>CAWUFW010010215.1:0-585000 GCA_963921515.1 Calotriton arnoldi
TCCGATAAAAATGGTACCTCAATGGTGTGGGAGGCCTAAGTACCCGCGACAGGCTAGGGCCCAAAACATATTGAGGTGACATTAAAATTGCCTATCACAAAACAACCTGGTTTTGCAAGGGGTCACCTCCGGTTTTTGGCCCCGTGCTCGGCGGCCAGCTAGGGAAACCTATCAAACCCACACATTTCTGAAAACTAGACACTCGGGTGGTTCCAGGGAGGTATGGCTTGCGTGGATCCCCAACGTTTTCTTACCCAGAATCCCCTGCAAACCTCAAATTTAGCTGAAAAATCACTTTTTCCACACATTTTTGTGTGGGAAAGTTGTGGCATCGCCGGGCAGACACGCATTTCCTACCACCCAGTGTTCCCCAAGGTCTCCCGATAAAAATGGTGCCTCACTCGTGTGGGAGGCCCAAGTACCCTGCAGCAATTGAAAGGTTATCCTATTGGCAGCTCCACCTCAGTCAATTTCCCAGTATTTTGCTTTAGTGTGATACAACATAAAGCAAGTAGGAAAACAGAAGGCAGGCTTACTTGGGCACTGGGGACAGTAAACACGAGTCTCCTGCCTCTTTCCCTGCATCGAGCACACTTTACAACGACGACATGGTCGCTCCTTTTTGGGTGTTGCAGGAATTTTATCTGCAAAGTGTCGCCCCTGCAGCCTTGCCAAGTCCTCCAGAACACATGAAGTGGAGGCTTCTGCTTCTGTAGCAGTAAGACTTTCAATCACAGACAACTGAAAGTCAAGGAAAGACATGAGTCTTCCTGTGGTGGTCTCACGATAAACAACATACGCATTGTATGTTGCCATCTGGATCAGGTGCGTAAACAGTTTCTTATACCAAGTGCGAGTTTTACGACTCGCATTGTATGGCTGAAGAACCTAGTCGTTCTTGTCCACTCCGCCCATGTACTTGTTGTAATCAAGTATACAGGTGGGCTTGTGGACTTCGGCCATCTGACCCCAAACCGTGACAGGAAGTGCTCTCAGCATGAATTGTAGTGAGCATGTACACATCACGCCTATCTGAGAACTTAACTGCGAGCAGTTCGTTGGAACGCAACGCAGTGCTCTGGGATTTCTGGAGCTTCTTGCAAACAAGCTCCTGCGGGAATCCTTTGCGGCGACAACGAATTGTACCACAAGCCACGGTGCCAGCTTTGTAGAGCTCACTGAACAGCTCTACTCCTGTATAGAAATTGTCCACATAAAGGTTATAACCTTTGTGAAGAAGTGGCTGGACAAGCTCCCATACAATCTTTCCTGTGACCCCTAGCATGGGAGGGCAACCTACAGGGTTAAGAGTTGTGTCCTTCCCTGTATACACTCTCAAGCTGTACACATAGCCAGTCGAGCTCTCACACAGCATGTACAGCTTGATGCCATAGCGAGCGCGTTTGCTCGGAATGTACTGCCTAAACAGCAGCCGCCCTTTATACAAGATCAAGGACTCATCAATGGCTATATTCTTTCCAGGAGTATAAACCTCTGGAAACCTGGCAGACAAATGTTCCACGACAGGCCGAATTTTGAACAACCTGTCATAGTCTGGATGGTCCCGGGGCAATGCAGCAGAATTGTCATTGAAATGCAGCATGCGCTGCAATAGCAAAAACGATCTCTGCTCATGTATGGTGCAAAGATGGGGTTAACCAAACCGTGCGAGTAGACCAGTAGGATAGCAAGGTTGGTTTATGCACTACCCCATTTTAAGTGTGAGGCCCAAAAATATCTTCAACTCCCCTAGTGAAGTGGGAGTCCACTTGCGCGCCCTAGAATGAGGCCCAAGAGTGCCTCCTTGCTCCCTCAGAAATTGTTCGGCACGCAAATTTGTTTGCTGCATAATTTCGTCTAGGAAGTCAACACCAAAAAGAGATGGAAGTAGTCAATTGGCAAAAATTTGCCGTATCTACTTTACATCCATCGTCACCAGTGAAAGGCGGAATTTGGGGCTGAACTAAATTGGGAGGCTGCCAAGACAGCACTCCGTCTGTGCTTGCATCCGCACGTGCCTGCACTCTGGGTTGCTCTAACCTGTTACGGGTGTCCTGCTGCACAGACTGTGCTGGCAAAGGGACAGCACGACTGACATCGTCTCCTTCAGAATCGCTGGACGATGAGTCATCGGATGGAACTGCGCCGACTGAAAAGTCACTCCCAGATTCGGCTCCATTGTCCTCTCCCTCAGATGCTGTCTCAGTATCTGCTGTCTCAGTCTCTGATCCTGCCTCAGAGCTGGACTCCAGAACCAGATTTAGGGCCTGGGCAGCATTAATCCAACGATATGCCATCTCTGCTAGTGCCTAAACTATCCTTTTAAAACACTATCCTACGTAGAAGGCAGATAGGTTGTTGGTTTTAAAGTGTAGGTGGGTGTGTGCGTAAGTGAAGTGTTTAAGTCAATAATGACGAAGTCACCTTACCTTTGCGAAATCCGTACGCTCTCCAAAAAGACTAAGAAAGAGAGAAAAAAGACACAGTATTACTTTACCTTGCCACATACCCATAATCGCAGCCTTTTAGCGCTGGTGGGAGCCAGTGCTAGCATCATTTTAGCGCCAAGATGCCGTTGGGGGTTCTCTTTCATAATAAGAATTATTTTCTACCCAAATGAACCCTTTTCACAAGATTAGATGATGAAAGACTGGGCAAAAAAACCAAAGCTGGCACAGAAGCAGTAACCCACTAACCTCTTTACATTATATGCACTTTGTTACGTGCATGCCTATGGCTCCCCTGGGAGCAGATTGTAGCCTCCATAATTATGTACATAATTGCCCCCACAGGCAGACATGCCAACCCTCCCGATTCAGGCGGGAGACTTCCGATTTCAAGGCTAGTCTCCCGCCTCCCGATTCCTTCAAGCAAAAACCCGATTACTCGGGGGTTTCAGCTGACAGGGCTTGGTATTGTGTAACGTGGTGTATGCACTGCCAGCAACCTGCTCCTGCAGGCCAGTGCACAACACTTGCATCACCCTCTTTCTCCCTGCCATTGCACTCCATTTATTCATTTATTTATGCGTTTTTATATAGCGCGGACTTTACCCGAAGGTGTCAGAGCGCTTCACAATAGGAACAGTAACATTACATGAGGAGTCAGTTACACGTGAGCATAATACAAAAGCAAGCGTTACATTACATGAGGAAAGGTGACAATTGTGCAACTAACAAAAACAAACCAGATACAAAGAGGCATACGTTCCAAGAGGAAAAAGTGACAGGTGTGCATGATACATGAGATACAAATAGAGGTATAATACTGCAAAACGTGTATTTGAGTTTCAAATGTCCGATCCTGCAGCAGCACACTTGCTAAGCCCATACATGACAGTAACCCGATTCAAGGCCCCATTCTCCCTATTTTTTTCCCAATCTCCCACTTTGCTCTTCTAAAATGTTGGCATTTATGCCCACAGGGGGTCGGCCACTGAGCAGAAGGACCGACCCCCTGCCAATATCGCCGCCATTTAAAAAAAAAAAAAAATGCCTTTTATTTTTATTTTTTAGGGGGCGATCGCGCCCAGGGAAAAACCAGGTAAATAAATTTTAAAATGTGCCCCCGGGGGGGCGACCCATCACCACGAGGGCCGACCCCCCAAAGACATCCCTGGTGTCTAGTGGGGTTTCCTGGCCGTGGATCGCAGCAGCGCTGCGATCCACGGCCAGGACCCTTTCAGGAAGGCCTCGTTTGAAAGGGAGACTCTCCTTTCAAACGAGGCCTCCTGAAAGCTGGGGAGGCTGTTTCCAGCCAGATTTCCCCATCGGAGTCGAGCGCGGCCTTACCTGCTGCTGTCCTCGGCTCCGGTGGGGAAATCAGTGACGTCAGAGCGCCTCGCGTGGCGCTGACGTCACAGATGGCAGGGGGGGGGCGGGGGAAGACGCGGAAAGCCTTCCGCGTCTCCCCCAGTAAAAATTAAAGAAATAAATAAATCCGGTGCGATGCACCGTACGATTTATTATTGCCCTCCCTGGTGACGTCCAATGGACGTGCGCAGCACCAGGGAGGTAGTGCTTGCGTTGGCCATTGGCCGACGCAAGCACCAAAAGGGTTAAAGATTCTTGCGGGGGTCCAATATGTTCTATTTATTAGCATGAGTTTCGTTTGGGATAGTACGGGAGAGATTTTATTAGAGAAGGGAGTTTTATGTATCTTACGCCAGTCAAAGGGAATATTTCTAGTGTTAGGCTCAGATCCCCAATTTACCTCATTACGCAAATGTCTTTGGCGTGGCTTTGGGAGCAGTAGTTTGCAGATTTTAGATACAATGTGCCCTGAATTTAGTAGTTGGGATATCCTTGGAAGGGTTGGAGGGTAGTATTGAGTGTAACGAGAGTTGAGTTTTTAGTTTCAGGAATTTATAAAAATCTAAGGGCTCTAGGCCACATCGTGTTTGAAGTTCGGAGAAGGGACAGGGCAGTTTCCCTGAATAGAGGTCTTTGACTAGATTTATGCCATTTTTTGACCATTTTTCCCAAAATAACATTTCACTGTCTATCTTTAGATATGGGTTGTACCAGAGAGAAGCGAAGTTGGATTTGCTCATTTTCACGGCTGACGATTGGTCTAGGCGCAGTAGGGCTCTTCTCATATTTTGAATGATATATTTAGAATGGGGGATGAAGGAGATGTTCATAGTTAGGAGAGCAGCCAGCGGAATTTCATTGATGAGTGATCTCTCAATGTCTACCCACACTGGAATATATTCAGTATCTGTCACCAACCAGTTAGTCCCCTGTTTGCAAAGGTAAGCAGTTTGGTAGTTCCTGAAGTTTGGAAGGCCCAAGCCCCCTTTTTCTTTGGATAGCTGGAGTTTTTTCAGGGAAATTCTAGGTCTTTTCCCTTGCCAAAGGAAAGAGTTGAAGGTGTTGTAAACCTGGTTCAAGAATTCATTGGAAAGTGTCATGGATAGCATACTAGCCATGTAATTCACTAGTGAGGTGATCATCATTTTTAATGTCTCAGCTCTTCCCCACCAGGACAAAAATTTTGGCGACTAACCGTCTAGCAGCATGGTAATTTTTTGGAGAAGGGCATTTTCATTGGTCTGGAGGGTGGTGACTAGGTCTTTAGTGAAGTCTAGGCCTAAGTATTTGATACAATTTGGTTGCCAGGTGAGGCCTGAGTTGCCAATTATACCTTTATCGCCGATATTGTTGAGTAGCTTGACCTCGGTCTTGTCCTTGTTGAGGTTATATCCAGATAATGCGGAGAAATCCTCTACTGAGGACATTAGGGCAGTTATAGCGGACTCCACCTTTTCCAAAATGACTAGCACGTCGTCTGCGTAAGCGGTTATTTTGACCGTGTAGTTGTTGAACCGTATGCCTGAGATCCCTTTGTTATTCCGTAACTGGTAGAGGAACGGTTCTATTGCTAATAGAAACAGAGAAGGTGAGAGGGGGCAGCCTTGTCTGGTTCCCTGTTCTAGCTTAAAAGATGAGGAGAGACTACCACCTGCTCTGACTTTGGCGGACGGGTTAAAATACAGTGCCATAACCATTCGGATACAATTGTCACCAAAGTTGAATTTCTCGAGTGTCGGTCTAAGATAGGACCAGTCTATTTTGTCGAACGCCTTTTCGGCATCCAACGTTATTGCTACTGTGGGGGGAGTCAGATGGTTTGGCCTTCTCTAGGGCATGGCATAAAATTCGTGTATTGTCACTGGAAAATCGTTTTTTTTTTTTTTTTTAGAAATCCCACTTGTGAGGGGTGGATGAGTTTGGATATATTTTTTGGGAGACGCTTAGCGAGGATCATGGCGTAAATTTTGCAATCTATGTTTATCAGGGATATAGGCCTATAGTTTTTAGGTTGTGATGGATCCTTCCCATCTTTGGATATCACTACAATGATAGCCTCTGCAGGGGTCCCGCTTATTTGGCCCGATTCACTAAATTGATTGAACATGCTTAGGAGAGGAGGAATCAGAACAGATGGGTAAGTTTTGTAGATTTTTGCTTTGTACCCGTCGGGGCCAGGGGCTTTCCCCGTTTTAAGGGTTTTAATTGTATCTTCAATTTCGTGTGCGGTTATTGGACCATTAATTACTTCCTTATCTTGTTCTGAGAGAGCAGGTAAGTCACATTTACTTAGGTAGTTTGTGGCTTTAGCAGTGCACAGGTCAGGGTTTTTGGTATACAGTGTGCTGTAGAAATCCTTAAAAATCTCTGGAATTTTGTCAGGGTCATAGTGTGCGTGGCCCTTCGGGTCTAGAAGAGTCTTAATCGTATTTTTCTGTAGTTTGAATTTCAGATAGGAAGCTAAGCTCTTTCCAGCCTTGTTGGATTCGCAGAGTCTAATACTATTTTGTTTATTAATCCAAACCCCTGCCCTATTACTTACTAATCTATTATACTCATACTTCTTTTTTACTATCTCGTTCAAGACTGTGGTATCTCTAGTGACAATGTGTTTCCCTTCCAGAGTTGAGATTTCTTTTTCTAGTTTTTGAAGGTTACTGTTGGCTTCTCTATTCATGTTGGATCTAATTTTGATGATCTCACCCCTTAGAGTGCTTTTTAATGCTTCCCACCTCATGAGGTCAGATGCGTCACCTATTTTATTTTCAGTGAGATAGTTATGGATCACATCAGCAATTCTTTGCTTGTTTGACTCAGAGTCCAAAACTTCATCGTTGAATCTCCATAAGGTTTGTTTCTTAAAAGGTGTCAGGTCAGAGATGGACAAACCGATACAAGAGTGGTCTGAGATCACTCTTGGCTCTATGGAGGTTTGATCTATTCTATTTACGGCGTTGCCAGAAATAAGTAGATAATTGTTAGAACTGGGGGTCTCTAGTTGGCAGAGGTAGGTACCTTTGTCCAAATAGGGACCCTTGCTTCTATTCAGGGTAAGGGGGATACACTACTAAAATAACCCCTGCTCACCCCCTTGGTAGCTTGGCACGAGCAGGCAGGCTTATCTCAGAGGCAGTGTGTAAAACATTTGTGAATACATACAGTAACCCAGTGACAACACTACAGATGGACCCCACACAGGTTGTATTATAAAAATAAGTATTTTTATATAGACTTAACACAAGACCCAAAACGACAAAAATCCACAATACACTATGAAAAATATGCCTGTCAATGGTAGAAAAAAGTTCAGTTCAATAAAGATGGTAAATGCGACACCCAATGTTCAATGTACCTTTGGATGCGTAACGCGATACAAACAAAAGAGTTGCAGGGAAGGTGATGCGTCGGTTCCTTACACGCAAGAACGGTGATGCGTCGGTTCCTTGCTCCGGGGGAGGTGATGCGTCGGTTCCCTACTGCTGCGTAGGGGACGCTGATGCGTCGGTTCCTTACCGGAGAGGAGGTGATGCGTCAGTTCTTCACCGCGTGGGGAGGTGATGCGTCTGTTTCTTACTGCGCTTCTGTGGCGATGCGACCCGCAGCGCCGCGATGCGATGACGACCTGGTGCAATGAAACAAAATGGCGTCTTCTTCTTGATGCGACACTCCGGGGGAGATGCGTGCACGCCAGACGGCTATGCGGCGACTCAGTGAATCTTCTGAGCCACAACAGGCCCTGCGACACGCTTCTCCGATGATGCGACGGCGTCTGATGCGACGGCGACACTCTTCTCCGGTGATGCGAGGCACTTCGGTGATGCGATGGTGACAGCACGCTTTCTCGGCGATGCGACGACCGCGGCTGCGACACGCTTCTTCTTCGTGAGTCGCGCTTCCAGCTCCCAGCGACACGCAGTCTCTCAGAAGGCCCAACAAAACAGCAGGCACTTCAAATTCCCAGCAAGGGAATTCAGGGGAGCTGGTTGGTGATGTCTTGTGTCCCTGAGACTTCAGCAGGAGGCAAGCTCAATCTTCAAGCCCTTGGAGATGTTCTGCAAGATGATGAAAGTAGCACAAAGTTCCTTTCTCCTTTCTTTGGCAATCAGGCAACCACTGCAGGCCAATCCCTCAAACAGCACACAGCAGAGGGATAGTCTCCTCCTTCAGCTTCTCTGGTTCCTCTCCTTAGCAAAGGTTTGTCTTGTTTGTTCCAGAAGTGATCTAAAGTCTTGGGGTCAGGGCCCTAGTATTTATACCCATAAATCCTTTGTCCTCTGAAGGCAGAGGGTCCTGTACCTAGTCCAAACCAGTTCTGGGTGCATTCTGCCAGTGCACACCTTCTTCCTTTGTCAGTGTGGGCCAGGGACATCAGACGCACCACAGGAGGTGGAGCCAGCATTGTGGAAGGCAGGCACAGCCCTATTCAGGCCCAGGTGCTATGCTACCCCTCCCACCACTCTACATGCAGATAGGTCTATTCAGCCCTGTGCTGACTCACCCCGTCTCCTGGAGTCACCCAGCCCCCGTCACTCACAAACCCAGACATACAATACACAAGCTAGCAGAGGCAGACTGGATGGTTAGGCAAGAAATTACCTACTTTCTAAAAGTGGTATTTTCAAACACAGAATGTTAAAACCAACTTCACTAAAAGATGTATTTTATCATTCTGAGTTCAGGCATACTAAATTCGTTTTTCTACCATGTTCCCTGGGTCAGTTAGGATTATAAGATGTTATAATCAAACTGCCCATTCTGGCCTATGGGGACAGGTAGCCTTGCAATAGTGAAAAACGAAATTGGCTGTAATTCACTATCAGGACATGCCACACACACACCAGGGCATGTCCTACCTTACACATACAATGCACCCTGCCCTAGGGCCTACCTTAGGGGTGACTAATATGCAGGAAAGGAAAGGTTTGGGGACTGGTAAGGGGGTGCACTTACCAAGTCGACATGGCAGTACCAGACTGCACACAGGCTCTGCAATGGCAGGCCTAAGACACACTTTACAAGCTGCTCCTGTGGGTGGCACAACCAGTGCTGCAAGCCCACCAGCAGCATTTGAGTCACAAGCCCTGGGCACAACCAGTGCACTGTACTAGGGTCTGACAGTGAATCAAATAGGCCAAACATGGAGTCACTAATCCATACATCAATTTATCATAGGGAGCACTTGCACTTTGGCACTGAATAGCAGTGGCAAAGTGCCCAAAGCATCTAATCCAGCAAAAACAGGTCAGTAACAGAGGAGGCAAAGTGAAAAAAAAAATGGAAGGGAGACCCACGCCAATGGTACCAGGTCTAACAATAATCAATGCAAGAATATTAGTTATGGGGCGTTGAGTAAAAGGTGTAATCCCTACCCGTGGGGTTCTGTAATCTCCAAGTATCAATCATATTATATCGCTTACATAGATTCTTTAGAGCTTTGTGTGATTTATTGGCACGGAAGGGGCAACGTGAGTTTCTATCTAAGGCTGGGTCTAGGGGTAGATTAAAGTCTCCCGCAAGTATGTGTGTTGCAGTATGTGGAATTGTTTTAATTTGTTTAGTAAGTTCTTCCCAGAAAACCGAGTTGTCCTTGGTGGGTGCGTATATGTTTGTAATATAAAATTCCGAGTTGTGTTTCGCCAGTTTTGTTGTGACCCATCTACCCTGAGAGTCTGCGGAGCTTGACACCAGGTCAATGTTGGCTTTTTTAGTTATTAGGGTAAGGACGCTGTTTTATTTACCTATTGAGTCTGAACCTGCAACATCGTTGTATAACTTATTTCTAAGTGAATTAAATTGTTTGGAGTCGATTTTTGTTTCTTGTAACACGATGATGTCACCTTTCTGCTTGTACAGATAGTCAAGAATGTTCCTTCTTTTAACTGGGTGATTTATGCCTTTGACATTCAGTGAGAGTATCTTGATGTTTTGTTGGGTCATAGTTATCGGATGGGGCTGAGACATGAGAGCTTTGGGATGATCATAGTGAGCGATTTCCTACCTAGGGGCCTCTTGTTGGGCCGGATTTGTAAGATGTGGGTAAGGAGTATACCTTCCTTGTCTATGCTCATTAGTACCGTCAGGATCATTGGGAGTACCTTGGGTATAGGGAACTTATAGGGCATTCTTCCTATTGTAGGGCCATCTATGAATATGAATATTTTACAGCAATTCCTTGCGTTGAAATAATAATAAACAAAGGGAAACAAAACAAGTACATAATAAAGTATAAGATCATAAACCCTCTCCCAACCCCCCCATCCCACAATCCCTCCCTCCCAACCCCCAAAGTAGTGAACTGGCATGGTGACAGGGGAAGAGAGCTCCCCTCCCATGGAAAAACAGAGTAGAATAATCTGAACGCTCGAGACAAACTTTGCATTAGGACATATACAACAATAGTAAGTAGAGAACTCTGCTAGAGAAAAACTGACTGCTATGTTAACAGATGGACAAGATGGAGCAATCAGGTTGTTATTTCAGATTGCATATTGACATGAGACTATGTGAATATTTACTCTGGCATTTTGCAGTCTGTAGAGTTAAGTAACATTATATGAACTATAAGGTAAGTTTAGGCATGAGCCCTGTTGTAAGAGGGCTAAACTTGTTTAACTAACCCCACAATAAACGTGTTTGAGCACATTTCCAGGTAATGTGTCGCTATTATGCGGTTATGTAGCCAAAGGCTTAGAAAGACTAAGTGCCTATATGGCCAGTATAAGCTTTACCTCTAGTCGTGAGTAGAGTGAGTCGTAGCTAACCCCATTGCATACGAGTATGAGCACATCTCCAGGTAATGTGTCGCTTTTATGCGGCTATGTAGTCAAAGATTGAGGGAGACTAAGTGCCTCTATGGCCAATATAAGCTCTACCTCTAGTCGTGCGTAGTTTGAGTTATGAGTATAATATGAAGGTCTGCAGCTGCCTGTGATCAACGACATATCTGTGCAATGTCAACGCATTGTCGTCACATTAACAAAACAATGATGTGACAGAATCAGAACAATTCACATACAATTGGGCAGAGCAGTAATGTCTGTCAATGTGAGCTCTTGGCCAAGACTAAGCTCTACCTCTAGCCATGATTAGCATGTGGTATGAAGACAGTAAAGAGACTGTCGTGTAGTTCCTATATAACCTATACAGGATCTGCACGTTTGGATAACAAACTGTGGGATTGGTGGCAGACTTATTCCGTGCACCCCCACCGGATACGTTAGCCTGTCTGTATTAGCTAGCTCACAGTGCCACTATAATCTCCTCTTATCAAGGAGAGAATAGATTCTGGCAACCTCAGAACATGACAACCCTGATCCCTCAGAATCGTGGAAACAATATACTACCTTTCGCTCAGTCACTCGTGCTCACTTAGTTTGCCTCAGAGAGTTACACAGAATGAACAGGCTGGGCGTTCTCAATAAGTATTTATTGAACAGTTGTTATTCTAGTGTAGAATAGATGAGCTGCAACAACCATTAGACAGTAGCAGAGATATATGATTAGCAGTACTACGAAAGTAAAGGGATGGTATAGTTCTACCATCTTGCATAAATCATAAATATATACAGGTACATAAAATACATGATAAAAAGTGTGTACTCCTACAATGCCTTCCTAACTAGATGTACCTAAATGTACCTAGCATCTGTGTAGGTGTAATGCCAAGAATCCCTCTAGGATCTAGTCAACCCCATTACCTGAGAATGAGAGAATATGGGACCCCGTCCTGGTCTCGAGTTGGACACCCCGCGAGGGATGTTAGACCACTGCGAGCTGGAGCGTCTGCATGCAGGAACCTCAGCGTCTCTGGTCAGTGTGTCAGCCGGGAAGTCTCGGTGTCCTCCGTCTTTCTAAGCAAGATGTGATGTATATATACCCATAGGTCTCCCCAGGGGTCCTACCTTGCTGTGTTACTGTGTCGGCCTAAAGGATGATGTCGGGCCTGAACTTTATACAGAGATTATACAGGAGATGTTCGTCCTGCTGTGCTTCCAAGAAGCCTCATACATAATGTATGAGATTCGAACTAGGGGGAAACCCGCGTTCTGAATGCAGTGTCTTATCTAGGTAAAAGGTCAGTCCCTAAGAACCGTTATGTATGTAATGTAGGGAAGAATATAGGTGAAAGGTTGCAATGTTACCTGCGCCTATTTAGGGTACCTATATGGAATAGAACACCCACTCCTCTTCCGACTGGACGACATTAGTAAGTTATTACTATACGCCGAACTAGATATTGGTACGCACAAAGTTTAAAAACATCTGTTTCGCTAAAAGTGTCTAAAATTTCTAAAAAAAATTATAAAAACTCAAAACTGTCTAAAAAAACAATTATGGAAGCTATAGCTCTAAAGTGTCCTTAGTTATAGTCCGGAGCACTATAAGCATTAGAAAGCCATGTATGCCCAATAAATGAAAGGAATGTAAATTTTTGTTTTGAGTTCCAAATTTGAGCTTGTTTTTAAAAAAAGGGCGAATTTCTTCCAGCACACGACAAGCCAAATGAGTCAAATGTCTATGTGTCCTGGTTGGTAGACGGAACATTTTCGTTGCTTGCTTCCGCAGTAGACGGCCCCTGTAGCTCTTCGCAGAATATGTCAATTGAGCACAGATGATGTTCCACACTGTCCGCAGCTGGTGCTGGGGCAGACTGTGCGCCGTCCAAAGCCTGGGTGTCAGAGGAGGAGCCGGTGTCCATACCAACAAGTGCTGTTACTACCTGTGGGGGCTCAAGGAATGCCGCCATCAACATCGGAATACACGGAGGACACTGCAGAACATGGGCCGTTATCGGGTCCAGTAAAGCATTCATGTCCGGTTGCGCACATGATGGGAGTGTCAAACAAAGGTCTAAAACGCATTCTTCTCCGCAAAACAGGAATCGGAGGACAGGTAAGATGCAGTCCATCCAGACTGGTCGAAATTACAAGAACCAATATTCACTTAGTTCTCTTAGGCGAGGCGTGCCTAGATGTTGTACCATGCGGTCACGGTATTTACGCTCCAGGAGTGCTCTTTCCATCTCCTTGGTGACTGGGACGTCCATTGCGTAGAAAATATAAAACAATCAGGATACCTTCTTCTAGAAACAGGATGAGCGGAAATCCTCCAAAGATGCTTCAGAATACGGAGTGTATGAAGTTTGGTATAACTCCAAGTACCGTTTGAAAGGTGCTCAGAAGTCCAGAACCTATGGTCTTAAATAGGTGGACAATGCCTGTCGTATCAGACATGTTAAAGATACAATTCACCATTTCTGTGAAATGGAAAGGGCAGTTTGTATGAATAAGCGCCTGTATCTCTGCCGAAGACCTTGCGATCTGGAGATCAAAAGTCTCTCGAGCGGAGGTTAAGGGCACAGACTTCTGTAAAAGCATGGCTTTCATTCTGCTTAGAGTATCAACCGTATTAAGGAAACATTCAGTGAAGGCCATAACGGCGCCTCCCTGACTGTATGTGTCGGTGGAAACAATACTTGCATACAACAAGTAACCCTGGAGCTCACGGTTACCAGATATGCGATGTCCAGAAGCATTCCGCAGCAGCCTTGACTGTTCAGCATCAAGTAACTCCCATTTGAAAGTAGCCTGAATGCTGGAGAAATCACTGCAGCTGGGGCACCCCTCAAATGGCAGGACAGGTTTGCTACAGAACCATTACAAGCCCCGTGCAGCATTATATCCTGGCATATGAGTGATCCACTTAAAGCGTTCTCACAGTTTGTACCCATGAATCTCGCCTGACAGATATTAGTGTCTGTGGGCCAAATCAACAATTTCTTCCAATTGGGGTGTGATCGGCTGTATTGTATAATGTCAGTCAACGTAATCTCTTTCTGTGATGTTATGTTACCCTCGGTGTGTGATGGAGTTGGCAACCGAGGCGTGTTCAAGTCTTTGTTCTTGGCTAGTCCAAGGCAAGACGTCTGTTGCACTGTCTCGTTCAAAAACATGATTTGTTGAGGGATAAGGCATGCTCTAAACAAAGCTTCTGTTCCCCGAACTTGCCATTCTCTAGTACCCCAAACTGATTTTAAGTCTATAGTGTCTTTCCATTATTCGAAACCTTGTTCAGACAACTGGGCAATGAAGGAAGCAGAGTAAATCTGTTAGGTGTTTGTTAACATATTTTTCTGTGCTGATGTTGGTGCAACCTTATAATAATATGAAGCTGGGTCAGACATATCAAACCCTGAAAAATATGGAAACTTGTGTAAATGTTTTTGAACTGCCTTTCGGCGGTGTTGGACAATGTTCCCACTGGTGGTAAGTGAACACAGTTCTAGGATTAGCAGATTTATGCAGAAAATGATGACTATAGTGTTGATAACAATACATTGTATCGAAATCTGATGTGCTTTCCAATGTTTCACTATTAGAAAATGCAGCAGATTTTTCCAAATCAGACATGTTATTTACAGTTTCAAAATCCCAATCATTGGAAAATGTACTTGAGGTAATGATATCACTTAACATTATTTTAAATAAATGAGGAATTCTTAAAAGTTCGGTCGGACCAAATATATCGAAATCAACCTTGTCCCAAACTATAACATCAGGTATAGGAACTGCTGTAATGTTCACTGATGACAAGTCTTTGTTCTCGATGAGATGATTGGTGTGGTTTTAAAATTAAGTTCACTTTTTGGGCTGCAGAGCTTTGTCGAAGGTATTTTCCATTAGCAAGCATGCTAAAAACTATTACTAATCCTAGCCAGAAAAGAAAGAAAAGTATCCAGGTGATTACCCATAGTTCTACCCAAGGTGACACCAGGTAAGTCTTTTTAAGAAAGTTCAGAAAGTCTTTAACTTGCTGCTTGCGCAATTTTTGGGCTGGCATCGTTTCCAGTTCACTTGGATCCAAAGAAAACGTACCAAAGAAGTAGCCAGAAGCAGTTCGATCAATTGTTGGTATTGCATCAGGATTTGTAGAAATCGTAGTTTGCTCTTGTTGAGGCATGTTGATGTAGACATCTGTATTTGGTTGAATTGAAATTAGTCTTTCATTTTGGTTCTGAATTTGAACTTCAGGTTCAAGGGGGAACGAGTTCCATAGCATTATTGCATAGTCCATCATTCCGCGCAGGAGACTCTTCGAACGTGATGAGTCTTTCCGTTTGAACTACTTGAATTGTAGCGAGAGGAGGGCGTCTGCTACTTTGGAGTCCACGTGACTTACTACTCAGTATCGGCCACATAGTGTGGTTTGATTAGGTCGATTGAGAAATCTTTTCTCCTTTTTTCCGGCAAGAGGCAGTAGAAGTACAGTTCTTGTTCCTTTAACTGCTAGAACCTGTACTGGCTTTCTGTATGATGGCCCAAATTCTTTCTTGTCCGCTATTTTCTCTCTGACCAGATCCCCGACTTTTGGGATCCAGATAGGTCTTGCCGTGACTGATTTGACTTCCCCAGTGGCGGTCTGCTTCATATGGACATTACTTTGTTGTGTCCTGGAATCATTTAGATCCTGTAAAACAGCCAAACGATCATGGATGTCAAAAGGCTTTTCATCCGCCACTGTGCCTTCACAATCAAGATCAGGTACCCACATTCTTGTCCCAAATAGGACCTCATATGGAGTGACCCCCCCTAGAGAACTTCTTGGCATATTATTCAATGCTCGCTGCACTCCATACAGATGTTTCACCCAACTCTCACCCGTGCCTAATACTCTCGCTGTTAAAGACTGCTTTAAGTCTCGGTTTTTTCTCTCCACAACCGAATTTCCCTCGGGATGGTACGGAGAGGAGTACCGCAATACTACACCCAATCCTCGCAAGGCCTCCTTGTAAGCCCGAGAGCTAAACGCAGGGCCCTGGTCAGAATGTAATGTGCCAATTGCGTATGTCCCTATAAAGACTCGCAAATCTTTCATAACAATTCAAGCGTCAGCCGAGTGTTGGGGCCACACCCATATGAATCTCGAGCAGGAATCCACTGCAACCATGATATATCTGTAAGCCCCATCTCTTTGTAAGGGGCCGCAGTGGTCCAAGTAAACACAAGTTAGTGGTTTAACAGATATTAATAAAGGTGTCTGTGCTGGACGTGTTACGGTGGAACCTTTCATCTGCTGACAGATGTCGCATTTCAAGATATAGTCTGTAGTCTGCTTAGTTAACCCAGGCCACCAATAGCGTTGTTTCAGTAAAGAAACAGTCGCCATAACTCCTGCATGTGCAGAACCTATCCCTTCGTGTGCTGCTTGAATTAAACCTAACCTACGATCCATGTTTGGAATTACTCTATCCCCCACTCCAGGAATCTGAGCAAATGGAATGTTATTGGCATCTAACTTGTAGGAGTACTTGAGTGGAAACCTTTTTGGTACTGCTCCGCTGTTTTTGCGACAAGCACGGATAGCTACCATAATCTCACCGTCTATTCTCGTTTTAGAACGAGTGATTGCAACTACAGAAGCCGTGTGTACAGCCCCCTTTGCGGCTTCATCAGTCAATGAATTCCCTTCAACGTGAACTCCTTCATGCTGATGACTCAGTGTATGTATCACGTGAGCTCTCAGTAGTTCGGTTTTCAACTCCACTACCTGCTCCCATAGCATTTTATGCTTAATTGTGCCACCTTATGCATCTTTGAACCAGTTTTGAACCCAGTGCTGCAAATATTCATTATATGACTGTACACAGTAAAAGGAATCGCACACAATTAGTGTGGGGAATTCTCGATCCGTAGTAACTAGTGCCAGTATCAAGGCTTTTAACTCTGCCAGCTGTGCCGTGCAGTCTCCTAGAGATTGCGTTTTTGAGCAACTTGGGTGGAACTTTCCATCCCGCATGCGACCTTTAACGATTGCGCATGCCGCGCTATATTGTTGCTTACTTCCTATGGTCGGTTGAGCATATCCATCAGTGTAAATTATATATTCATACTGATCTAGAGGCATTATTTCGTTAAACAGTCTAAATATCGAGTTTTTAATTTCGACCTACAATAATATCGAGTTTGAAACATCGTAGGGACACAAAATCGAAGTCAAGAATATCGACGACCAGAATATCGACCTCAAGGTAAGAAATATCGTTTTTGTTAATATTGATAGCAAAAATATCGATGTTACTAATATCGATATTTATATTAGTGTTATGTATTTTATTATGTATTTTATATGTTTGTGTTTATATTTTTGGTTAATTATTGTACTAGTTTTAGAATATATGTATAACATTTTTAGAAGTTAGTTATTTTTTTTAAAGTAAATTATGCGTTTTAGTACTGTAGCGGGTTGTGGGTTTATAGGGGAATAGGGTGGGAAGTAATTTAATTATATTAAATTAATTTAAAATTTTTAGGAATTAGTAATTATTTTTAAGTAAATTTTGCGTTTTAGTTCTGTAGCGGGTTGTGGGTTTATAGGGGAATAGGGTGGGAAGTAATTTAATTGTAATTAAGTAATTATTTATTTTTATTTATTGGCATTGATAATTAATTTTATGTTAAATAATTATTAATTGGTAATTAATTTTTATTAATTGATTGGTAATTATAGTAAGTGTATTAATTTATTATTGAAGTGTGTTGTGAGTTTATAGGGCAATAGGGTGGGAAGTAATTTAATTGTAATTAAGTAATTATTTATTTTTATTTATTGGTATTGATAATTCATTTTATGATAAATAATTATTAATTGGTAATTAATTTTTATTAATTGGTAATTAATTTTTATTAATTGATTTGGTAATTATATTAAATGTATTAATTTATTATTGAAGTGTGTTGTGAGTTTATAGGGCAATAGGGTGGGAAGTAATTTAATTGTAATTAAGTGATTATTTTATTGTTGAGTATTGATAATTTATTGTTAATTAATTATTAATTAGCAATAACTTTTGAATAGATATTTTTATGTTTTGAAAATTAATTTGTTCATTAATTAATAATTGGTAATTAATTGTCATTAATTATTATTTATTGGTATTTATCAATAATTTATTGTTAATTATTAATTGCTACATTTGTTTTAATAATTATTGTTTTTTGGTATTGAAAATTAATAATTTTTTATTTTATTATTCTTTGGTAATTAATTGTTAATAATTATTATTTAATTGTATTTATCATCTATTTAATTGTTAATTAATTATTAATTGGTAATTATTTTTAAGTACTTATTTATTGGTATTGTTAATTAATTGTTATTTAATAATTAAATTATAATTTATTTAAGAACATTTATTTTAATTATTAGTAAGTTATTTTTACCTTTGCGCTATCCAACACTTTCCCTACTGTTGCACTCTCTGGAGTTGGAATAGTAATTTTAACCTCTACACTATCCAACACTTTCCCTACTGTTGCAATCTCTAGAGTTGCAATAGTAATTTTAAACTCTACGCTATCCAACACTTTCCCTACTGTTGCACTCTCTGGAGTTGGAATAGTAATTTGAATCCCTACGCTATCGAACACTTTCCCTACTGTTGCACTCTCTGGAGTAGGAATAGTAATTTTAAACTCTACGCTATCCAACACTTTCCCTACTGTTGCACTCTCTGGAGTTGGAATAGTAATTTTAAACTCTACGCTATCCAACACTTTCCCTACTGTTGCACTCTCTGGAGTTGGAATAGTAATTTTAATCCCTACGCTATCCAACACTTTCCCTACTGTTGCACTCTCTGGAGTTGGAATAGTAATTTTTACCCCTACGCTATCCAACATTTCCCCTATTTTTGCACTCTGAAGTGGGAATAGTAATTTTTACCCCTACGCTATCCAATATTTACTGTTTTAGTTAATGTAGTGTATAATTTATTTAACAATTTTTTTTAAATTGCTTATATATATATATTTTATATTTTTATTTATATTATTGTTGTATGTGTATGTATGTATAAAATGTTTTTTAACAATTTATAAGTTATTATAATAATTAATTGTAAATATTATTAAGTATATATATTATATGTATAATTTTTTTTACATTATATGTATTATAATTTTAGACATTTTTAACTATGTTTATTTTAAATATATGTATCATTTACTTTATTTTACATTATTTAACATTAAAAAAAAACGATATTTTTAACAACGATATTTTTGACAACGATATTTTTTTTCTCTATATTTTTGTACTTACCATAATGTAGATAGGACTTCGATATTCTTGACATCGATATTTCGGCTCCGATATTTTTGACGTCGATATTCTGTCAGTGATTCCATTATTTCATTTGGTAGAGGATATTCTTGTTCGTATGGCAGAAATGCTTGTCTCTTTAGATTTGGGTCGTACCTGTATTCTACATCTGTTGCAGTGAGAGAATTAGCCCATTGTATCCATCTCGGATGTAAGGCTTTAGCATTAGGAACGCTTGCCTTTGTCGCAGCCTCTAAGGCTGGAACTGGAGTCACTACTATTATTCGTTTCCCCTTAGCCAGTGCTCTTTCTCTTACTACAGCAGTCTGTACTGCTGTTAGAATCTTTTCTGTACATGCAAATCGCATCTCAGCATTTGTGTACAAATGTGATTTGTATGCAATTGGTACTGTGTCACCTTCATTATATGTTAGATAGGTGTACCCAGATTGACCCGCAACTATACGGATCACCAGGTTGCGTACGTTTACGCATGTCTGTAAGTGTTTGGAAGCTATCATGTCAGCTTGTAAGGAACAAAGTGTATCTGTGTGTTCCTGTGTCCATTGTTTTACTGAAAAATCAGGTTTTATTAAATCGTAGAAAGGTTTTACTCTTTCTGCATAATCTAAAATGTATGTTCTACCAAAATGTAGGAATCCCAGGATTGATTGTAAATTTTTTAATGATTTTGAAGGTTGGAGCAGCGCGCATTTTTCTAAAAAAATTGGCTGCCAGGCTTTTTCCTTTACTTGAAAGCTCATCCTAAAAACAGGACACTGAGATGGGCAATTTTTTATTTTTTAAAGTTGAATTTGTAGCCCTCAGATGCAAATCTCAAAATTATGGTATTCACTCTGTTCAAGTGCTCTTCTAGGTCATCTTCCGTTAGATAAATATCATCCACATAGGACAATGCCTCTTCATCCAAATTTCGAAGTAACTCAGTTACTCTAGCCAAAAACAACCCCGGGCTGTTCTTATACCCCTGGGGGAGTCGACAAAATTGACGCTGTGACCCTAGCGCTGAGAATGCTGTCAGATACCTGCTTTCAGGCGCTATATTTTGGCAGGAAAATCCATTTGAGATATCAAGTGTTGTTTTGTATTTTTTCCGCACAATGTTATTCATTAATGCGGCACTGTGTGCATTTTGCACTGCAAATGTCTTAGTGCAAGTGTTTAAATTTCTATAATCTAAAACTAAGCGATATGAATTGTCAGGTTTCATGACCGGGAACAAAGGATTGTTCATTGATGAGGTGCAATTTTCAATCACCCCTTGGTATTCAAGTTGATCGAAGATCTCCCTGACCTGTTTTTTAGCTTCTTGCTTTATTGGATACTGCCTCTGTACAGTTGGAGTATTTTTTAAAGGAATTATGTGGTGGGTTGAATCTTCATCCCATCCAACATGGTTTTTGTACAATGCAGGAGCTTGGGCTACCGCCCACTCCTGCGCATATGTGTGTTGTAGGTGCCTGGGAATATGGTATGAGAATGCTGGTAAAATTACCGTTTCTCCTTTAGGGCAATCCATGACGAATGCTGGCGGCCAATCTTGTTCAGCTAACAAAATGTCATAGCCAAGCGACAAGTTCTCCCAAAAGAGACCTTTAACTGTCCTACATTTGTCCCCCTCCATTTGGAGTGTTATTTCATATAACTTATGTGGGACACTTACCCTAGTATCAGGTGTTTCCACCGTGATATAATCATTCAAGTCCGCTGTCACCAGAAATTCCATCAGGTTCTGGCGACCTATTGTTACTTCTGCCAAACTGTCTAGCATCGTCAGAGCCCATTCCCCGTTCAGTAGTTGAGTCCTCAGAATTCTGGGCATGTCTGATCTTTAGACCTGCAACCTTCTTTTTGAACTGTGGCTTTTGTTTTGGTTTCTCTTCTTTTTTAGAAGTGTAATCTTGAGCGTGCTGCTTTTCTCTGGACTTAGTACGCTCTTCTGGTCTGTCTGACTGTCCTTCCCTCTCAGAGTTTTTCGATGAACCCTGAAAGGAACTAGAGGAACGTGTATCAGTATCCTGATACCCGTCAGGTTTCCTAATATTATCCCTATTCCTAAGGTTATACCTCTTTTCGGAGGGCTCCTGTGGAGGAGATCTACCTCTGGATTGAGATCTGTTTCCTTAAAAGTTTTGTTGTTTTTTATTGTCCCACTTCTTTGTTGAAGCAGGTATGTGCTTGGAAGTGTCCTTTTCAGGACTGCCCATCAGTTGTGGTTTTAAAGCTTTCCCAACCAAACTGTCTCTGCCTAATTCTGCATGCACAGTTTCAATTATTTTTGTTAGTTTGTGCTCTTGTTCTAAAGGACTGAACTCCCTTAGGCGTTGGCGGATGGCCACTGAAGCTGCTTCCTCTTTAATATTAGCTAGTATTATGGCGGATACCTGGGCATAGTTACCTAGTAACTTCATCCCTAAGTTCAGAGCAGGCTCTGCTCCATACTCGTTCTGTATTTGTCTCAATACATCTGGTACTACTGCTAACGACGGGATACCATGAGTTCTGGTATAAATGGCAGCAAAGACTGTACCCCAAGTGGTACAATCCTCTATTTGTGGTGTTATCCCCATGGGCAAGCAGATTGTTAGCATTCTGTGTTTTTCGTACGGGTATTGTATTGTATATAACATTTATAGAGCGCGACAAACACCCTACGGGTACCCTGGCGCTAAAGATACGTGAGCAAAGACCATCGTGGAGCGAAAAGACAGAACCTAAAATAAACATAACTCAAGAACGACAGAATCAGTTTCTGGGGAACAACCACGTTTTAATCCTTTTCCTAAACAGGAGCAGGGTACTACATTGTCTAATTTCAAGTGGAAGTGCATTCCAAAGTTTCGCGGTGGCAATACTAAAAGATCTTCCTCTCAGTCTGGCCCTGTTAAACCTAGGTACCTTTGCCAGACAGGCAGAAGAGGATCGGAGGCTCCGGGTAGGAGTGTACCAAACCAATTTCTTCTGTAGCGGCTTAGGACCGAGTCCATGCAGAGCCCTAAACCCAATGCAAAGGGATTTGAAATGAATTCTTTGCTGCACAGGGAGCCAGTGTAGCTCAGCAAGGCACGTTGAGGCAGAAAAACCTCGTGGTCTAGACAGGGCTAATTTCGCAGCCGTATTCTGAACACGTTGCAGCCTCTGAATCAGATATTTGGGGGACTCCAACAGTAAGGCATTGCAATAGTCAAGTCTGCTTAAGATATCACCTCGGACAACCAAGGCTCTGACCAAAGTTGGAAGCAGCGGAAGAATCTTTCTCAAGGCTCTAATAAGGCCAAAACAGCACCCCACCATCTTATTCACATTGCGTCTCCAATGACAGGTTGGCATTGAACATGACTCAAGTTTCGCACCGTCTTAGCCGGCGCCAAGGGAGTAGATGTATCAAGAGGCCAGAAGTTATGAGGAAGAGGCAGATGGACCTTCCCAACTGCGCAGTGTAGAATTTCGGTCTTATCCTAATTAAATTGTAGAGAGTTATTATGTAGCCACTGCGCAGTGGCGTGCATACACGCATGAAAATCCTCCAGGGCATTAGGTAAGGTTCCATCAAGAGATAGAATGATCTGAGTGTCATCAGCATAATTTACCAATTTCACATTAGGAGCCCGAATGGTATTAATCAATGGGCTCAAATAGATGTTAAATAAAATTGGGCTGATGGCAGATCCTTGTGGGACCCCATGGCAGATGTTAGTGAAGACTGACTGGAACGGTGGAAGAGCCACTGCCTGACACCTGCCAGATAGATAGGATCGGAACCAATCCAGGGCAGTGCCCACTACTCCTACCTCCTCTAGACGGGTTAGCAGAATATCATGGTTGACCGTGTCAAAAGCGGCAGACAGGTCAAGCAAAATAAGTATTGCTGGTTGTCCCCCGTCTGCCAACAGACGCAAATCGTCCATCACGGTCACCAAGGCAGACTCAGTTCCGTGTTCTGGACGGAAACCAAATTGTACATCTGCCAGACAGTTGTTACGTTCTAAAAATGCTGACAGAGATTTGCTAACCAAACGTTCAAGGATCTTCACTGGGTAGGGGAGGAGAGAAATGGGCCGATAGTTACCCGGGCAGGTTGGGTCAAGAGTGGCCTTCTTCAAGATTGGCGTAACTACAGCCTGTTTCCAGCCAGATGGTACAACTCCACTGGATAATGATTGATTACAAATCAGTCGGAGCCTGGGAAAAAGTTCTGAGGCAAATTCCTTCCAGATTTTGTGTGGAAGGGGGTCCAGTGGAGAGCCCGAAGAGACACCCAGGGCAAGCCTGCTAAATTCCTCCTCCGAAGGGGGCTCAAAATGGCCCAAAAGACTCAATTTACCAGTCCCTTCACTGGTCTGTGTTCCTGCACAGGGCACCCCTCCCACACCATCCATTGCGGTGGCTACCCCATGAGTCATAACTTCTACCCCCCCCGAGAGGTTGGTTTTAAGCCCAGTGATGATAGTACTGATTTTTTCATCAGAAAAAGTTGCCAAACTGTCGCAGAGATTTTGAGTAGGCTGGATCTCATTTTGTAAGCACTGAGGATTAGTAAGGTCATCAACTATTTTGAAGATGCATTTGGACTTATTCGACGAGTTCAGAATGATCTCTGCGAAATATTCCTGTTTAGCGGCAAGAATTTCTTTTTTGTAGAGAGATATAGCCGCTTTCCAGGCGATCTTATCCTCATCTACATAGTGCTTTCTCCATTTTCTTTCTGCCTGTTTGCATTTGGATTTCAAGGCTTTCAGTTTTTCATTGAACCACCTAGCGGAGGGTCTACCCCTATTTTTGCAGCTTTTCAAAGGGGCAATTTCATTAACAGTTGTAGTAATGAGATTACGGAGGTCCATATAGTTCTCCTCCACTGACCTAAGTGCATCAAAATCCCCTTTGATAAAGAACGTTGGTGACTGTGTCGCCTTTTCCAATATCCTCTTCCAGTCCCTACCCAGGAAGCTCCTGACATCCCTCAGAGCAGGGGCTCCTCGGCTAGGGATGGCCGTCAGAAATTTAACCAAGTGGTGGTCAGTCCAGTCTACAGGAAGCACCTCCATATGGTCAGTGACCGATTCCTCACTGAAAACTAGGTTGAGCATATGCCCCCCTATGTGTGTAGGCCCGGTTACTCCCTGAAACAGGCCTAGACTTTCGCACGACTGAAGAAGGGTATGATATCCTGTATCTAAGGTCCCATTTAGCCAGAGATTGAAGTCCCCTGCAATAAGCAGTCTCTAGTGAGTAACAGCCATGTTGTTAAAAACATCAATCAGCACCTGCAGTTGAGACGGATTGACTGCGCCAGGGGGCCTATAGCACACTATGCCGTCTAATAGATGCCCCCTGGGGTCTTTTAGAGAGAACCCCAGGAGCTCAAAACCCTCTACTGCGTCGATATCCATAGGGACAAAATCCCAACCTTCTTTAAACATGAAACCAACCCCACCGTCTCTAACTGTGGTTCTGGGCTTGTGAAAAATCTTATAGCCTGGGGGACACGCCAGTCCTGGTTCAAGAGCGGAGTCAGGAAAAGTCCAGGTCTCAGTCATGAGTAGTATATCAAGGTGATGCGTTTCAATGAGTAATTGGATCTCTGTAACATGTTTAGGGAGAGATCTGACATTGAGTAATCCGCAGACCAGACCCTCCTTCCTAATAAAATCGGACTTCGGGCTGGCCGGATTCTCAAATAAAGGCTGTCCTACCCCGGCAACACCATTCTCACCTATCTCCCGCAATGCCTGGCTTGAATAACAGAGTTTCCTGGTATCACGTGTAGCATGGCTGGCGCTGTGCGCGGATCGGGCGCAGACGGGCTTGCCTTTGGCGCGCCCGGTGCGCTCCCTCGATCTTGCCGGCATAAATATCCGGTGTTGGCGTCAGCTCCACCCCCCACCCGTTCTGATTGGCTACCCTGGGGGAGTGGCACTTAAAAAGCTACAACGAGGCTTGTAGCGCCGGTAGCGCTAATCACGGCGAAATGCAGAATTTTAAAAAAGCAGTTTCCAAATTCAACACAGTACACACAAAAACTAAAAGTTTAACACAGTTTAAAAGAGCTCCCTAAGCGTTGGGCAGCGAACACGATCTATGTGAGCGCTCCCGCGATCTTGCCGGCATAAATATCCGGTGTTGGCGTCAGCTCCACCCCTCACCCGTTCGGATTGGCTACCCTGGGGGAGTGGCACTTAAAAAGCTACAATGAGGCTTGTAGCGCCGGTAGCGCTAATCACGGCGAAATGCAGAATTTTAAAAAAGCAGTTTCCAAATTCAACACAGTACACACAAAAACTAAAAGTTCGGGAATACTGCCTCTAGCTGTGTTATTTTCTGAGCTACCCAGAATGGCATTTGTTCACGTTTTGTGGGCATTTTACCCATCACCGCGTGTAATGTTTGTGGTGTGATTTTAGTTGCTGTACCCTGAACTTGAGTTCCATTTGTTGCAACTATTGCTGGTTGGACTGTAAGTGTCCTCATGACGAATTGCGTCAAGTTTCTGTAGATTTTAATTAATTCTTTGTGTTGTGTGAGTAAGTCTCCTGGTGGCATTGTTTCAATGTCAGGATGTGGTGTGTAGGCCGCTAATATTGGCCATGTTGCCCCATCTCTTCTGAGCAGGCCGAGTCTCACTCTTTTTCTTATATGGGGTAGGGCACCTTTAAACCAGTATAAGTGTTCCTGGTATGTGAGCGGAACCTCAATGTCTTCAAACGGACAGTATTCTGCTGGTGCATCTCCTGTGTAGGAGTGAAATGTTTTTGATCTTGCATTTGCTGCTGGGAATGTAACCCACAAATAAAATACCTCTGTTCTGTTTGATTCGTGAGCCTCAATCACGAATACTACTATGCCACCCCTAGGTGTTAAACCATGCTCTAGCAGTTTCAGGGTGACTATTTCTAAAATTTGGCGCAATGTGTATTGCGTCTGCATCTTCCTCATCGTCTGTGGGGGGCAGTGCTTGTTGCAGTGGGTCTAAGACCTGGTTAGTCATTGTTCTTAGAACACTGAAAATAGTTTTTCAAGGGAACCAAGATAAGGTGTTTTGCACAATTTTAGGAACACTGTGTCCTTCAAGCTTGATTAACCAACAGCCAATAAATAGGATTTTTTAGCCTACTCAGCTGTGGCGGAGTTTGTGCCCACCCACTCCAGACGTCTCTGGTGTTTTGTGAGTAGGGGTCTCTGAGAATAGCATGACTGAACTACTCAGAATCTACTGTTAAATAAGTACCCAACCAACGTTGGCGGCGCCATGTCGTGTAGTTCCTATATAACCTATACAGGATCTGCGCGTTTGGATAACAAACTGTGGGATTGGTGGCAGACTGATTCCGTGCACCCCCACCGGATACGTTAGCCTGTCTGTATTAGCTAGCTCACAGTGCCACTAAAATCTCCTCTTATCGAGGAGAGAATAGATTCTGGCAACCTCGGAACATGACAAGCCTGATCCCTCAGAATTGTGGAAACAATATACTACCTTTCGCTCAGTCACTCGTGCTCACTTAGTTTGTCTCAGAGTTACACAGAATGAACAGGCTGGGCGTTTTCAATAAGTATTTATTGAACAGTTGTTATTCTAGTGTAGAATAGATGAGCTGCAAAAACCATTAGACAGTAGCAGAGATATATGATTAGCAGTACTACGAAAGTAAAGGGATGGTATAGTTCTACCATCTTGTATAAATCATGAATATATACAAGTACATAAAATACATGATAAAAAGTGTGCACTCCTACAATGCCTTCCTAACTAGATGTACCTAAATGTACCTAGCATCTGTGTAGGTGTTATGCCAAGAATCCCTCTAGGTTCTAGTCAACCCCTTTACCTGAGAATGAGAGAATATGGGACCCCGTCCTGGTCTCGAGTTGGACACCCTGCGAGGGATGTTAGACCACTGCGAGCTGGAGTGTCTGCATGCAGGAACCTCAGCGTCTCTGGTCAGTGTGTCAGCCGGGAAGTCTCGGTCTCCTCTGTCTTTCTAAGCAAGATGTGATGTATATATACCCATAGGTCTCCCCAGGGGTCCTACCTTGCTGTGTTACTGTGTCGGCCTAAAGGATGATGTTGGGCCTGTAGTTTATACAGAGATATTATACAGGAGATGTTCGTCCTGCTGTGCTTCCAAGAAGCCTCATACTTAATGTATGAGATTCGAACTAGGGGGAAACCCGCGTGCTGAATGCAGTGTCGTATCTAGGTAAAAGGTCAGTCCCTAAGAACCGTTATGTATGTAATGTAGGGAAGAATATAGGTGAAAGGTTGCAATGTTACCTCCGCCTATATAGGGTACCTATATGGAATATAACAAGACCTACACCTGACCATGATCAGACAACATATCTGTACATTGACAATACATTGTCATAACGTTAACAAAACAATGATGTCAGAATCAAAATCAGATCACTTTCCATACACTTGGCAGAGCGTTTTAGCAGAGCGTTTGACAAAACAGCAATATCTATCAATGCGAGCACCTGACCGCTAACCGGTTTAAATTAGTCAGTGGTACACTTAACTGGATTTCGTTGGAAGATTACTTAGCTGGATTTCATCGGAGGATTGCTACTGATAAATCAGCTAACCAACCTAAGATGTACTGAATACAAAAGGATCAAGAGTTTCAAAGATGGGCTCTGGCATCTAAAGTAAAAACAGTAGGAGCTTGTGATGGAAGAACCAGGTATTGAAGTGTCCATGAGTGCTTCTTCTTTTCCATCAATGAATTTTTTCAGTGTTAGATGATCAGTAAAAACATGTAGAGTTTCTTGGATTATGACGCAATATTTTGCTGGACCTGCAAATGAGAACTGATAGTTCAAGGCTTTTAACCTGGGACGAAGCGCCAGGAAACCCTTTCTTGTGTCAACACTTTCTTTACTGTAGTCTTGCGAGATATAGATTTTATTATTTTTCCAGAGAATGTGGTTATTTTTCCTCATGAAGGATAGGATCAGCTCAACATGTTGATAGCGGAGAGGTTTGCACACAATTGGTCTCGGTGACTTTTGATTCGGGTGTATTCTTGATGGTGCCCTATGTGCTCTATCAAATTCCAAGGGCTTGCTGAAAGCCAGGTTCGTAGCTTGAGTAAACCATTTTTCCAGGAATGAGATGCATGATCCGGCCGGGTCTTCCTCTCCTTCTGGAATTCCAAAAATCCGGAGATTCCCCCTCCTGTTCCTGTCCTCCAAGCCTGACAGCCATTTAGTGAGCAAGTCCGTGGTGATAGTTAGGCTCTGGACGCATTTGCTCATTTTGTTCTCCGTATCCTCCAGTTGACTGATTCTGCTTTCTGTTTCTGTGATCCTAACGTTGGAATCTCTTATATCTTGTCGAATCGCGGAGATCTCGGATTGCATTCTATCAGTGTTTTCTTTTGTGGATTTTGCGACCTCGTGCACATCCGCCAATTTATTCAGGATGGATTCCATCGTGGAGTTGATGTCCTGCCTACTTTTCGTAGGAGAGTCCGGGTTAGGCAGGTCGGCCTTGACTCTTTTGAGGTTTGTCTTGTTCTCTTAGTCTGTCATTTTTGCGCGGGAGCTGTGCTTCTTCTGGGTTCCGGTGAAACTTCTGGCACTGAGGGGGGCTGATTGTCCCAACTGTGCCTTGTAATGCCTTGTAATGTCTCAGCAATGAGATGATTTGAGAAAGGTCTGGTTTGAGGACCTCGTGATGGAGTGTTACCGTTGACCAGCAGGCTATTGACTGATAAGACACTGCGATCGACAGCCCACTTAACAGCACGTGCAAATCCTACAAAAGGTCCCCACACTATCTCATATTTCTGTATCTCTTCTCAGTTTCTTTAAGCTCCTCTTAAAGTTCCTCTTGGCATCATAGTTGTTGCTCTATTTTAAGGTTATGTTACATTAGCTTTAAGGTTTATGTTGGTTTATGTTGTATTAGCTTTACCCTCCTGACTCTCGCTGTATTCCTAAAGGAGACCTGTTATTTTTGTTCTTCCTATTCCTTTTTTCCACTCCAAGTTCGCAGGACACACAACAGGTTTGTATCAATTATTAGGCACTTGCAATACCTTTTCTCATTAGGCAAAGGCTATACCTTTTCTCATTGATAGCCTAGATGTGGCGTCACAGACTTTATGGGCCATCATGCCACTGGAGGAGGTCTTTCTGGAATGTTCCTAGTGACTGCTCATTTTCGCCATATTAAAGCCAGGCAAACACAGAGAGATCATCGCATCTGTTTGCATGCGTCGTTACCCCCTACAACTTGTACATATTTGTAGGCGGAGATAAAGTAGTACAGGCAGAGTACAGGTGTGACTGACGTTGGAGGGAACGATGGTTGATTAGTGAGTTGGTCAGAGCATGTAAAGAGAGGCTACCTTGATAGAAGCCATATTAGGGTCAGGCACTTCGGACTCAAATAGTTGCTGGTAGGCACTGTGCTTGTTGTATTGCTTTAGAGGAGTAGCCTGTTTTCCCTAAATATAGTGGGCTACATGTGAGGCTAGACAGAGGGATACCAGGAATGCAAAGATAGCAGGCTACAAACGGAGCTTGTGCGAGACCGTCATTACGGCCTCCATTTTAAGGACAGGCGCTCCGAGCACGAGGGACCAACTTACTTCTATATTTCTTTCTTCTCACTTCTGTGTGGTTTCCATGAGGCTGAAATGCACAAATACTCACAGCACTCGGAAAACATCGGATACGCCGTCGAATTCCATCTGAACTGTTCGGTTGCAGAAGGACCTGACCAGGCGCGCACCGCTGCCTCAGAAAGCCAATACGTGGTAGTATGAATGGTAGGGTCCGGCCACTGCTCAACCAGGTTGTTTACCGCCACAGTAGTGGTGTCGCTCGATTCTCTGCAGCTTCAGTAGAGTTCCGGTGCAAGAATTTTCCCCTGATGTCGGCAATAAGCGTTAACAACGGCCTAGAGAGATTCTTCCATAGGAGGAGATGCAGGCTCAAGCCGCCATCTTCTCCACGCTCCAAACCACGCCCCCCACCTCTGAAGAACAAGTTACTTTCCTTCGGTAACGCTCTTTCTGTTGGCTACACCACCCACAGACTTCTTACCTTTAGAATATACCCCAGTCTGGATCCGGAGGTTTTCGTAGCAGGGCTCCTGCGCCCAACTGGTGATTCTGTATAGTGTGGACTTCCTTGTGCAATGAAAGTGTAGTGAGGAATCTGCCGTTAGATACAGTATCCACTAGAAAGAGCATTTCCGAAGGTAACTAACTTGTTTTTCTGATGGACACTTCTAGTTGCAGATTGCTCATTGTTAGAATAGATACCAAAGAAGTAACTCCCAAGGTGGAGGATTTGTGGAGTGAGCGCTGTGCAAAAAGCCCTGCAGGACTGAACAGGCAAAATGTCCTTCCCTTCAGACCTGGCATCAAGGCAGACATGCTTTGTAAACATATGCATTGATGCTCACGTTGCAGCCTGACGGGTGTCAAAAAGAGGCACTCCGGTTGCGAACGAAGTGGTAGCATCCTTGGCCCTGGTCCTTCCGGATGCCATTGAGTGGCAGATCCAAATGCAAAAGACCATCCACCTTAAAGTCCTTTTCTTCACTGTCTTACCTTTCTTTGATCCAGACAACCCCTCAAAAAGCGGATTGTCACCCGAAGGCCATTGAAACAACGTAAAAGCTTAAAGCCCTTTTGAGGTCCAGCCAATGAAGTTTCTCATTCTCCTCTTTTGAGGGGCGTGGTGGGGCAAAGAACAATGGTTGTTGGTACCACCAAATACAAGGTACAGCGATGGGCTCAAGGTTTGCTTCCTCCTATGATGCCCTTTTTATGAGCTGGTGGGAGCTGGAGCATGCCTGGGGCAGGTATGCCTTCCCATTGACACATTATATTGTCTTTAGGGGGAGGTATATCGACGACATCATCATGTTGTGGAAGGGATCAATTGATCAACTCATGGAATATTATGCGTATCTCAATGAGAATCCATACAATATCTGATTGACAATGAACCCCAGTAGAGAAAGGATTGAATTCTTGGATCTCCAGTTTTATGTGGAGGATGGCTCAATACAGAGAACTATGTTCAGAAAAGCCACGGCCTGTAACAGCATCTTGCATGCTATAAGTGCCCATCCAAAGTCAGTGATCAACAACATACCCTTTGGGGAGATGGTGCACATAAGGCGCAACTGCAGCAAAATGGAAACCTTTACTCCCAATGTTGAAAATGTGAAACAACGTTTCAAAGTCAGGGGATATGAAAACGGGATCCAACAAAGAGCAGACGGCAGGATACAGCAAGTTGTGAGAAAATACATTTGGAATTTTTTTTAAACTAGGTGGGAAAAAGCAAGGTCAGCTGGCATTCATCACTACGTATACCATGCACAGTAATGATATCTACAAGTTATTGTGGAGGCATTAGCGTCTACTCATTGAGGTACCCTGGATTAGGGATGACATCTCTAGTAAACCTAAGCTGTTCTTCTGCAAGGGTAAAACAATAAAGGATTGTCTTTGCCCTAGCTATGTGACTACACCTATGGTAGTGAATACATGGCTTTCTGCACCTACAAGGGGATTTTTCACATGCAATGAATACAATGTATGTAGACTGGGAAGAAATAAGATCAAACAATTCTGCTACAATACCAAACAAGTACAGGAGATATGTCATCACATTAATTGCAAAACAACGTTTGTCACATAATTAGTTGGGGATGCAACACAATATATGTAGGCAACACTGCAAGGCCCTTGAAGTCCAGCATTCAGGAACATGTCCGGGCTTTGAGAAATAAGGACATAAGATGCCCCATGACTTTTCACATAATGGAACAATATAAGGGAAAATGCGGATATATGGTTCTATGGCATCAATCATGTTCTACCTAATGCAAGGGGAGGTTATAGAGAATTATTGAGACGCAATGAGGCAGGGTGGATTTGCCGTTTACGATGTGTTTAAATGGGCCATAATACTGATGGGGAATTCCATAATTTTCTATAACTTTTCAGCATAGGTATAATAGTCTATCAATCTGTTTTACAATATTAGATACCCTTAGGAAGCATTGTGGTTGATCTGTATTGTCTAAGGTATATGTGGAACCGACATCTGAAAATATATGAAAATACCACTTATGTGATAGAAACTCATTATACGACTTCGGTCACTATGGTGTTGACCTATACCTTGAGCTGGAATGCGTTTAAGCTGTGGAGTATTTGCATATGTGTTCTACCACGCAGTACAGATTCACTGAAAGGCATTTGGTCGACTTGGGATTGACTAATGCTTCTGGTTCCATGACACTTGGGGGTTGATATCTTCAGACAACTATGGCTGTTTTGACCATATACCTTCTATGGGTTACTTTCTCTGTTCTTCCTTTTTGATTTATGATTTCTTGTGTTGAGATGTGCATGCTCAAGGATTAAGAAATATTGGTTTCATTGGAAGTGCCAAAGGTCTAATCTATTTATATGTTGTAAAAATATTTTTTGAACCCATAATAATTTATGAAACCATAAAGTATCATGGGAGCAGGACTTTTCGCTATGAACTGTGTACAATGGCACGGTGTCCCCAACATTGGCAGATCATATGTATTAGATGGGGTTTGATTGTTATGGTTGTGCATTTTTTGCATTTTAGTTACAAACTAATGCTACGGCGGAACAGGACCGGTAATATTGCTCATCCTTCCCTTCTGAAACCTAGGATTGCCTACGTTTAAAGATTGGTAATACGTGAAACCGACTTGTTGGATGCTATGACGGTCTCGCATTCTTACGTTTTACTCTTTTTGTCATGGGATTGGCAGTGACACGCTCGAACAGGATACAATACACCCTCTGAATATGGGTGATCTGTTCGCTTTACCTAAAGCAGGCTATTCCGTTAGGAGCCGCAGGTGTGACAAATTTGGCTAAAGAACGTCTACTTAAGAAGGGTCAGCCCAGTGGGCTGGCTGATCTCTAGCTGAGGCTTGCATGAATGAAGGCGGATGTGCGGTTTTGGACACGGACTAAGGTAGGAATGTGCGGTTATCTAAATTGCAACATATTTTTACGGTTATTTTAGGTGTTGGATTTGAATTAATTTAGTGTCTATAAAATTAGAGTGCAATAATTGCTTAAAAAACATAAACCGGGTATATTTCCGGCGATGCAACACTCTCTATTAAACATTGTAGGCATTGCCGGGCGGTATGAGTGTCCTTAGTGGTGCAATTTGAATATGGTCTAATACAGTAACTGAGTAACTCAGTTGCGCTTAGACCAGAGTATAAAGGGCTAGGATTTGTATATTATACAATCTACACACGCCCCCTGAGCGGTTTCTACTTATTTCTGAGGGCTTTTTATGATGTTGATATACAGTTATAGGCCATGTTTCATTAATGCCTTTTGGTGCGTGATTGCCTTGGGACACACAATACGTTTTGGGGCTCATTAATTTCGGACACATGGATGAAACGCAGCATCGGTATGAACTGAATACATAAGGACATAGAAAAATAACGGGTGGTGGGGTATAGACTGCGCAAATTAATGCAACTAAATGTATCAAAACAATTCAATCATGTATGAGAGTGCTCGAAGGGCATTGAACAGCGACCACCTTGCGTTGTTAGATGAGTGCAGACACTGTCTACACATATATGGTATAAAGAACAAAATCAATGTCCTGAGCAACGCTCATGTATTAATGCCAACAATAAGTCCACACAGTAGTCTTCTCCAGTGTTCTTCCTGGTGGTTTATTATGCCAGATCTTGTCAGGTGTGTACTTCAGTTCTTATTTTCTTTTCGACAACAGATAGCCACAAAGCCAACACGTGTTTCGTCTTTAGGCATTCACCCAAGACTTCATCAGGGCAATCAATACGCAAGTCATGAGGATCGGCACTGTGTTTCCAATATAACAATATTCTTATTAAAGTATGGAAATTTGTCCTGTTCGAAGAATCAAATTCTGAAACAGAGTACTCCGCAACACGAGGTGACTGAGGCAAGAATAGTAAGGGGCGGGTTTCGATATCTGGGCTTCTTCATTGCCACCAGCTCTGACCTATTTGCTGCCAGGAATTTGCAGGGCCCACTGACCCGACTTAAAAGCAACATACAGCATTGGAGATCGCTTCCGTTCTCGCTGCAGGGAACAGCGGTGTTATTCAAACTGATGGCGTTACCGCGCTTTCTGTACGTGTTGCAGAGCACGCCATTTCCCGTGCCCGATACATATTTTAAGGCCATAGAGGGCGAGGTTAGGACTCTGCTGTGGGATGGAGGCTGCCCACGAATTGCCCTGGAAAAGTTTACGCGAGGCTGGTATGATGGGGGGGATAGCCTTGCCCGACATTCAATCATATTACAAAGTGGAGCAATTGGCGACTGTCAATCAGTGGGTTCATCAGCCCATGACCGAACCAGCCTATCATTGACAGTTCGCCTTTGGCACATGACACTCAGCAAACTGGGGTGGGGGAATAGGATCACTGAAGCAACACCTTTGTGGGACTCCAAACTTTTGGGTACACTGGGAACGAGACCAGGCTTTGACAAATGGGACCTAATTAGGGTTTCTAGGGTGGGCGATCTTTGTTCCAGAGCGCAGGTGGTCTCACTCACTGAATTGCAGAAGACTTACAATCTAGCTGAGGCATTCCAATATTTGCAAATTCGGCTTGCCCTACAGGCAGTGCAACCCCAAGGGGAGCATCTCCCAGAATCTTCGCCATTAGAAAATAGATTGTTAGAGGAACACATTACCCGTAGGGCGATCTCCCTCACATACCAAAAAATCATTAACAATTCCCATGACACACTTTTACGCCTACGGGAGCATTGGGAAGCGGACCTAGATGATATGCGCGAGGACTGGCCAGATGCCTTAGCATTGCCCAGGGAGGTGGCAATTAGGACACGTTTCCGATTGGTGCAGCTTAAAATACTTCACAGGGTGTACCTCTTTAGTAATACAATGGTAAAAATGGGCGCAAGATCGGACTCGCTGTGTCGTAGACCCTGTGGTCAGGAAGGCACTTTTTATCATATTATTTGGGACTGCCCGAGCATTCAGTCCTATTGGGACTCGGTGGTGTCGTGCATGAGCTGGGTCTGTGGTGAGAGCCTATCACTCTCGGCTAAATGGTGTCTCCTAAAGTGTGGGAGCCCAGTGACCTGTTGCGGGCGAACCAGACCTGGGTAACTTTGGGCATGATGATTGCCAAGCATAACATAGCTTGTCAATGGGGGGCGGAGTCCACACCAACTCTCAGGGACTGGAAGAGAGACATGGACTGGTGCATGGTGGCAGAAAAGACAGCCTATGAGAGTAGAGGTTGTCCCCGGAAGTGGGAAAAGATCTGGGGCAAATGGAATGTTCACAGGGGAAGCCTGTGCGCTGCCCCCACTGCTGTGCCGATGCTGCCCTCAGTTTATGAGGGCAAAGAACAAGTGGGGTCCCGGGTGGGATGAATACTGAAAGGCCCTTCACTGGGATTGGGCATAACTGTCGTAATGTCATTGTAATGCCTAGATTTATTGGTCATATGGATAAGAAAATGGGGTTGTATTATGTGATAAACTGCCTCACCCTACGAAAAATATTTTTAAAAAAACAGCAGCCTGGCCTCCTTAAAGGCCTCCACTTGCTGTGTTGTTGCTGAAGGCCTGGGGAAGTCGGGGCACGCTGGGAATAACAGTGGAAAGGGCTCCTCTATCAGAGAAGGAACGAGTTTGAATTGCACCTTGATAGCCTTGTAACTTCAGATCGAGAGTGGCAGGATGGTGTTGAGTCCCACTTCACCTTCCTATGTTTCCTCTTTAACTTGTTGGATGTCCTCAACCGTGAAAAGTCGTAGGTTCGACCTTAAGAGCAGTAACAGGTCCGTGTCCTTGACTTAGAGTGTGAGCAGCACTTGCATGAACTCTTTAGATGTTTGGCGAAGTACAGCTTTGCTTCCTGGTTCCGTATTGCCTTGGAGTGCATGAGGGCACATTCATCACATGACCTGGAGTCGTGCCCCAAGCCCAAACACCAGTGGCACACCTTGTGCGCGTCTGCTACCAACATCTACTTACAACAGTCACAGCATTCTTTTAACCATGTAGTTTTAGGTGGGGACATCGTTCTCTTGCACACTGGAATTCAGTTTGAAAAACTCATTAAATAGACAACAAGCATTTGCAATGCAATAGGTCTCGCATTTACGAGAGTTTCAGCTATTGGCACTGTAAATGACAATGCCTTTTATTGATCTGTTTTGATAATTAATACATAAATAAAAGGCATTGTCATTTACAATGCCAATAGCTCAAACTCTAGTAAAAGCGAGACCTATTTCATTTCAAATAAGAGGCCGCCATTGTCCTGGGCTGCTTGGAAACTGAAATTGCGCATGGCGCGCTGAATGTTGCAGGAAAGCAGGCCATGCCTGCAGTAGGAGAAACTGGTTAAATAGTGCTTACATTCTAAATAAGACATACCGTGTAACAGAAGAAAAAGGGCCAGTCCTCATGGGATGTTATAAATGAAGAAAAGGCAGTACTAAGGAAGGACTAACAAGCCTTTTAACAAAGCAGAAGCCAGCATTTACAAAGGACAATGGCACAAGCCAATGAAAAATATGGGAGGACAGTGGGCGGAGTTTCAAGTCAGGGGCGGTTCCTCCATGTGGGCGGAGGAGCGTCGCCCCACTGCTTTCTCGCAGTGCAAGACGCAGTAACATAAAATGGTATAAATACCATTTTATGTTACTGCTTCTCGCACTGCGAGAAAGCAGAAGGGTTTGTTTGGGGGCAGGTGGGTGGTCCTGCAACAGGGGAGGGGAGGAGTGGCTAGCCCAATGTTGCTGCCCCGACTGTTTGGTTGAAACATTGACAAACCTGCTAGAATTCCAGATCTGCATGCCGCTGAGTTTTGTTTGGGTATCTTTTAAGTTTGCGTTTTTAGAAAGCGCTTGATTTCTCGTATTAGATTCTTGGGGAGGTTCATGCATTTTAAGCTATTTTTTAACCCGTTTATAACCTCGCACGTCGATAGCAAAGCATGCTTGGTACGCATGTCTTGCAGACCACATTGCAGGATGCTGATGTTGCTTTAGAGTGCTTAACCTCTTTCCCAGGGCTCTGTGGCCAGCGCCCCTTTTTAGACCATCCTATGTGTATGATGCTCTCTCCCAGGGGATAAGGCAGCTGGCAGTCAAAGATCAGAAGAGCGCCATAACATCAATTCTTTTTGCTACTGGAAACCAGATAAGGCTATACAGCTCGGAAGAGATGCAGTCTGCCTTTTTTTAGGTTGAAAATTAGTTTCAATGCTTAGTCCTTAGTTTAGCCAACTTAACTACAAAGCATTCTCACTGTCCGGTAGACAGAGAAATGCAACAGTTTGGCCAGGAAAGTGTAATTGGCCCATTGAACCTCCTATAAAAGCTTTGGGCACCTGCAAACTATTCTCCTGGACGTACCTTCAGAAGAAACCAGAAGAAAATGGCAGCGGTTGGTCCCCGAGATGGAAGAAATGACCAGGCGCCCCCTGCAAATAGCGGAGGGGTGCCATTAGTCGCTCCACGAGCAGGAGCCAAGGTGGAGAGTCCTTCCTCTGCTTCGCCACATGGAGGGTATTAGTGACATCATTGGGACAGGTATGGGATGGGAGCCTTTAAAACCTCGAGAGGTGAGGGTTCGGCCTCTTTTCCTCTTCACCGAGCACCAGCATCCAGCGTTCAGAATCAGACAGGTCTCGGAGTTTCTTGCGCGCTTTCGGGTACATTAGCAGAGGTGGGTTCGCTGGATGGAGGGCGCGGTGGGGGGGTAGGGGGGACTGCCATTCGCGTAGCCGCAGACAGGATGCTGAGGCCAGATCCGGTGGTTTTCCTCCTGCTGAATCAGGTTTGATTCTCGGCGTTGCTTCGGTATTGCAAATACTGCATCACAGGCCTGTTGGTAGGAGCAGTACTTGTATCCTAAATATAGCCATTTGGTGCTTTGCTGGTTGCTGCTTTACTGGTTTGTTTGCAGCGCTACTGGGAGTTGGTGAGTCTACCCTGTGAGGCATGCCTCGGTATTAGTGCATGCTTCTGTGGTTCTGCATGTGTACTTTATGAACATTGCCTCCTCCGCTCCCACAAGGGACAGTACTTGTGTGCTTAAATGTAGCCTCTATGTGGATGTGCCTTGAAGTGTGTTGCTCTGTTTGCTGCACTACCAGGAGCTGGTGAGTCTCCCTTGTGCGGCATGCCTCGTATAGTGCATGCTTCTTGGTGCTGCATGCTGTATGTACGTTGGGCGTCGCACTGCTAGTTTGCGGGGGGTGCCTGGTCAACTGATACAAAGACAAGCTGCCGCTGGAAAAGCGCCCACGTTCCCCAGCAATAAAAGGACCCGCAGCGTGCCAAGACCAGACAATGGAGAGGACAGCCACCTGACGAGCGCCCAGGAGGATCAGCCGAGGAGCCTAATGCAAACAAGTGCCGACACGCCCACCGCCTCATGAGAAGGGAGAAGTGAAGAGACGCAGCGCGCATGACGAGCAACAAACGACAAGTCCAGTCCGGGTGGGCGGGGCCTAAGGGAGACCGGGCGGTCACCAACCCCACTTCCAAAAGCAACCCGACGACAATGGATCTCGCAGAGCGAGCAGCGCATGCGCGGCTACGCTAGGCGAGACCTAAAAAGGGAGCCGAGCATCAGATCCGTGTTCAAAGCTGCAGAAAGAAAGAAACTGACATTGATGGGCAGGGATGGCACTTATAAGCGGCTCCACTCCTTTACTTCTGGGGCAGATCGAAGTCAACATGAAGCTACACTGCACCATGTAGTGGCTCACTGGAGCACTGTTATGAGAACTTCCAGATTCAACTTGGCACCTGGGAGATATTCTCAATATGAGGCATCTGCAGCTAGAAGTATCCACCAGACAAATGGTCCTTAAGGTGGTCAGGTAAATGGGGATGACCAATTGAGTTATGTCACAAAGCGCATGAGTGTATCTTCCCAAGAAGGTTGTAACATTTAGGGATTTCAAGGCCATTCTACTGGCAGAAAAGACCTTACTCCATGGCTCAAGTCCTTTCTGCCAGAATGGTGGGAAACCCCCATTAAACATATTTCAGACTGCAAGAAACTTAAACTACCAAGCTCTAAGGAGATGGATGCTATGGCAGAAAAGAAAGGTCCCGAGGAGCTGGTCACTACACCTGTGCCACATATCTGTTGATGGCCGGGGCCGAAGTTGGTTTCTCCCAAGCTGCCTTTAAGGGGTCCAGCAAAGCCTTGTTAAATGTTCTGTGGTTTGTGTTGCTGGCTGAACTACCTCAGTAAGGAGGTTGTTTTTTTATCCCTACAGTAGGGAGGGTCAATTCTAATACCTTTGCAACCATGTAAGTAACTGCATGGAAGGACAAACAGACCAGATGGAAATTCCATCTCCAGCTCTGGTGATATATCTCAACCATTAGCTGTTCCTAATGCTAAATGGTCAGAAGCGTCATACTATAAAGGTGGAAGGAACTGTCCCTCATCACTGTCTTTCGTGTCATGAATCTCTATTGGGTCTGTATCTGAACGGAAGAGTTCATGCAAAGTTTGCCAATGCTGTCCTTTGGGACCTGTATATTATTTTCTGTCACTCTCCTCCGCCACAAGACATTATGCTTCTTTTCTTGAGTAGAAAATAAGAAAGTTTGGTGGAGGCTGTGCTCCCAGTGCTGGAGTTGAAGTTTGCAGCATCGGCACCGATAGCGTCTAACTTGGTGCCAGAGGAGTCCTGTCCAGCCTCTCAGTCTTTGGCCTCAGCAACAGTACCGCTGGCTGAGTTAGCAAGAGTGGCGGACGTGGTATGAACAACAGAGGTGGTGCTGTATATACATGCACTAGGCAGAATGTCAACCTAGACCAGACGTCAAGGCCTGCTTGGGGTAAGAGGTCATACGGCACCAATGAAGAAGCCTCAGCATAAAGAGGTTTTCCTTGCTGTTACATGGGGCCCAACGGCACTTCAGAGAGGACTGTCACTTGACAAAAGAGGTCAAAGATCAAGTTCTGAAACGCTACAGGGTAAGTACCTGGAATGGGGAATTCAGAGTAGGACCGAAACTGCATCACTGCTGAAAGGCTTGGCCCCAAGGAGGGCCCAGTAGCTCCCCCAGGCCCGGATCCAGGTGTGTGATGGGCTGTATCTTCAGCTCCAAGTACGAGTCCCCACAAGATGATGGGGTGGCTTAACTGGTTGTGGAGCACAATTTTGTTTCTTGTATCGTTTTTTCCAATTCTTAGTGGGAGACAGCCCTGCCCCAAAATTTAGTGTGAATAAAAGTTTCCTCTGAGGTAACCCTTGAGAGAGTGAGCTCAGAATCTGCGTCAAAGGCATGGAAAAAAGGAAACTGATGTCAGAATGCCGGGGTGGGTGCTTTATGGAATCAGTGATGTCACAATGGCATCACTTCTGGTCCCACTGCGGAGCTGGCGCCCTCCACCAGCATGGGAAAGCCATTGAAAGTTTCCGGATCCAGTCTGGGACCTGGGATATTCAAGAGGTGAGGATCTGCATGTAGAACCTGGGTAAAAAAAAAAAAGGGAACTAAAGGAGTTTAGGCCAAGGCAGCTGCAGTAATGTGCTCAGTGTCATCACGTCTGACGGCACTGCACAAAGCCAGTGAGTCAACTGGGACGCAAGTGATGCCACCCGGTAGCCTGACAACATGTGGCTAGGATATTCAATGCTAAAGTATCTGCAGAAGTAACAGTAACAATTAAAAACAAGTATCGGTGAAGCCAATAGGTCTGGGGTTGGCCACTAGCCTTTTGTCTTTGTCAATGATTGGTTTGCCATGATTTTGCAAACTTTATTGCTGGGGAAGCTGCTGGGCCCTCATCAATTGGAAAAAAGAAGAAAAAACAATGGCTAAAAACAAAATTTTTTGATCTCAAAAAGCACACAGTCCTTGGCACTTAATGTAACTACTTTGCATGTGGTTGTGCTCCTTTGTAGTAAATGCATTTGTATTTGTTGAGGACGCACGGCAACCCAGCGCGCCCTCGAATGTGTTTTATGAAAGGCTCTTAGCGTTCCTGGGCTACGGTTCGGTTCTACGGCAGTTTCTGCTGCTGGGTTCTCCCGACCAGATGCTCAGGAGGGCCGTGGGCTTTCCGACCGAATAAAGCTCCGTTGACAACTCATCAACTCTCTATGAGTTCTTACTCGTCACATTTGGCAACGACCGGACTTACCCGCTTCGTCGGAGCCCACCGACGCCACCTCTGCACGTCGTTTTTGCTGGGTCGGATCCTGGATTGTCCTGAACCTGCTACGTGGGTCTTCCTCAGTTGGTACACGTACCGAGGCACTTCCCAGCCCCAGCTAGCTGTGAGTTTCTTTTGTTTTTATTTCACATTACGGACACGCCTGTTCTCCGTCCTCGAGCCTCCTGCTGCTCGAGCTCTTCTCTACGGAGTCCTCCCTCGAGTGCGCACCTCCTATCACGCGTCTACGTCACGACGTGCAACGCGGTGGCCATCTTTGTACAGTTTGGCTTCAGAACTGCAGCATCAGTGACATTATCACAAATTTGCGCTAGTAAGCCGTTCTCACCTGCAGGCACGCTTACATTCTTCTGCGCACTGGTTTGTCACATAAAATCTTCATATTTGGGCTTATTTAAAAAAAAAAAAATATATATATATATTTTTATTCACATTTAAAAAAAAAAAAATACACAAGAAAGAATTCTTAGTTGTTGCAATCTCAGCCTTGACAAAGTCATCGACTTAGCTAAGAGCATCGAACGTTCTCTCATTTCCACCAGAGCTTTGCATGGTGATGCTTCAGTCAGCGCTTTAACTACAGAGGTTAATCCTCAAACCGATCTTGTTTGCGTTGTGAACACCAAATACAAAAATACCAAACCCATTCATAGCAATGCACTTCTAACAGTAGAATGTAATTCTGTAAGCGTTCCAATCAAAGGTCCCACTTGCGAAGCTAGTGTTGATGGTATAACTTTACACATGATGGCAGATTCCGGCTCCCCTATTAACCATCTTGAGAGACACTACATTCCACGAATTCTGGATTAAAGAACTACTTTCCAGTGATGTCAACCCAAAGGCATTTGGCGAAAAGGACAGACATGCTAAGTTTATTTTCTCCCAAATTTGTTCGTTTGGGTAGAGAAATTGTTACCAAGATTAACGTAGCTGTCAAAGGCAAGAACATCAACGGGTGGCGGGATCTGGCAAAGATGGGCATTATTTTGAAGCCTGGTTCCGATAATCCAATTGCCTTAGGAGATTTACCTGTGAATGATGTGTGTTACCTAACAGACCCTGTACAAAGCATACTCGCACAATTTGAGAATGTATTTTGTGAGGAAGTGGGCAGTGTAAAAGGTTTTGAGAATGTCATCAGACTCGAGCCTCATGCCCAACCTGTTGTTCATAAGGTGAGACCTGTTCCACTCAGCATGAGGGAGGAACTCAAAGCCATGCTACAAAGTTTGTGCTCTCAGGGGATTATCGAACCTTGTGACTCCTCACTCTGGGTTGCACCTATCGTGATTGCACGCAAGTCGGGTGAAATCAGACTCTGCGCTGATTTAAGGAGTCTCAATGCCAACAACTTCATAGACTGCCATCCTCTCCCTAAGATACACGAGTTGTTGGCCAACTTGGGTAGTTTCAAGTGGTTCTCATTAATTGACTTGAGGTCCGCCTACCACCAGGTTGCCCTAGACAAAGACTTGCAAGAACTCACCACGTTTGCTACGCCATTCGGAGCCTACAAGTACCTGAGATTGCCATTTGGGTTGGCTTTTGCCGCAAGCTTTTTTCAAAAGCTAATGGACCATCTGTTTGGCAATCTCAGGGGCGTACAGGCTTATCAGGATGATGTTCTTGTTCATGCTGATACTCTAGAAGAACATAATTGGTTACTAAGTCAAGTTCTAGACACTTTCTCTCAGAGAAGCATGACAAGGAAGGAAGGATAAATGCAAGTTTGCCATGAACTAATTGGATTACCTAGGTCACACTATATCCAGCTGAGGCATAAAACCCAAATTGTCACTCATCAAGGTCATTAAAGAAGGTAGGGCCCCCATTGACAGGGACTCTTTACGCTCCTTCTTGGGGCTAGCCGAGTACTACGCTAGGTTTGTTCCTGAATATGCCCAAGCTGTAGAACCTCTGCGCTCCCTGCTGCGGAAAGGAACAAACTTTACGTGATCTGATGACAAGGAAACTACGTTCACTCAGGTTAAAGCACTCATTGAGAAAGCCCCTGCATTAAGCGCCTTTCAGGAAAGCCTCATGTCCGTAATTACTTTTGACGCAAGTCAAATGCGTCTTGGAGCTATCTTGAGTCAAAAACGAACAACTAGGGAAGACACAGTTGCGTTCGCCTCTCGATCGCTCAAACAGTGCTAGAAACAATATAGCACAATTGAACGAGAGGCGTTGGCTTGTGTCTGAGCCGTTCACAAATTTAAAATGTATGTGTGGGGCCGTAAGTTTATACTTCAAACTGATCACAAACCCTTGGTACACATTTTCTCAAACGGTAATAGCAGCAATTTGTCCGCAAGGTTAACAAGATTGGTGTCCAAATTGCAAGAATTTGTTTGAAATTAGGCATGTTCCAGGTGGCAAAAACCTTCGTGCAGACTGCCTTTCACGCATGCCCGTGGAAGACGTGGAGGAAGAGGACTTTGTTGATGATGTTGTTAGTGTGGCATCCGTGGACGCCATTAATCCTGATTTGTGCGCAAGCTTGAGTGAGCTGGACTGGTTGGCTGCTTGTCAGGAGGATGAAACCTGCGGCAAAGTCTGAGAGTATGTGGTTCAAGGTTGGCCAGGAAAAAGAACACTGAGTGGGTCCTTAAAGCCTTTTGCTCAAGTAGCTGATGAATTATCCTTAGCCAACAGATTACTAATGAGAGGAGTTTTGTATGTACCTCCAACAAAAGTAATAGACTCTATTATTAGACATGCACATGAGGGGCATTTAGGGTCTACCAAACCTGCCATGAGAATTAAACAATACTATTGGTGGCCAGGGATTGATGCCCAGGTAAGGTTCTGGATTGATAAGTGTCCTGAAAGTCTCACCTCTGACAAACATTGGAAAACACACAATACTCCATTGCATCCTGTGGAATTTCCCGATATTGCTTGGGAAAAATTAGGTTTAGATTTTTCAGGACCGTTTGTATTGCTGCCTGATCACATGAAGTATTTGCTCCTTTTGGTCTATTATCATTCTAAATGGATGTACTTTTCTTTTGTACAAACGGCGGATTCTGACTCAGCTATTGACTTTTTGCGACAAGTTTTTTTTATTGAGGGTTCACCTAAACAAATCGTTACTGATAATGGTTCACATTTTACATCTGATCGCATGTCCAAATTTTTTGCACATCATGACATCAAACACTTAAGTACTGCTTTGTATGCCCCTTCATCCAATGGCTTAGTAGAAAGGGGCAACAAATGTATCAAGGAGGGTGTACAAACCGCACTGGCAAGCAATGTGGATGTCGGAATGTTTATCACACAAAAGGTTTGGAGCTATAACACATCCCCACATTGCACTACAGGCGTAACACCATTTTCTCTACTTAAGAGGTAGAAAAGCTCACACAACCCTTTTTCCATCTTGGTTAGATGGGCGGCTTAATAAAGTTACAAGTTCAAAAGGGAATTTGTGTTCCAAAGTTACACACTCACAACACGAAAGAATACTTTGACCACAAACACAATGTGTCTTATCAACCATTCACTGTAGGTGACTGGGTACTAATATGAAATCCCATAAAAGTTACTAAAGGTCAATCCACCTACTCTGTCCCTGTCCAGGTAGAGAAAGAGCAGGCAAATCTTCTGTCTTATTAGCAGGAAAGGGGTGGTGGAATAAACGTCAACTAGTCAGATTGACTCCTCAGCAGGCCAACATTATTTTGGGCAGTTCCAAACCCGTTTTAGTGTCCGACTGTACCACTTGGGTGCAACTATCCACTTTGGCGCAGTCATCTTCATCTGAAGTCCATGTTTCGGCTTCTGCTGATGAGGGTTGTTCATCTGATCCATTTCCCATTTCAGGCAATTCATCGGGTTCCAATCCTGCTGGTGTTTCAAGGTCCTGTAACATCAAAATACCTTCAAAGTTCAATGATTTTGTGATGTATTGATTCTGTAGTTTTAAACTTTCTTGGATTTCCAAGGTTTTTGATGTAATATTTATCACATTTGTTTACTGGTATGTGATTGGGCATTTTTCAGGCTAATGCTTCCATGTTTTTTTTTGTTTCTTTTTCATTGTAAGGGGGGGAAGGTGATGTACTAAATGCATTTGTATTTGTTGAGGACACGCTGTAACCCAGCGCGCCCTCGAATGTGTTTTATGAAAGGCTCTTAGCGTTCCTGGGCTACGGCTCGGTTCCACAGCAGTTTCTGCTGCTGGGTTACCCCGACCGGATGCTCAGGAGGCCGTGGGCTTTCCGACCGAATAAAGCTCCGTTGACAACTCATCAACTCTCCGTGAGTTCTGACTTGTCACATCCTTGCGATAGGGCAGAATGTCATCACTCACAGTGAAATTAGCCAATAGCTGAAGTGGGAATTACCCATTGCCCCATGTAGAATTCAGTAGCGGGCAGAAATAAAATGTGAATGATATAATAACATACCAATGATTGAAAATTAAACTGAAATGAAGCAAAAAAACACAGGTCTTTGTTTTTATTTATTTTTTTATTTGCAGTATCCCCGAGACAGAACAAAATCAGAATCCTTTTTACACTGACAAGGCTCGGAAAGAAAAGGCAGTGAAACCAAGGGAGAAAGGAAAGGTAAAAGAGCAAGGAAAAAGAGAAAAAGAAAGGATACAAAGCAAATCCACTGTCATTCATGTAAACAAACAAACAGGCCTTTCTGTTTATCTTATATATATATATATATTTATATATATTTATATATTTTCTGTTTTTAAGATCATGCAGAAAAAGGAAAACACCCCAAAATTACCTCCCTCCCACCAAACCAGACAAATAATGAATACTTTAAAATGATAACACCCGTTTGCACTCTTTGCCCCCTCCCCTAATTCACGACTGGGGTATTTCCATGAAGAACAAAGTAAGCCACATGAATGTTTCATTAAATACATCATTTAGAACATGCTAGGCTGTTTTGAGGTTTTTATGAATTTGTCCTCCACTAAAGACCTCACAAGAGTGCCATGGTTTGGGCGGACTCCGAACTCCTTGGTAGACATCCACAATCCAACTTGAAAACTCTCAGTCTCCAACTAGTGTTTGCTCACAAATGTACAGATTATGACTGAAGGGGACATTGGTAACCCCTGGTTCTGACTGCACAGTTCTAATCATTTTTCGTTGGTCCTGTCCCTGTCTACTGCTTCCCTCTCTGATCATGAAAGGATCCATGCTAATACAAAAACAATTCAGGAGGTCTGGGTCGGACTAGAGAACAGAAAAATAACCCCCTTGAGCACCCTAGTAACAAGGAAATCTAATATTTGGTCAGCTGAGGAGCCATCTGCCTTCTCTCCAGCCCCTGACAAGGCTGGTCTGTCCTTGTTGCTAATGAATTATTCAGGAAGACATAACATAACCATCTAAAATGGGTGCGGAAGAACGCTATTTTCTGCAAAAATTCTAGTACTAATGTAAAAGGGCTGGGAAAGAAAGATGTGCAAGGTTGCACAGTTCTACCGGCCAGAGCATTAAAAGTATGGCCAAATATTTCTAGAGCTCCCACTAACTGAGGAGTCTATCAAACAATGAGTTCCTAATTCAATTCTCCGACCGCTTAGGCGCGTCAATCATGCACTGAAAGTTCATACAAGTCAACCTACCACTAGAAGGAGTTTATACACTGATACCCTATGCCTCTCACCGCAAAGGGGAGCTAATCATACACGGATATCCTTTTCTGGTTCTCTTGCAGTTTGACACATTTTGTTAAGGTCAGTGCCGGACCACAATCTGTGCGCGTAACATACATTCTCAATGATAAAGCGCTTTATCGGGCCAATAAGCAAAAAATAAGGTTAGTGCTCCTTCTGACCTCAACAGACCAGCCAAACAAATAATAGTCGGCGTGAAAAACCAAAGATATGGCTTGCAACCCTAAACAGAAAGAAGTTAAAGGACCCAGATACAGCCTATTCACGTGTTAACGTTAACATAGGGCGATTATTACATGTGTGGACGGGGATGTGGAATGAACACAAACCAAGCCACCAAACTTAATGCTGCATATGAAAATAATGGCAGTTTTCGAATCAAAGATTTTCAAGTTTTCTCTTATTGGAGCAGACCCTGAAGGAAATCCAGGTTGCTAGTAAAATCAGTAAAAACATCAGGTAGCTTGGAATTGCACATCAAGCATACCAATTAATGATCAACTTAATAAAATATTGAACAATTAAAAACAATCTTTAGCAAATCGTTTATAAGTCCCAGATACTCAATTATTCATCTTTAATGGAGAGTTATCTTTGTTTTAGCAAAATGTATTTTTTTTTGTAAAACAATGAGTTTCTTTCGTATAAATGGAGTACTTGTGAAAAATGGAATGGTGCCTCATAGCCTCGCCAGTGTGAAACAAGATTTGTTTTGCCCAAGATGGTTGCCAAACTTCTGCTACTGCTGTCTATGCAGGGTGAACCAGTCTGGTTTGTATTCTCACTTTTTATGACATTTCCAGGGGCAGCAGATAATATGGGTCTAAAAAGTCTTGGGGATAGTATGTGCACCCGCTTTTTTGGCAACATAAGTCTTTGAAAAAGGTGCCATCTGGCTAGAGGCAGAATATTTTTGAGAAACCTCATGCATTCCACTTGCCTCTTTGTATTATGCAGTAAGATGTGGAAAGGCAAATCACGATTAAGGAGGCTTCCAGTGTTGCCACTCACACAGGAAGATGGGAAGGTTTTAAAACTTGACTTTGGAACTTACTGCCATAGCCAGAACCCTGCTTAATTCAAATTCAATTGAAAGACCATGCCATCAGTTTTCCCTTTTAGAAGATATTCATCGCAGTGGGATGAATGAATCCAGTCTCTGTTCTAACATCTGATGACCTCCACCAGCCATCCCCAATCATCAATATGTTAAGCAACGTGACCACAGAATCAAACCCGAAGAGCTGAGTGGACACATCTGGTATTCTAGTGAGTGAATACAGACATTCAAGTCTGCAGCGAAAGGTTAGTTCTTCCTAAGGTGACCTTGAGTTCTTCATTGTTAGGCTGGTCCTCATCCTGGTGACAGACAGCTGGAAAAGACTGGATGTATTAGATCCAGAGGTTGGCCACAAGGAATAAATATAGTGCCACTCTCCATGCTGCCTATGTACTGAAGAACATATAGGTCTTTATTAATTTGACCAGTGAAGCTTAGGCGACCAGAAGAAAGTAGTTTACACCCTCAAGATAACCACTTTATTACTAAATAAAAGCAGGATCTCCCTCTTTATCCTGGAACGTCAGGTTAATGGAACAGACCTGAACAGTTCTGTAGACTTTTACACCACTAGGAACAAAGGACCCACTCCTCTTTCTAGTAGGCTAAGATATCCAGGTGACTAGTGATACGTCTACGTTCACCAGGCTGACTAGACCCTGCTAGGTTACAAGAGACTCAATGGTTTGTTTACCTTAGGCGGCCCCAGACCTGCCTGGCTCCTTCCTTTCACATCAGGCAAAGCAAAGGGACTGCTTACCCCCATACCCAAGAAGATGAGAGTCCAGCTAAAAAACGAACCTGGACCCCAGTGACAGAGGCACAAAGTTACCCACAGCCAGAAAGAGAGGAACTGAAACAAACGGAAAGCAAGAGAAATCACATTTCAAATATCCAGAACTGCATCCGTTTGTTCAACGGTAAAAACGGGCGACAGACTTAGAAGCGCAAAGTTACAACCACTGACGGCTCACACGGTTTCAAAAGTCCATGCTTTGGCATTGAGAATGCAGGTCTACCGTGCTATTTTTTTTTAATTTTTTTTTTTTTTAAATCATTTCATCTAACAAAACCTAACACTATCAAACAATGAGACTACAACGGAGGAAGGTGGAGCCTTTTCGAAAAATTAACAACATACTCTTTCATTTTTTTGTGTCTTTTTGTTTTGTTTCTTTAACTCGTTTCCACATCCCCATCACTGACGTCTGACAGATACGAAGAAACGGCGCCGTTCCCTTCAATCCTTTTCCAAGCCCCACACGTGCGTGTGAGAGGTTATTTAAAGTTCTTTTTTTCTGTTCAGGACAAAAAAAATAAAAAATAAATCACAAGAATCCTTCCCTCCCAAAAAAAGAAAAATAATCGCCATCTCGTCTCTTAGATTTTTTCCCTGCTGTTAATCTTCTAGGGAAAAAATAAACACCCCCACAGGCACTGGAACTAAAGAAGAGGACGGAGGGAGGGAAAAGACAAGACATGAGCATGCTGACACATGCTTGTCATTGCAGCTGCTCTCCGAAGCAACGGCTTCAGCTTAAAACACCATCATCCTGCTTTCTCCGGATGAAGCCAGGGCGAACGGCTGCGCAACCTGCAACAAATAAAGAATAGAGAACAAGGTGTTAACATACTGTCAAGTGTAAGGTTGCTAACGAGCTATTCATCCACACTGAGCCTGACATGTTAGAGGAGGCTACCCAGATAACAGTAACCTAACCATGCTACACTGTTAATCTGAACAGGTACTATTCGGAGAGCTAATGTAAAGTTCTTCATGCAGAGGACAAGGTCATGTTAGTCTGCAGAGCTCTTTTCACCAATGTCTTACCTGTTCTTCCACTTTTCTTTGTGAAGAAAATACCTGCCTGTGTCTATACCCATTTTGAAAGTAGTTTTCCCAGTGTGCTAAGATGTAATACATTTTGGAACCCTCAAAATGGACAATGGCGACGCTCTCAACAGATCAGAGGCAAGGCAGTTTTTAGGAGAAAGCGGAAACTCTGGCATTTGTGCCTAAAACAGAAGCCCACAGCAGATGAGGCAAGAAAGCAGAACTAGGGCCGAAAAGAAAAAGTTACTGACCTGCGGTAACTATCTTTCTGGTGGATACTCTATCTACCTGCAGATTCCTCACCTGTAGAACGATTCCCAGGCATCAGACTGGCTTCGGAAATCTTCAAAGGAACAAGGTCGCCGGAAGAGGGCACTGGACTCTGCGTGGGAAGTGACGTCAGGCAATGCCACCGACTCCATAAAGCACCTGCCCCGGCGCATTAACTGCAGTTTTCCATCCGTTTTTTACAAGCCTTCAAGGCAAGAGGGTAGACTGACATCGATGAAGGAATGTGGTACCAAAAGATTGTAACATGGGATTAACTTCACCTATAACCCATCAATCATTCAGGGAGGTGGGCGGGCCGGTGAAGAATATGCAGGTAGATTGGCCACCAGAAAGATCGTTACTGCAGGTAAGTAACTTTTGCTTCCAATGGATACTTCTACTATCAGATTCCTCACCTGTAGAACAGATACCCTGCCCAGGAGCAAGGTTTATGGATGGTTACAAAAGGAAATCCTCCAAGATGGGCCTGGCAAAGTGCCCATCACTGGGCACCTCCGCATCCAGGCAATAATGCTTAGCAAAAGTGTGCAAGGAAGCTCATGCTGCTGCTTTACAAATATCTGCAATCAGAACACCTCGAGCAAGTGCAGAAGTGGTTGACTTAGCCCTGGTGCAATGGGCCCTGATTTCTTCAGGAGGCTCTTTCTTGGCTAAAGTGTAGCATGTCTTGATGCGGAGGATTAACCACCAAGATAGAGTCCTCTTCTGTACCGCCTTACCCTTTTTGGCACCGCAGTAGCCGACAAAGAGCTGGTAATCCGGCGGGAATTCCATTGTCCGGTCCAGATAGTAGCTAAAGGCATGCCGAGGATCTAACAGATGCAACCACTTCTCCTCTTTCCTAGGATGAGGTGGAGGGTAGAAGGTCAGAAGAGTGATGGATTGGGTAAGATGGAAAGGAGTGACCACCTTAGGGAGGAAAGCAACCCTGATTCCAGAGATGGTGCCGTCTGCAGATGGTGCAACAGCATCTCTGATGAGCTATCTTTGAGGAACCAGTTGTCTAGGTACAGAAAAATTAGGATGCCCGACCGTCTAAGATGGGCTACCACCACCTCAATCATCATCATGAAGACTCGAGGTGCTGATGTAAAACCAAAGGGTAATACCACAAATTGGTAGTGCAGAGAACCCACCACAAATCACAAGTACTCCCAATGAGAACGCAGGATAGGGATGTGGAAGTACGCATCCTGCAGGTCCAGGGACACCGTCCAATCTCCAAATTTCAGTGCCAGTAGAACTTGAGCTAGGGTCAGCATCTTGAACTTTTCCTTTCTGAGGAAGTAGTGCAGGCTCCTGAGATCCAGAATCAGACACAGATCGACATCCTGCTTGGGCACCAGGAAGTAGCGATTGTAACAACTACATCCTTTTTCCTTCTCTGGCACTAACTCCACTGCTCCTTTGAGTAAGAGAGCTGCCACTTCCTGCTGTAGAATGGCTAAATAGGCAGGAGGCGGATAAGAGGGAGGGGACGGGATGGGAGTTAGAACCTAAAGGAAGGGAAGGGTGTAGCCCCTTTCTATGCTTTGAAGGACCCACTGGTCATGGTACCCGCCCTTCTACAGGCTCTGTGTAGGATTTGGGAAGCAAACTAGGCCTGCTTTCCTTGTGGTGCATGGGAGGAGGAAGAGGAAGAGAAGGAAAAGAAGGAATGTTGCAAGGCAGATCTGCTGTCTTTTCCTCTTCTACGGCCTCTGTATTGTCAGACTAGAGGATTCTGATGCTGCTTGAGTGCTGGTATGTATTGCCAGGCCCAAAAGGAAGAACCTCATCCAAAGCCATGAAAGCGGCAAAAGGACCAGAAGCCTTTGATCTGAGGCGGGAGATGAAGGCCAAAGGATCTTGTCTTGGCTCTACAGGCCTTTAACTGCTTCAGCGCTTAATCAGCTTTATCCCCAAACAAGTGCACTCCATCGAAGGGGAGGTCCATCAGAATATCTTGGACATCAAACGAAAAATTGAATGGCCTGAGCCAAGCGTGACGCTGTACCATACCAGACGTACCCATGACCTGGACGATGGAGTCTGCAGTGTCCAATCCAGGTTGATAATATGCCAGAAGGCATTCTGACTATACGCAACAAGCTCCTGAAAATGTTCTTTCATGTCAGTGGGAACATGCAGAAGAATCATTTGGGCTGTGTCCCACAAGACATAGTTGTAGTGGGCGAGAAGGCAGTTGGCACTAAGGGATTTCAGGCCATACTCCCCCGCAAATATTTGGACTCCTTGTCAGAGGCGGCTGTAGGGAAAGCACCACCAGATTGGTCCCCCAAACTGGAATCTTGGATGACTAAGCTCTCTGGCGAAGGGTACTTAGAGAAGAAGGCTGGATTACAAGAAATGGAGCGATAACGGCAGGCCACGCACCAACTGACTGCTGGAGCAGAGAAAGTCTTCTCCCATTATGCCAGAACGGGTTCAAGCAAAGGCTCACTGAAGGGGAGAAGGGGTACTGAAGTGAAAACGCTGATCTTTGTCTCAGTCACTGGCAACGGCAAGTCCAAAATCTCTGCAGCCTTCAACATGACCTTGTGCAATGAAATGACTTCCGGTGTTTGTGATCTAGTGGGTAAGTCCATAGCTTGGGCGAGGTATCTAAGCCACTGGCTGAAGACAGGCCCTGAAATTCAAGGGAGTCTTGGTCTGGGGCACCACAAGGGAAGTATTCTACAGGGTCAGAATACGTCCCAAAAATTTCATGGAGACGTGCTCTATAAGCCTCCTTTACCAGTAGCCTCTTGGTCTATATGTGGGAATAGCTTTAGGGATCTACGTTGGGCTGTGGTGCCGATGGCACGTATCTGGAGCTAGAGGAGGCGGCAGCGATGGTGGAGGCGCTGTCCACGGTATCAATTGTGGTGCCGAGAGGCTGAGCACAGCATCAAAACAATGTGGCAAAGGCACCGGTTCCCACGGTGCGGCACCGAAGGGCTTCAGCTGAAAAGGCATGAACAGTGGTAGATGCGAAAGGGGGGGGGGGGGGCTGAACCAGCAGGTGCACTGGATGGCATTGAGGCCTTCTCGAAGATGGAATACATTTATTTTTTTATAAAGTTTTATATAGCGCGAGCATTACCCTTGCGGGTATCAGAGCGCTTTACAACTGTTCAGAGACAAATAGAGTCAATAATATCATAGTCAATAATACAGGATATGGCAGCACCGCCGATAAGAGAAGGTACAACACAATGTCAGGATCAAAAGATCAAAAACAAACAGTAACAAGAGGAGAGCAATAGTCAAGAATGTAATTGACTTGTCATGAAAGATATCAAGAGAGGAGATCCTAGGATTTAGAACAGAAATTTGTTTATAGGTAGTACTTTAACTTCTTTCTTGAAAGAGGCTGTTTAGGGATTCAGTCTGGTTTCAGGGGGCAAAGCATTCTGAATTCTCGGGGCGATACCAGAGAAAGCTCTGTTATAGGTTTTCTTTTTTAAGAATGTCTGTGGCTTCAGCAGTAATGATCTAGAGCTTCTGGAGGATAGGCATCCACCAGAGAGGTCTAGCTTCTGAGCTAGGTATCGCAGGGTATTGTAGTGTAGGACTTTATGGGTCATGCAGGCAATTTTTAGCTGAATTCTTGCTTCGTAAGGTAGCCAGTTGAGGGATTTCAAATCTGGAGTGATATGGTTGTTTCGTGTGATGAGCCTTGCTACAGAGTTGAGAGAAGCCCTTCAAGGAGTCGTTTTAGATCTGGGCAAACAGCAGATGGTTCACTTCCTTAGTCCAACCTGGGAATCACTAGGGCTTGCACTGCACACTTGAAGTCATTGGAGGGGGGGGAGGCGGGGGGGGGGAAGGGAGGGTTAGTTAAGGTTCTTGTTGAGAGTTATTTTCAGTGATTTAGCTGAATCTGTAACTTGTGGCAAGCAACTAGGGGCGGTTAGTTGTTTCAACCATTCCTCAATAACAGGTGACTGGTTAGGTGGGGCGATTAGGAGGAATTCAGTTTTTAGAGTATATAGTTTGAGGTGGTTACATGTCAGGCAATTTTGGGTTTTCTGTAGAGTTAAGTTGAGAGATCTGATGTCTTCAGAACACGAGACTTTCAGGTATAATAGGGTGCCATGAGCGTACATGTGGCAGTGGATGTTGAATGAACTCAGAATTTCCGTTAGAGGCTCCATGAACAAGTTGAAGAGAGTGGGTGAGAGGGAGAAACCACGTGGGACCCCCTAGTGTGACCAGAGTGGTCTGATATAGGGAATGATTAACCTTGAATATCTGAGTTCTGTTTTGGAGCTGAACCAGTTTGGGACAGATCCAGATAACACAATTCTATGTTACAATAGGTCTAGTAGGTTGTTGTGCTTAACCGTGTCAAAGGCCGGGAATAGGTCAAGGAGGATTAGAAAGGAAGACGTTCAAGAATGCTGCTGGTTTCAATCCCAGAGTCGGGAACACTGGAAGGCCGGGACCCGCATCGGAGGTTTGATTGTGGGGATGCTGGTGCCAAAGGCTCTGGAAGTGGAGGGCTGTCCAGAGTAGGGTCCATAGGAGAAGCAGGGCTGTCCACTGACAGCAGATAGACAAGCTCCAGTTGCGAGGACAAACGTTTTGTGGGAGATGGAGATCGACAAGGAGACTTGCTTCTGGAACGCTTCTTCTCCTTCCACCTATATTTCCTCTCCTTGGTCGAAGATGAAGATAGAGGGCATGAACTGTGCCGGAAACATTTCCAGCGTCGGTGTTCAACATTTTCCTTGGCCATGAAGAGTTTGGCCTACCGCTCCTTGATGGCCTTGGGATGCATGCTGAGGCACAAGGAGCAGGTCTTCAAGTCACAGTCGGACCCTAAACACCACAGACTGACTGCATGGGGGGATCCGTAATGGACATCTGTCACTCACAATCCCTACAGAGTTTAAACCCAGACTTTTTGGGAGGAGACATGCTACTAAAAAAAGAATTTTGTGAGGAAAATTCCCAAGCGAGTGAAGTTCTGAATCCGTGCTGAAGACCTGGAAAAAAGGGAACTGAAGTTGAAGCATCAAGGCGGGCACTTAATAGCCTTGACGGCATCGCCTAACGCCACTTCTGGCTCCAATCGAGTCCAGCACCCTCTACTGGCGACCTCGTTGCTTTGAAGTTTTCCTGATCCAGTCCGACGCATGGGGATTGTTCTACAGATGAGGAATCTGCAGGTAGAAAGAGACACCCCTTTCTACCTAAAATGCGGTTTGTATTAATTTATTTAGTGTATTTATGTACTTACTGGACAGAATGCGAACTAGAGAGGCAGTGGAGCGATTTACAATGAACAACAATCAAAGATACAGATAAACATGACAGGATAGTGGAAGGAAAAGACTCAGATGACTTTAAGCAACTTTTACATTGTCTTTTGGGAACAAGCAGAGATCAATCATTGGAAACGTAGAAGGCCTTAAGCTGGTAGTTTTTTACACCTCTTTTAAAGTGGACGAGCTTCTATGCTAAGATGCTAGATTCGGGAATGAAACTCTAAAGTCTGGGTTCACAGCATGCAGAGTCAAACAAAAATGCTTGTAGCATTACTCATGATCAGTAGTTCACTGTCAAATAATTTTGTACTGAGACTTAGCAGTTACAACTGAGTAATCTTGTATAGGAGCAAATATTCATTATGGACTGCATCATTGTAGCAGCAAGGATATATGAAGAAAGCTGCAGTACTTTCTTAATGGCAATATCTTTGGGGGTCATTTAAAGGTTAAGGGTAAGGAGTTATCAGTCGAAAATCAGAATGCCCTGTCCATCAACTTCTAGGTCCTACCACCTCATTTACAGACGGTGAACTGATATGTTTGAGACAGAGGAGCCTCTGCCGGCTCTGCTGTCAGATATTCCTGTTGGCGGCCCAAATGCTCCAGCAGTGCTCACTATCATCATCCCCTCCTTCTGTCACAAACCTATGTTTTAAGCCAGAATTGACATAAAATCCTTCGTGTTTTACAGATTCCGTAATGCAAGTGCACCAAACCCATTTACTGTACAAGTGAACATTTCTATAAATCTAGGTAGGAGACTTTTGGGTATTATTTCATGGTTTAGACTGTTCTAGTGTTTAATTTGATTTTCTTGAAAATGATGAAAGAGAGGTGGACCCAGTGGGAATTATGAAATGATGTTTGCATCCCTTCCTCTACACAGAAATAGACCACCTTATTATTTGATTGATCAAGGTATAGCAAGTTGCAATTATAATCCAAGTAACGTGTTAAAATAGACTATTCTTTTCATGAAAGCAAATCAAATAGGCAAACACAGACTGTTTTGTTTTAACTGTGTTATTAATTCCTGTCACTATCCTAGTGTAGGGTATGTGATATTTCGTGAATATTAAACTATGTTGTGTTTTTTGACCTTATATGTACTTTTATTGTATATAGACTCTTTTTATGTACTTTTTTATATAAGATGTTCTAGTTTATGTAAACCTTGATCCACAGCCCTGAAGAAGTTCCGTGTGTTGTAAGAGAGAAATGCATTGGCTGTCATTTTATGGTCAGCTTCAAGTATTTTAAATTAAATAAAGAACATGTTCTCATGGTCTCAAACATCAGAAGTTTTCCTTATGGAAATTCCAGAATATTGGAAATTAACTGTTTGAATGAGACTTTAAATTGTTAATTGTTGCCTCTCTATTTTGTTTAGGACTATTCTTTTGGGTTGTGGACAACAGCCATAGGAGGTGGTCAGTAAATGTATTAAAGAGGGAACATTTTGGATAGTGCAGCGGGATAAGCTATAGTTGTCTGTCAATAGTTGATTTATGTGCCACAAGAATGTCACTATCATGGCACTGGAAGGATCCTCAGGACTGTTTTTTCCAGGTTGCTAACACAAACAAGCAATAATGTTCCCAAAGCTCCAAGAATGCCAGGGACACTGCTGTTTTTTTTTTAAACCCAACGCTTTAGCAGTTTTTATAATGAAAATAAATGGTACATCATAGGGCAGCTCCCACCATCTTGAAGGAAGCATTCTTGGAGAAAAATCCTTGCAAACCCAGTGCAGATCTCTACATATGGCAGGTGGGTCGCTCCTTCGGCTCACTGGCCTGTTGCCCGTGGCTAAATAAACCTCCATGAATCTAAAACCCAAAACAGTCCATAAAATCACTATAGCACATATGTCACACCTTGCGTGTGACAAATAATGGCCCCCGAAAATTAGTTCATTTTAGAGCATAATGGAAAACAGGAGAGGCTATCGTGAGAAATCAAACAGGTGACTAGGTATTGGAGGTGCTGGGTCAATAGAGGAAGGATATTCAAACTAGATGTACCTTCACTGGAGTGGTGCCACTGGTGCTCCTGAACAGTGAAAGTGCACATTCTGCCACTTGCCGTCGCGGCGGTGCCAGACCCGGGTCTCCTCGGATTGACTGGTGCGAGGGCGTCCCTGTGTGTCGATGTATTGCGTCAGCCGGATGTAGGCAATGCATGCAGCATCTTCACCCACCACATGAACATGGGGGTTTAGGATAGTTGTGTGGATTGGCTTGTTGTTTTTTGATAGCACTGCAGAGAAAAAGGAGGGAAAAAAGGGAGCCATAAATATATGTTGTTGGTGTCAGTTCCAGATGTATGTAATTCTCTCAAATCACTGCATTTAGTGGGACATCTTATTGGAAATACGTTAGAAAAAACAAGTTACTACCTGTACACTGTGGTTCTCCAGTATTGATATCTTTTATAGATTCACATGCTTGAATCTTCCCCGTCGTCATGGTGGGAGTCCCACGGTAACAGTAAAATAGCAGTAAAAAATGTTTAAAGGTTAATCTCCCTTGAAAATCAAAAGCATTTAGTAACCGGTTAACCTCATTAAAGAACATCCAAACTCCAACCAATCACATCACAGACCCAGAGTATCCATCCCCTGCAGGGCCACCATACCTCAGATTTCGAGCACGAGTGTAGTTAGTAAAATAGAGGTATGGAAGGTGCACCTGGAAGGGGAGGATGGAGGGCCGCATGTGAATCTATAAAATATATCAATACTGGAGAACAACAGTGTACAGGTAAGTAACTTGTTTTTTCTCCAGTACTTTTATAGATTCACATGCTTGAATCAGAATAGTAAGCAGTACATAATAGTTAAAAGAGGTGGGAAAAACAGGTGAACCATCCCACCATGCAACGTAGCCTCTGTATATATAAAATATATAACATTTGCCAAAATACCAAGAGAAGAATAAAAGTCAGAATAGCGGTATAGGAAAGAAATAATAATGATAACCTTAACAAACCTTAAAAAGATGAGGCCTACCTTAAGCCAACAGACGACGTAGGGTCGCTTGACCAACAGCAGTATCCGTCTTCCGCAAGGTATCCAGGCAGTAGTGCCTTGTGAAGGTATGGAAGTTTGACCATGTCTCCGCCCTGCAGATGTCGGGTAGAGAGACTCTGGCAAACAGGGCCGAGGACGTTACCATCTTCCTGGTGGAATGGGCAGTTACTTTAGACGTTAGCGGGCGTCCCGCTCTTTCATGACAGTAAACTATGGTAGAAGAAACCCAATGTGCAATAGATGCTCTAGTCAAAGCCGGACCCTTCCTAGGGGCAGAGAAGGCGATGAGGAGTTGGGTAGATTTACAAAAAGGTCTAGCCCTTTGTAGGTAAAACTTCAAGTATCGTTTGATGTCCAAAGAATGGAGAGCTCTCTCCGCCGGTGTAGACGGAGCAGGAAAAAATGAAGGCAGGCCCATGGTTCATTTAGATGGAACGTGGTAGGTACTTCAGGGATGAATGAAGGATTAGTGCGGAGCACCACTCAGTCCTGCTGAAACTGTAGGTACGGCTCCGTTGCAGTGAAAGGCTGAATTTCGCTAATACGTCTAGCGGACGTGATGGCAAAGAGAAAAGCCACTTTCCAAGAGAGGTATTTGAAATCACACTTGTGAATTGGTTTGAATGGTGATTTCATGAGATGCAACAAAACAATGTTCAACTTCCAGAGCACCGGAGGAGGTCGAACTGGTGGGAAGGCTTTAAAAAGACCTTTCATAAATTCTTTCACTAATCTGTTGGACCATAAAGACAACTGATTTGAACGTCTTCTATACCTCGAAATTGCTGCCAAATGAACTTTAATCGAAGAGTGGGAAAGGCCAGCTTTGGCCAGAAATAAGAGATATGGCAAAACGTCCTCCGGAGGAGAAGAGAGTGGATGGCAAGAGTGTTTTGCACACCAGGAACAGTCTCTTTTCCATTTGGCCGAGTAACACTTGACAGTGGAGGAAGCTCGGGCCTTGTTAAGTATCAAACGGCACTCCTCAGGGATAGTTAAGTCACCAAACTCCGTGTGGTGAGGAGCCAGGCTGACAAGTGAAGAGAATGAATCTGTGGATGAACCACTTGGCCTTCACCCATGGAAAGCAGACGTTCCGTAGGATGAAGACGGATTGGAGAAGTCTCTGATAGGCGAAACAGCTCTGTGAACCAGTATGGTCTTGCCCACGCCGGAGCAATGAGAATGATGCGGCAGGGCTCCAGTTTCATCTTCTGTAGAACTTTTGGTATTAGTGGGAATGGAGGAAACACATAAGCAAACGCTCCTTTCCAGGAAAAATGGAAGGCGTTCCCCAGAGAAACTGGCTGAGGAAATCTGCTGGCGTAGAATTCAAATTTTTTGTTGAGTGATGTAGCGAATAGATCCAGGGTTGATAATCCCCAACACTGAAATAACTTTCCCAGCTGAACGGCATCCAACTCCCATTCGTGACACTGCTTGCTGTCTCTGCTGAGTGAATCAGCCCATTCATTTAGCACCCCTGGAACGTGCTGGACTTGTATCGATATGTTGTGGTGAATCAGCCAATTCCAAATTCGCTGTGCCAGGTTTGAGAGAGCCGGAGATCACGTTCCCCCTTGTTTCTGTAGATAGAACATGGTGGTTGTGTTGACTGTGCAGACGAGAATCGACGATCCCTTTAGCCTTGGTAGAACGGATAAGAGCCCTAGGAAGACTGCTTTCAGCTCCAACAGGTTTATGTGGCATAAAGACTCCTGGTCTGACCACCTCCCTTGGACCTGAAGCTCCTGGAGGTGAGCTCCCCATCCTTCCATGGAAGCATCTGTTGTCATTATCAACAATGGTTTCGCTGGGAGGAAAGATAGGCCTTGTGAGAGATTGCTTATTAATGTCCACTAGGACATTGCCCTGATCATCTCTGGCAAGACTGACACGGTGACGTCGAAGGAGCCGCGAGCCTGAAGCCATTGGGAGTCGAGTTGCTCCTGAAGAGGTCTCATCCGCAATCGACAGTGAGGTATCAACGGGATGCAAGACGACATCATCCCCAACATCGACTTGTAATTCCTCACAGAAACGCACCTTCTTGAGGAAAGGGACTGAACCATCCTTTGAAGACGAGAAATTCTTTCCTCTGTGGGAAAGGCCATTGAGCGGCTGGTATCTAACATCACTTCCAGAAACACCAGTGACCTGGAGGGGAGGAGAGAGGACTTTTCTCTGTTGAGATTGAGACCCAGAGAGCGAAAAAGGCGAAGACAGGCATTTGTGGACTCCCTGGCGCCCTTAAAGGATGGGGCCTTGACCAACCAGTCGTCCAGGTATGGAAAAACCTGGTGCCCGGAACGCCGGAGATAGGCCGCCACTGGCGCCAGACACTTGGTGAAAACTATGGGCGCTGACTTTAGCCCGAAAGGTAAAACTTTGAACTGGTAGTGGCACCCTGCCAGGAAACATCGTTTACATGGCATGCGATACATGGCATGCAATTACAACGACCAAGTTGTTACATCGCAAACCATTACAACGCAAGTCGTTACAACGACTTGCTGTAGGGCGCAGAAGGTGTTGGATTTAAAATCCAACACCTTCCCTACTGTTGCACAGACTGGAGTTGGAATAGTAAATTATACTATTCCAACATCCAGCGCCCCTACAGCAAGTCGTTGTAACGACTTGCGTTGTAATGGTATGCGATGTAACAACGCGGTTGTTGTAACGACCGCGTTGTAATGGCATGCGAAGTATTGCATGCGTTGTAACGTGGCCTATTCCACCCTGCCACTTGGAACCTGAGGAAACAACGGTTCTTTGGATGAATGGGAATATGGAAGTATGCATCCAGAAGATCCAGGGAGGTCATGTAATCTCCTGTATCCAAGAGAAGAAGAATCTTCTGGAGCGACAACATCCTGAAAGGCTGACTTTTGATGAACTTGTTCAACAACCTGAGGTCCATAACCTGGCTCCATTTTCCAGTCTTTTTCTTTATCAGAAAAAAGTGAGAGTAGAAGCCAAGGTTGCGCTGACTGCGTGGCACTACTTCGATTGCCTGTTTGTCAAGAATGAGATTTATTTCCCTTTTGAGAAGCGCCAGATGGCGTTGAGCAGTCTTCCTTGGAGGGAAATTCGGAGGTTGTTGAATAAATTCCAGGGTGTGACCATGGTTGAAGACGTCGAACACCCATCTGTCAGAAGAAATGGAGTTCCACTGAATGAAGAATTTGGAGCAGTTTCGAGCCAATTGAAGTGGGACTGGGGTGACGAGTGCCTGAAAATTCTCATTGCCTTCTGCCTGTCTCATGGGATTTTCCTCCAGATGCAGGACGCCTTCATGCCGGAGCCCTCGTGTAAGCTGGTGAGGGCGTCTGACGAAAGGACTGCGCAGAATATTAATGCCGGAAACCCCGCTGATAGTAGGGCTGAAAGCGCTGTTGAAGCTGGGGCTGAGATACAAATTGGCCCCTTCCCCTTCCTCGAAAGGAAGCGAACCTCTTCTACTGCAGATTGGCTAAGGATTTTGCCATATCTGTGTCTGATTTAATAGCTTGAAGCGCCTCATCCACATGTTTACGAAAAAGGTTTTCACCGTCGAACGGCATGTCAAGCACCTTAGCTTGGACTTCAGGGCGGGATGTCGTTGACTTCAGCCAACCCGGTCTGCGTAACACAGCAACGCCTGCTATCTGCCTAAAGGCGGTAGAAAAGATGTCCATTGCCGCATCAGATGAGGCTCTTTCCCCCTCAGAGTATTTCTTTTGCCTCCTTCTTGTCCTCAGGCAGAAATTCTAGAAAAGGAGCAATGTCCGACCACATCAGCCTATCATACCTCCCAAGGATGGCCATGGCATTGGAGGCTCTGATGGCCGTTGCCGCCAGCGCGGAAAATCTCTTCCTAATATTGTCTAAGCTGCGCCCTTCCTTGTCTGGCGGAGTGGTACATGGCGAAGCAGGGCTCTTAGATCGCCTTTGAGCGGATTGCATTATTACAGAATCAGGCTTTGGATGGCCAATGAGGCATGCAGGAGAGTCCTTAGGTGCTCAGTACTTTTTGTCTAATTTTGGAATAACTGCCGGCACAGAAGCTGGAGTTTATCAGCTTAAGGCCTTCCTGCCACAGGAAGTCAACAATAGGGAATCCCCTAACAGAACACTGTGTGGCAGCCTTGAAATCATAAAAGAAGCATTCTGCTTGTTTGACCGGCATGGGAAGATCAAAACGTTTTGACGCCCTCTCTAGAAGGTCATGGAAGCCGCCGATATCTGCTGGAGGAGAATCAGCCACTGGCAGGGAAGGATAAGGCGGTGTGTGCGCCACATAGTCCATCCATTCATCATGGACATCAGAATCCACTTGTAGCTCCCCTTCCTCCAATTGTTGATCACCACTGTCTAATGTTCGAGCCGGAATCTGCAGGGCGGGGTAAGGATTTCTGTTTTGGTGGTGCAGGTGGAGCTTCCTGATCTGGGATGACAACAGGATCCTCCTGTAGAGGAGTTGGCTTTTGAGCTACATTAGCATCAGGGAAACGCTTGTAGTATTCACGGAGTATCATACGCAAGTCCGTGACCAGAGACATCGAAACATTAATGGAGGGTTCCTGCTGACGGTCCTCCTCTTCCTGCTCATAGTAGGGGTAATATCTTGAAAAGTGTCCAAGCTTTGCTTGCCTGTGCATCCTCTGTCTGAGAAGGAATGTTCACTCTCCAAATACGCAGAAGGGTCATCTGGTTGCTCTTCTTCCTCCGATTCTTGGCACTTGACTCTCAGTTGAGAAGGACTGTATGCGGGACCATAAGGACCTTCATCCTCTGATTCCTGGAAATCCAGGAGGTGAGAAGGAGGCAGCGGAGAAATCTTGGAGAAGTCCTGCAACAATGATGCAATTGTTTTGGCAACTGACGTTCATTTTCTCCGACGACGGGATTGCGTTGTCAATGACTGTGCCGACGGTGTGGAAATGTCCGTCGACGGGGCGGAGATGCTCGTCGACGACGCAGCACCCAACTGAACCGTCGACGGCGAAGCTCTTGATGGCGTAGAACTCCTCACAGAAGCAGCCGATGACATCACTACCTCAGTTTTGGCCGACACCACAGCCGTCGCCGTCCTGACCGTCGACGATGTTGCGGAAGAAACCGTCGACAAAGCCCTCGTTTCAACGATCGTAGGCAGAGACTAGCCCGTCAACGGGCGGATTTTCTGTGAGGGAGAATGTGGCACAGATGGAGGTGCAGAGCCAGATCTCCTTTGGGCATGAGAAGAGCCAGGTTGCTCCTTTTTCGCCCTTTTCTCCACAGAAGACTCCTTGCTCTGAGATCTCGACTTTTTTGGATCTCTCTGGACAGAAGGCAGTTCTTCTTTCTTCCTTTTCTTAGAGGAGGTATGAGGCCTCTCCTCACTCTCTGAGTCAGAATCCTTAACAGATTTTCTCTTTTGAAGCCATAGAAGTAGTCTTCCCTCCCGGTCTTTGAGGGTTTTGGAAGAAAAAGTCCAGCAGTGCTTACAGTCTCTAGGCTTGTGATCCGTATAAAGGCAGTATAAGCAATCTTTATGAGGATCTTCAGAGAAGAGCCTGGACTTTCCACAAGTCGTGCAGGGCCTAAACAGCCCTTTTTTAGACTCAGACATTCTGCAACAAATACAGAAAGAAAAGGGTAAACTCACTTTCTAGCAGCACCTCAGTTGAAGAGAAGGTTGAGGAAAAGGAACTGCTAGCTGAAAGTTGAAAAGTTCAAGGTAGACTGTGACTGAGCAGAGCTCAGGGAGACTCCCTAACACACAACGTGCGGTAAGAAATCTGAGGTATTGTGGCCCTGCAGGGGATGGATACTCTGGGTCTGTGATGTGATTGGCTGGAGTTTGGATGTTCTTTAATGAGGTTAACTGGTTACTAAATGCTATTGATTTTCAAGGGAGATTAACCTTTAAACTTTATACTGCTATTTTACTGTTACCGTGGGACTCCCACCATGACGATGGGGAAGATTAAAGCAAATGAATCCATAAAAGGTACAATACTGGAGAATGAAGCTGTGCAACTCAGCTGGAGGATTAAATAACTTAGAAGCTGGGTCAAAGTCTCAAAGAACTACTCATCGTTTGCTCATTTAATAGGCCGGGGTGCAAGTTAAACTCCTGATGGATAGGTACTCAAAATACACATGCAAAATATGCTATCACAAATCGACACACTCATTTGAGAGTTCAAACGCCCAGGAGTGCTGGATGTGATCTATCGTCTCTCCTTCCGGACATGAAGACTTGGAACTCCACAGACTCCTTTCACAAGTACTAAAAGATACATAGTCTGGGAAAGCATACCACAAAAGGGAGGGTTCGGGCCCAAATGTGAGTTGTTAACCAGTATTTGGCTTCAATAAGGAACATAGGAGTCTATTGCCTCCGGCTGTTCTGCAGTTCCACATATAGAGATGCAGTAAAGAAATGCCTCTCCCATCTTTTTGCTGGTACGGTTGCAGTACATATGCTTAATAACAGGGCCATTTCGACATGTGAATACACCAGTAAGTATATCCAGTACATTATCATTGGTATATTACACTTCTTTATGTTTGTCCCACCTCATCAGATTGGACCTCGCTGTATCAGAAATAGCAGCCTCACTTTAATTGGGTGAGTTGTGATATAGTGTAGGCAATATCAGCACTGATTTAGAGTGAAGTGCATATGTGTATTAATAGTTGTGAAGCAAGATACATAGATGAGGTAAGTAGTTACAATTCATCAATTGGTCAATAGCTGAAATTTATATTTTTATAGATGGTTAAGTTGGACAGTCTTGTTCATGGATAAATAAACAGATCTATACACTAGGATAGTATAGTATATTCCGCAATAAAGTCAGACAAGATAATGCCGATAGATTCAATGCAGATTCATTATAGACAAACACAGGACACATGGATGGGTATAAAGGTAGAGAAGGCAAGCCTATATAAAACAGCAGATGGAAGGTGAAAACGTCCAGAGGAGTAATAGAAATCCTTAGACTACCATCACTCAAACTCTGAGGACAGGCCATCTCAGCAGCTGGAAAAGCAGTGGTCAGTCCGGAGCGGGTGTAGGGAAGTTACTGTAACTCAAAATACTTGGGGCTGGATATCCTAACTCGGCAAACTTCTTTTTCCTACCACTCTTCAGAAATAATTAGCTGTGAGTACAGTAGGCTTACCACCTCCTCTATGCACAGACCACTTTTTGTAGGATTGGGTCATGAATGAGGGGAGCATTGTGCTGTTGATATTTATTCTGGAACTGCTATAAAGGCTCACTGCCACTTATGTGGCTTCTAAGGGAAGAAAATAACAGGCTACTCACAGTTCTCAAAGTAAAATCGATGAAAGTCCATCCCTTCCACTAGATTGCCCAGGGCTTCAGGTTCGAATGACGTCAGCCCCGGATCGCAGATCTTTCTAAGAGAGGAAAATACATGTCAAACTATCATGAAAACATATATGCGTTTCCTACGTAACCACATCTCATGTTACACTGTCAACACTGACTGGTAGTTCTGCACCTTACATGTCAACCAGAACTTTGTTGATGCCAACCAGTTCCTGTGAGTACAGCTGGGATTCTTTTATTATTTATAACAAGAGATTTACACCTCTGCCTGCATGTTTCTGGCCTTTGTTTACTTTTGCAAGTTGAAGTATCAGATGTACAGCTTTATCCACAGGTTTCTACCCTCTATTATAGTCTTCTTCTCCCATTTACCTATCATGAGAATCCTCACAGAAACACTCATATTGTGACTTATAATTTGGGGATAGAGTACCTAAAAACTGCTCCTAGAACGAAAAGTTATGACATAAGATTGGATGGCGAGTTAATCATTAATCTCCAAAATAAAGTTACTGACTGTATTAGAGCCCGATTTAGGGTTTGAGGGACAGAGTAGCGACGGACAACCAAAACAGTATTGCCGGAGGCTGCTGGAAATCAGGATCCTCTAAGAAGGGAGATATTTTTCTTCATCCTATTGGCACGCTAAGTGGCTTCTGTAATCTACCAGCTGAAACTACAGGCAATTGGAACTACAGAAGCATGAGACCTAAGGTGATTTTCACTACATCTGATTGTTGTGCAGCTCAGGTTCCTATCACCTGATAATTGAAAAGGTGATGAGCAAAAGTTACTTACCTTTAACTTCAGTTCTGCAGCATTGGTATCTTTCATGGAGAAGCATGCTTGAAATATTAACCAACATCAGGCTGGGAATCTTTGGTAGTCAATGTTATCATATCAGTGTTTCAATACACTGACTGGTATTGAAAACAAATGGAAAAACCTGAATGGGTATTAAAAAGCGCATTCACCTCATTACATGACCCGAAGGCAAATCAATCAGGTGGAGGAGATCAGGGTTTGAACCCTCCCCTGAGGCTCCACCTATGTAATTTTCATAGCTTGTTATTGAGTACTTAGCAGCCGCACGAAAGGGGGGCGCATGTGAATCTATGAAAGAAACTGATGCTGCTGACCAGTAGTTGCAGGTAAGTAACTTTTATAATAGTTTAATATAACGTCTTTTAATGTTTAAGGATTGCAATAAGTGTTCCACTCTGGTTGAAGGCTGTAGTAAAGAAACTTGGTAAATTAATCTTTTCATTAGATAAAAATAACGATGGTACCTTTGGAATAACTTTAGTGTAAGTGCACTACGTCACTTTGCTTCTGTCAAACTTCAAAATGGCAACACTCTGTTTCTACACAATGGCTTCCAAGAGAACACTCCTTCTGGCCCACTTAGATCTTCCTCCCTGTTCCTAGCATCTGCCATGCTGGCCTAAGGAGGTGCTCCTGTTTGTTACAAGCTGCAACACTTTTGAACACTGTCCCTTCCTCGGTTCCTTTGGTGTTTCACATAGACATCTCAGCACATGACATGTTATAATCTAGTTCTCCTGGTCTGTTGCTATTTTTAGACTTCTGCAGCTGAATATACACCAGGACACAATAGGGTAGCAGTTTGCACTCTATACATTCAATACGTATGCAACTAAACTAGATGAGATCAAGGACAATGAATAAGTTCCAGGACAACCTCTGCACTAAAAAGACTCTGGAGAAATAATATTTTGCTATTTGTAATTTTGAGACACATTGGTATCAAAGTGGGAACTTATGCAACTTATGCATCAGGGCAGTCAACTCTGAAAAAATGCTTGTAAAAGGAAGAATCAAAATAAAGTGAGGGGGAGACACAACCACTGACCCCACCCTTGAAGGAAGTAATGGGTCTTGGATTTGCTTTCATCACCCAACAGTGAGAGAGATGAGGTCATTCTGGCATTGTGGCTGAGGTCATTCCATACTTTTGCAAAACGTAATTGTCTTGACTCAGATGCCAAGAAAGATACTTTGCTGGGTCAGGCTTTGCTTTGTAACTCTTTGCCCAAAGAGTTCATTTCTGTTGCCAAGAATGTGTGTTTAAGGTGGGTTAGCTTGCTAATCTTTTCTACCTTTTATGAATGAGAATGTTTCTCATCAGAACATCAGTCACTGCCTTACTTTTTACAGAATAGGCCCCAAGCTTATCTGATAGGGTCCTAATAACTTTTTCATAACAAATAATACAAGAAACTATCCACCTGGCTATGGTCTGTTTACAGTAAACCATGCCTGTTTGTAAAGTACCATAACTGACAATTTATGAATCCTTTTAGTGTTATCAGAAAATTTAAGTAAAGTCCTCTTGACTTTGAGGGTATGCGCAGACCTCTCTACCAGGAATGTTGGATTTGGGAAGAAACTATGCAAGGAAGTTGTCTGATTCATATTAAAATTAGAAAAAGCTTTCGGAAGAATAAAGGATGATTTCTTAAGGACACTTTGCTATGATGAAAAACATTGGTACAAGGAATCTGAAGCCCATTCACCATTCTAGCAGAGGTAATAGCCACTGCAAAAAACAGAGCAGTCCATGTAAATGTTTGTAAATCAGCCTTGTGCATAGGTTCAAAAGGAGGACCCATCAACTTAGGCGTACCACTTTCAATTCAAAGGGAGGAGAAGGCGACTTAATTAGACTAAACACTTTCCTAAGCCCCTCAAGGAAATACTTAAATCACTGAAATAGTGTAGAAATGGGGGCGTGGCCAGGAAAATAGTCTAGAAAAATACCTGAAGAGATTTACGATAAGCATTGACAACAGCCTAATACACTCTGATAAAAGAGTTCAGTAAACCAGCTAGATAGAGAAGACAAGGTAACACTGTTTCTTTCTGGCATGTTCTCTGGTTTGTCTGCTTGCTGATACCATAAGCAGATTTATTGCCCTTGAATTCGCCTGAAGACATTCTGGAGGTAGACATTCGGAATTTCAAGTGTCCTTACCGTGAAGCCGGAGGAGCCTGTCAGTCAAGCTGAGTAATGGAAGGCTGGGATGGATGATTCAGCTCCAGCATTCGGAGACATAGATCTGACCGGATTGTCAGCCTGTATAGCGGCAGAAGGGACATCTGAAGAACGCCCTTGTACCACCACTGGTAAGGCCACTCTTGGATAATGAGAATCATCTTCGTGTTGCTTAGTTGAACGTGGTAATCACCTTCACAAAAGTAGGATCCAAGGAAAAGTGTAGAGAAATCCTCTCAGCGAAAGTACTTTATCTAGGGGCCGAGTTTATAGAAACCTGGAGGCATAAGAAGGGCATTTCGCGCTTTATTCTGTATTTAACAATTTTGTTTCTGGAAGCCCCCAAAAAAAGATGTCTATTAGCACTTTTTTGTTTAAAACCCATTTTTGTTCTTTCAACAAACTGCAACTCAACTCATTCACGTTGTGTTTTGCGGTCCAGGAATTGGTTCCACCATCAACGGAATGCCTCTCTCCAGCAAAATAAATGACAAATTGCTTGAGTTTCCTGGGAGAGCACCCTAGACTTCGTCCCTCCCTGCTTGCTCAGATAATACATAGTGAATATGTTATCCATCTAACGTTGAAGAGGGCCCGAGTCTCTGCTTTCATCACAGGTAAATAAATATCACTTAAGAGCTATGTGAAGCCTCCTCAAAACAAACATGTTGATGAGGCATCCCTTCTTCACAGGGAACCACAACCCTTAAGTTTTCAGACTGTCCATGAGCACTCCAGTCCTACGGCAAGATGTTTGTTACTACGGTTTGTGAAAGATTGAGGATGAATGGAACTCCGGCCAGGAGGTTCTTATTGCACCAACATCTTGGGGACTGCAGAGCGTGCACCAACTGTTGTATTTTATCATCCCAATTTGCTGACTTTTGACACTACTCACCCTCCAAACAGTCCTGTAGCGGTCTCATATGTAACCTTACTGCAAGAGTAGCTCTAGTTGTGGATGTTAATTCTGCTCTCTCCCCAGGATGGTAAAACCCTATGCTTGGTAAATCAAGGCAAAAGGAAAACCCATGGCGGGAAAACAGGCATGCGAAGAGAGAGAAACAACAGGATTTAGCAGGCAACTCCTCAGGAGCTTCAGAGTATGGGACTGGAGTTTTTCAAGAGCAGTGATCACAGGCAGTTTAAAGTAAAGGGGAGGAAAAGTAATTAACAAAATGTTAAAGGAAATTCATTGCCACTACTGTGAATACATACAAATGACCATGCTTGCCTCCCAAGATAGTATGTGCCACTGTAACTTGTCCCCCAGCTAACTGGAATCAGTCAGAGATACGAGCAGAATGAAGGCAGGCGGTAAATGGAAACTCTGAACTGGAGTATGCTGCTTAGCTGCCATATGGAAGGAGAGGTAAATCTGGAATATAACACACTAAGCAGAGGTCTTGAGCATGTAAAGCAAGGAAATACACAAAGAAACCTAAAGACAGAAAGCGCCTGCAGAGAAAACAAAACCAGCAGCAACGCCAGAATGGGTGTGAGCTTAGTGATATGTAAGGAAAACCCATTAACTGCTGTTGTCGGGCACTAAGTTTATGGGACTGGGACTTCTTATCCTGTCTCTACTCTACATGCCCTGGTCATTCTCTTGTGTCTGATAGTGAAGTGACTAGCTCGATCTCCCTATGAATCAGCCCAGTACCAAACACTAGTATCCCAATCTCCCTTCCTCTACAACCCCCAAAATAGTAACCTGTGTCTTCTGAGATTCAGTGTGTTGCACAATGTGTATGCCATCTTTGATGTTGGCTTACTGATATTCGTATCCCATTCTAGAGAGGTGGACAGGGCGTGGATCCCAGAAGAGGGGACATTTGCTGAACTGAAGGAGACTGACTTATGTGAAGCTGTACACATTACAGATGTATGGAAAGATTTCTATTGTGAAAAAGAGACATGCTTCCCTTTTCCGTGTCCAGGACCACTCCTCAGTATGGAATTCTGTGTTAGAGCAAACATTTCTTTAAATTCTGAGGAAGACCCAGCATGAGGAGAAAGTGTACTTTTAATTGCCTAAGTCCTGAAGATATCTGGCATGAAAGAAAGATACGATTAACAAATTGTCCAGATAAAGATAAATGATTATTCCCATTGCGCAGGAGTCCGCTTTAACTACAGTCACAACTAAGCAATATGAATTTTTCTCTTTTCACCCACTTGTTCGCCTTCTGAAGATGTAAAATAGGACAAAATATTAAATAGACCCTTTTATGAAAAAGCAAGAGTACTCCCTTGTTGAACTAATGTTTTGGCTTTGGTCCTATTGAACCTCTATGTCACACTTTTTGATGCTCTCAGACCAGAGGTCCAGCATTACCGGATTTGAACTCCTTGGTGGAATATAATTGGGAGTGTTGGAAAACCTGATTTTGTACCCATTATGCACAATATCTAGCACCAACAGATTATTTGCAAATTCCTGTCGTGCAGGGAAATGGTTGGAAACACTCCCTCCTAGAAGGGTGCTTGGCGGTAGAGGCAGGATGATGGTTATTATGCATATGCCTTTCCTATGGCATCAGAAGATTTTTATCCACTGCCTTTTTTTCCTTATGATTTTGCCTCTGAAAGGGCTGCTGCTGTTGTGTTGGTTCCAGCGGTTGTCTTTTCCAGTAAAAAAAATTAATCAGTGCTGCTTCCCCTTGCTGTCTGAATGATTTAAACTGTGTGCAGTGTAACTTTTTCATCTTCTGTAGACCCACAAACCTGAAGGTCTCTGCACATGTATGGCAATTTCAGCATTTTTTGCTCTGCTTGTGGGGTAAACAAATTGAGTCTTAGACAAGAAGAGCATATGATCGAAACTACATGACAAATGTCCGCAGGAGCAGAGTCTACAGTATTTCTCGCAACCCTGATCAGTTTATCTGAAGTTAACTTCAGAAAATCTTCTCTTTTTTTCCCTTGGGCTATACTTCAAGAATTGGTTGAATCCCAAAGAGATTGTTCATAATGGCTAAAGTGAGCAGAACAGCTAGCGTCATCACTGCCACTTCCACCAAGGAATCTGCTGGACTATCTCCTTCACAAACTTGGAGTCAGAATCTGCCAATCAGAACTTTTCCTGACTTTGCTAGACAGCCTGAGCAGAGAAAAGATTTGTAAATGTATCCATCTTAGGTTGTAAGAGACAAGGAACCAAAAGGACAATATGGAGAGCTTGAGGCTTTCTCTGAAGGGTTTAAAAAATGATGGAAGAACTGACTTCAGGTGTGGTAGTTTGTACATTGTACTTCTTTCCAGCTCTATTTGAGAGCTCTGAATAAGCCACCAGATCATCAACAGAGATGGAACTGAATTTGGAAAGTCAGTAACCAAATCACACCAACTAGATGACAACCTACATACAGAGTTTAACTCTCGAGGTGAAGATTTGGATTAGGTGACTCAGAATAGTGCACACCATGTCGGCATAGAGAGACAAGTTCCGGCTCCTCTTCCCTGAAGCTCATGTGGAAACGCAAAGATGGTGATGTATCCATGGAACCGCAAAGGTGTTCAACTGGAGATATCACATCATCCTGAAAGGCTAAGTAATAGATCTTTACAAGAGAGATGTACCTGTGGCCGCTGGAGAAGGCTCGCAAGGTTGCTGTGGCTGACCCTATAGGGAGAACTTGGCACTGATCTGGTTAGAATTGGTTATCATCTTCTCTTGAAACGGTGATCACCACTTCATCTGTATTCAAAGGAGATGGGGAAGGTGGAACTGTCCTCTTCTAGATGTTCCGGATGGAAGGGGACTTGTTTCTCAATGAAGAGGGGGAGTCTCTGAGAGATGGGGAGCCCCCTCAACATTGAACTGTCTCTCAATGGTGACAGGTGCCTCAACGTCGACCCAGAGTACTCTGAGCCTCTTGGCGTTGAAATATGAGTATGCCTAGACATCGAACTTTGCTTCTTGACCCCGAATGGCTCGCCGTTGACCCCCTCTATGTCCACAGAGGTCAGAAGCGCCGGTGATAGTAGCTGACCACTCATCTCCAGAAGTAGCAGAAGCAGTATCATGGGAGTAATAGAAAGGACTGGTGACTTTTCTCCTCTCCTAGGTAGAATTGAACGCTGCAGGTGATGCCATTTGACCAATATTCCCTGTCTTAGCCCTGAGGCACACCCTTTTTCCCTGTTCCTCTCTTCCTCTGCATATGACATCTTTTGACAAATCCCGCAATCTTTAGTGGGGTAGTGTCAGGAAGACAAACAACACACATCATAGTCGTCATTCCTTGACATTTCCTTCCACCAAATGGGTATTTATTTAGCAAAAAAAAATAAACAGGATGATGACGCACTACAAAAGTGATGGGAAAACCTTTTACCACAGAATAATGATGAAAAAGATATGAAAAGTCCTAAGATGTCAAATGAAAGCCCAAACGCCCAAAAACTGGTGCAATTAGCCAAAACCAGGTTTGTGTTCAGGAGCTTCCTTGCAAAGTAGGGGGGTCGAAAAAAAAAATACCTGACACGCTGCTGGGCTTGAAGGCTTAGTACAGCCTTCCAAGGTACATAAAGGAGTAGTGTTGAATTCTGTGTTTGCTTTGCATTGCAGGCCATCCCTACTTCTTTGCTTTTACTTTAAAGTACACTGTTTAGCCTGTATTTTGGCTAGCTGGTATAAAAAAATCCGTAAATGTAGACTTCTTTGGCATGTTTTATGCTTATTTGATTTGAAAACATTACCTAGTGGCGGTTGCTACTAGGTAGTTATAGTTAGGTCAGCTGTTCCATAGGAAAAGCTTTTTGTGTTGCTAATAACTTTGGCACCATTTGACAAATCTTCACAAAACGTCCCAAAAAGGTGCTACTTTTTGACTAGTTTGTGCATGGAAAGTTTCGGGGTGATCCGTCAAGCGGGGGATAATAAAAAAAGGGGGTCCCAAAACAAAAAATCTGCGTGCATTTTCCATAGACTTCTTCAGACAAGGTGAGAGCAAAAACTGCTGAACGGAATTACACCAAATTTGGCAGGAAGCTATATCTTGGTCCGCAGAGTGTGCTTTTTGTGATTTGGTGTAAATCCATGAAGTAGTTTTTGAGAAATTAAGGTTAACAACGAATTGCATATCTGGTCGGTTGGGTCCGTGAGAGTCTCGAGAAACTCTTGCGGGTGCGCCAATTTAAAAATAAGAGCATTTTGATTGGCCCACAGAGCTTTATTTCCCTTGGGCCATCTTGCTCCCGTGGGAGCGAGCGCTCTGATTGGCTGCCAGAAACATGAGAAACATTTTGCTGGCAGCCATTACAGGACTCAGGGACTTATTCCCCGTCCTGAACATGAGACCTGGGGGATAGGGTCCCCAAGGCCTAAAGAGAGTTGGGGATGGGGCCGCACAGCCCCCCTCATAACATTTTTACAGCTCTGGGGAATGGGGCCCACAGGTCCTAAAGAGGCTCGGGATGGGAGCCATGTGGCCTCCATCCCCTTTCATTAAAAAAAGGCCATGGGGCCCCCAGGGCCTAATAGAGGTTGGGAGGAAGGCTGCGTGTCCCCTCTCCCCTTTAAATAAACAAAAAAAGCTCTGAGGTCCCCAGGGCCTGATGGGGGCCACGTGGTCCCCTCCTCGTTAAAAACAAAAGGCCCTGGGGGATGGGGTCCCCAGGGCTTAATAAGGCTCAGGACAAGGGCATTTTGGCCTCCCACCCCATTAAAAAAAAAAAAAAAAAAAGTCTCATAGGGATGGGGTCGCTAGGGCCTAATGGAGCTTGGTGAGGGGGGAAGTGGCCCCCTCCCCCTTATTAAAAAAAAGGGCCTGGGGATGGTGTCCCCAGGGACTAATAAGGCTCGGGAAGGGGGGCCACGTGCGCCCACTTCCCTTTAAAAAACATAAGGCCCTGTTGGGTTTACTTATGATAATAAAATATTTACGCTAAAAATTAAAAACAACTAGAAATTCACTGAAAAAAACAGTTTGAAGTAACATTACAGTTAGGTGTGATAAAAAAGATCTGTTTTTGTTTTTAAAAAAAGGCAGTAAAAACTTTCACTGAAAAAAACTAAGGTTAAAGTAACGTTATGGTTAGGTGAATATATCAGAGATAACATTAACGTGTTGAACTAAAAAAACACAGATATAGTTAGGAGAGATAACTATAACTTGTGTCCCCATAATGCACTGCTTATGATCTCACATAGTATATCGCTCATGACATGTTCTATGATATCATTTATAACATCACTGATGACATCATCTGATGATGTGCTAGTTTGTTTCATAGTTTACATAGTGGCGGGTAGCTACCATATTACTTTTCTACCTAATTTTGTACAGGCTGTGTCCAGGTACTGGGTATGTGTTTACAAAACTGATGTGTTCCTAATGCACCATAGGTGTGTAGAGGTATTGTAGATGTTATAAATCTTTGTACTGAAGAGTAAATTTGTGTGCAGGTGACAGTCGACATGGTCTATCCAGTATGCTTCACATACGTTTTTTGGTACCATAGAAAATGTTTCCAGCAGGGCAAATATTCTGCGTACTACTTACTAAGTATTGTAAGCAGCCTGGAGTTATTAGACAGAATTGTCTCAACATGGCAATTTCTACTTAACATAGAAGACTGGACTGTGCACCAGGTACTAACGTATGTACATATGCTTCTTTTGCTTCAGAAGGTGGATTATCTGAAAGATTTCACCACAGTATGAAGGCTGTTGGTAGCATGATTTTTGGCACCTTCCGACCCTGGTTGTTTCAAGTGAAAAGTTGGTCTTTGGACAAGTTCTGCATAGAGTGTACACTGTTCTAAGTAGACACTTTTAATACTCTGTGGGGTATGACCCATGAGAGTTTCAATGTCTGAAAACAGTGGGGTACAAAGTAAACTCTCTCCATAGAGTAAGCAGTGTTAACAGTACCCACTTTTCTATTTATATCCACTTCATTTCTCCATGTAGGTTCAGTGACTGTCAGGGGATTGATACAGATAAAGACTGCCCATGGTAGGGTATTAGTTATGTAACAGAGCTTCAATTTCTGGAAGAACTTGGTTTTCCCTGAACAGTTGTATACAAATTGAACACCGTGTGCAGTATAGGTTATCCTTTCATCTGTGCTTCATAGCCAATATGATCTTGGCTACCCATGAAGTGTGTGGTATAGGGTCAATGTTTCACATAACACAAGCTTGCTTAACCTATAGGGGGTGCATATATGATAGCAGTTGCACAAGTTACTAACTTGTGTAATGATATATCTGTAAGAGACAGTAGTTAGTGACAGATTCCTTACCTTAGAATATCCCCAGGCGTCAGGCTGGATCCGGAAAGTTTTTGCGTAGCAGTACCCTTTGCGCGTCGGTAGGTGGCGTCGTGCGGCTCCGCGTCCGTCGTCGGCGTTGTGGTCGCCGGGATGACGTCGCGGGCAGTACTTAGACACCGCCCCTGCGCGCTGGACGTCAGTTCTGTACACGACTTTCCGCGCCAGGAACGCAGAGCCATGCAAGAAGCTGACATAGGTGTCTGAAAAATACTAGGGCCCTGAAAGGGATGTCCTTAACCCTAGAAATCAGTTCGCAGAACGGGGAGGATGGGTGGGCGGTAGGAATCTGTCACTAACTACTGTCTCTTACAGATATATCGTTACACAAGTTAGTAACTTGTGCATCTGAAAGAGACACGTTAGTGACAGATTCCTTACCTTAGAATAGATACCCCAGCAATACCAACCCCGGTGGTGGGTCTGCGAACAAAGATCAGACAAGGAAGTCCTGGAGGACATAACGGCCAAAGAAGCCGTCCCTCCGGACCTGACTGTCAAGGCAGTAATGCTTTGTAAACGTGTGCAGCGAGGCCCACGTAGCTGCCTGACAGATATCCTGCAGCGGAACACCGCGGCCTAAAGCCGTGGTAGCAGCCGTTGCCCTGGTGGAATGGGCACGCAGCCCAACAGGAGGCTCCTTCTCAGCCAAAGAATAGCAGGCTTTGATACACAAGGTTACCCAGCGGGAGATGGTTCTCTTGTGCACCGCCCGACCTTTTTGGCGCCCACGTAGCCAACAAAGAGCTGGTCATCCACCCGGAAATGGCGTGTGCGGTCGATGTAAAAGGAAAGCGCACGTTTTGGGTCCAGACGGTGGAGCCTCTCTTCCTCTCTGGAAGGATGCGGAGGCGGAAAGAAGGTGGGCAAAGTGATGGTCTGCCCAATGTGGAAGGCAGTAACCACCTTTGGCAAGAAGGACAGACGCGTCCTAAGAACAACCTTGTCTGGATGGACAGACAGAAAGGGAGGTTTACATGATAGAGCCTGGAGCTCACTCACCCGCCGAGCGGAGGTGACGGCCACCAGAAAGGCAGTCTTCAGAGTCAGAAGATGAAGAGGACAGTTATGTAGAGGCTCAAAGGGAGCGCACATGAGAAAGGTAAGAACCAAGTTCAAGTCCCACTGAGGCATCACAAACGGAACAGGAGGGAAGAGGTGTGTAATGCCTTTTAGAAACCTGTTAACAACAGGGGACTTGAAAAGGGAGGGCTGATCAGGAAGCCTGAGGAAGGCCGAGATGGCACAAAGATAGCCCTTGATGGTACCCAGGGCAGAACCCTGTTGGGCCAGGGAAAGAAGGAACAGGAGAACCTCAGAGAGAGGGGCAGAAAGGGATTCACAGCCTTTGCTGTGCACCATGCCACAAACTTGTTCCACCTGCAGGCGTATACCACCTTAGTGGAGGGACGCCTGGCTGCCAGAATCACATCACAAACTTCGGGAGGCAAGTCGAAAGGAATCAACTGCCGCCGCTCAATCTCCACGCAAGCAGGTGGAGGCTGGACAGGTTCGGGTGGAGGACCGTCCCCTGCTGCTGCGACAGAAGATCCTCCCGAAGAGGCAGACGGATCGGGGATCTACGCTCATACTGAGTAGCTCGGGATACCAAACTCTTCGAGCCCAGTCCGGAGCCACAAGAATGACTTGGGCCCGGTCGTGCCGAATCTTCTTCAACACTCTGGGTAGAAGTGGTATAGGCGGAAAGGCGTACAATAGACCGCAACTCCACTCGTGACGAAAGCGTCGCCGAGCGAGTGCCGCCTTGGAAATTCCAACGCGCAGAACTGATGACATTGCGCGTTCTCTTCGGTGGCGAATAGATCTAACCAAGGCTCTCCCCACTGTAGAAAGAGTCCTTGCGCCACTTCCGAGTGAAGACGCCATTCGTGATCCATCATGCACCTGCGGCTGAGTTCGTCCGCCCTGGCGTTCAGGGAACCTGCCAGGTGTTGAACCATCAGGAACATGCCCTGATGTTCCAGCCATGTCCAGAGGCGCAGAGCCTCCTGACAAAGGGTCCACGACCCCACCCCGCCTTGTTTGTTGCAATACCACATGGCGGTGGTGTTGTCTGTGAACACCTGCACTACCTTCCCTTTGACAGAGGGAAGGAATGCCTTGAGTGCAAGTCGGATCGCCCGGAGCTCCAGAAGGTTGATATGGAGCCGGGACTCCGCCGGAGACCAGAGGCCTCTGATCTCCGCCTCTCCCATGTGACCGCCCCATCCCAGAAGGGACGCGTCCGTCACAACTGTGTGCTCTGGCTGGGGAAGGGAGAGGGATCTGCCCATGACCCATTGCCGGTTCGAGAGCCACCACTGCAATTGTTTTGCAGTCCCCTCCGAGATCTGGACGTGATCGGACAGGTTGCCCTGGTGCTGCGCCCACTGGAACTTCAGGTCCCACTGCAGAGCCCGCATATGCCATCTGGCATGATTGACCAGCAGGATGCAGGAGGCCATGAGGCCCAGCAGCCTCAGGGTCATCCGTACCGAAACCCAGGATAAAGGCTGAAAGATCGGAATCATAGCCCGAATATCCCGGACTCGCCGTTCGGGAGGATAGGCCCGAAACTGCGTCGTGTCCAGAACTGCTCTGATGAAAAGGAGCTGTGGAGAAGGAATCAGATGCGACTTCGGCACATTGATGGAGAACCCCAGCGAGTGCAGGAGTTCGGCCGTAGTCTGGAGGTGGGAGACGACTGCCTGGGACGAGCCCGCCTTCAGCAACCAGTCGTCGAGGTAGGGGAAGACTGGAACCCCTGCCCGGCGCAGATGAGCTGCGACCACCGCCATCACTTTCGTGAACACCCGAGGGGCACTTGTAAGGCCAAAGGGGAGCACGGTGAACTGAAAATGCTCGAGGCCTACCGTGAACCGCAGGTAACGCCGGTGGGCCGGCAGGACGGGGATGTGAAAATAAGCGTCCTGCAAGTCCAACGCTACCAACCAGTCTCCAGGGTCGAGGGCAGTCAAGACCTGAGCTAGGGTGAGCATCTTGAACTTCTCCTTCCGGAGGAAGCGATTGACGTTCCGGAGGTCCAAGATAGGACGCATGTCCCTCCTTGTCCTTTTGGGCACCAGGAAGTAGTGGGAGTAGCAACCACGTCCTACTTCTGGGGTCGGAACATGCTCGATGGCCCTCTTGGCCAAGAGGGCCGTGACTTCCTTCTGCAGAAGTACCAAGTGATCCCCTGACATGCGGTGGAATTGAGGTGGCATGGCTGGGGGTGGTCTCGAAGGGGAGGGAGTAGCCCCTTCGGACAATGTCCAAGACCCACCTGTCCGAGGTGATGGGACGCCAGTGGTGAAGGTGATGGCGGACCCTGCCCTCTACTGGCGTGCCGTGCACCGGAAAGGGGGACTAGGAGGGCTTGGAGGCCGCGGACGGGTTGGAGGTGGTGGCCTGACCCGCACGCTGGTTGCCCGAACCGCCACGGCGGTATCCACGCCCTCGGCCACGCGTAGACGCTTGCTGTGCGGGCCGGTGGCTGGGCAGCTGACGTGACTGGGCGCCCCTTCCGTGGCCACGAAAGGGGCGAAAAGCAGAGCTGAGCAGAGGGCGTACAACAGAAAGGCCCAGGGACTTGGCCGTAGCCCGTGAGTCCTTAAACCGCTCCAGAGCATGGTCTGCCTTTGAACCAAAAAGACCGACTCCACCAAAGGGCATGTCCATGAGTGTATTCTGGACATCACCCGAGAAACCAGTTGTCCTCAGCCAGGCGTGGCGACGTAGCGCCACCGTCGTAGCAAGCGATCTGCCCAGCGAGTCGGCGGTATCAAGGCCACAACGGATGGTGTATTTAGCCGCATCTCGCCCTTCCGCAATGGCGCGGGTAAGCAGTGTCTGGACCTCCTCAGAACACTGCGGCAAAACAGCCGCCACCGAATCCCACAGGGAGTGGGTATATCGGCCCAAAAGGCAAGCGGTGATGACGGACCGCAAGCCAGCACTGGAGGAAGAAAAAGCCTTCTTCCCAAATTGGTCCAGGCGTTTGGATTCCCTATCCGGAGGGGCGGTAGGGAAGGCGGTTTGGGAGGTAGAGGCTTGGACAACCAAGCTCTCAGGGGTGGGATGTTGGGAGAGAAACAGGGGGTCGCCCGGAGCAGGGCGATGGCGTCGGGCCACGTTCCTATCCACAGGAGCCCCTGTGGTGGGTTTGGACCAGGTACCCAAAAGAACGTCAGTGAGTGCATCATTAAACGGCAGCACAGTCTCCGAAGAGGAAGCCGCCGGCTGAAGCACTTCTGTCAGGAGGTTAGTCCTGACGGCCACAGTAGGCAACTGGAGATGTAAGGCTCCAGCAGCTCTACGCAACACCGTTGCAAAATTAGCCCCCTCCTCCGTAGCCACGGGAGGAGACAGCATGCCAGTGTCAGGGAGGTGTCTAGACCACTGGCATCCCCAAGTTCCTCAACCCAGTCCGGGTCAAACTCACACTGTTGTGTGAGAGGGTCCTCAGACCCCTCCCAGCTCTCCTGGTCCTCCTCTTGTTCAAAATATGGAGGAGGAGGAGGGACATTTGGGACCCAAGGTCTCATCGGGCGCCAGAACCGGCGTCGGGCGGCGTCGGTCCGGCTCCATGTCCGGAGCCGGAGAGAACCGGGGAACGACGCCGTCCGGAGCCCCGGACGGGCGTCAGGAACGGCACCGGGGACATCGGCGTCGGCGGAGGCGTGGTTAGGTCAACCGGCGCCGATGTGGGTTGCGGCACCACCAGAGCCGGGATCGAGGCCGGGCCCGGAGCCGAGGCCGGGATGAAGGCTGGTGGGACAGGCGGCGCCGGGACCGGAGTCGACGGGCGGCGCCGGGGCAACCCCATCAGGGCCCGCGGGCCCGAAGGCGCACCGGAGGGACCTGAAGGCCCGAAGAGGCGGGCCATGGCCGACAGGAATTCCTGTATTTCGGCCTGAGTCGCCCCGACCCCGGAAAGAACGGGTAATTCGGGGGCGGCTCTACAGGCATGTCCGGGGCCGCGGGGACGGTGCCGACTGGAGCCTCAGCCGAGTCGCGAGACCGGCGAGGCGAAGTCTTAGAGCGATGACGCCGCTTAGACTTCTTGTGCTTCGACTTACAGGAGGAGCGCGAAGACTTGGATTCCGACGAACGGTGGGGACTCCGCGACCGGCCCCTCCCGGGACCGGGGCTTGGTGCGGCGCGGAGCCGACTGCCGGACCTCGAGCAGCTTTCGAGACCGCTCTCGCAAAGCCTTCGGATGAAGTTCGCGGAAAAAGAAGAACTGACGTCAGCGCGCAGGGGCGGCATCTAAGTACTGCCCGCGACGTCATCCCGGCGACCACGACGCCGACGACGGACGCGGAGCCGCACGACGCCGCCTACCGACGCGCAAGGGTACTGCTACGCAAAAAACTTTCCGGATCCAGCCTGACGCCTGGGGATATTCTAAGGTAAGGAATCTGTCACTAACGTGTCTCTTTCAGATATAATGCTTCATATTATTCTCAGCTATTTTGCACTTATTTTCATAGCTCTGCTATACCCGGTTACAGGGCAACATGTACAAAAGAAGCTCGAATGATGTCATCAATGATGTTATTTGAGATGTCATCAGTGATGTCATCAATTAAGCTATTTGCGATGTCATGTCATAGAACATGAAGGCGAAAAAGAGGACAAGGGGGACCCTACTCACTAGGAACCAGGGTAAGTCATATGTATCCGAAAACAACGGTTCTAGTGGGAATACAATAAATCTATACTGGTAATTAAAAATGCACAATCGCGATCATTTAGGGTTAAGGATGTCAGAAAAAGAGAGCCTCGCAGACTTGGTGTTCATAATAATTCTTTTTTTATCCACATTTTTATAATTCAAAAACAATACATACACCAACCGAGAAGAACCACAATAGTGATTATATGTCCCAAGCAAATGAAACCATCTAATACATTGTGAACAGACATGTGATATATACAGAACTTGGTTTCCACAATTATTGAAAAAGACAACGACCACAACATGAATTGATAATAATTATAGCCTCTGTGTACAATAGTCAGAGCTATTTAAAATGGTTCGCTATCAATCGAGTCGACGACGTTTCGACCCTCTTGCAATGTGGGGTCTCCTCAGGACCAAGGGTAAGGGACAATCTGATGGTAGTATTACAGCCGCGTGAGAGGCACATAAAGTGTGAGACACCCGTGAAATGAGAAAGAAGAAATTAATACTCACACGGGGACTCGGTCGAGCACCCGTGTGAGAGACGAAGGGCTGTGAACTGGTATTAATCAATTGTGGCTCAGTCACAATAGTGGGCAGGATCAACACCACTCAATGTAGTGGTACCTGAGCAGGATCCTCCGCTGGATAGATAAAGTCGCGGGACCGGTAGTGCCACGGCAGGAGAATAAGGCTTTTGAAATATGCCACATAGGATGAGAACTGCTCTGGTCGTCTGCCTGGTAACAATGACCATTGTTACCAGGCAGACGACCAGAGCAGTTCTCATCCTATGTGGCATATTTCAAAAGCCTTATTCTCCTGCCGTGGCACTACCGGTCCCGCGACTTTATCTATCCAGCGGAGGATCCTGCTCAGGTACCACTACATTGAGTGGTGTTGATCCTGCCCACTATTGTGACTGAGCCACAATTGATTAATACCAGTTCACAGCCCTTCGTCTCTCACACGGGGTGCTCGACCGAGTCCCCGTGTGAGTATTAATTTCTTCTTTCTCATTTCACGGGTGTCTCACACTTATGTGCCTCTCACGCGGCTGTAATACTACCATCAGATTGTCCCTTACCCCTTGGTCCTGAGGAGACCCCACATTGCAAGAGGGTCGAAACGTCGTCGACTCGATTGATAGCGAACCATTTTAAATAGCTCTGACTATTGTACACAGAGGCTATAATTATTATCAATTCATGTTGTGGTCGTTGTCTTTTCAATAATTGTGGAAACCAAGTTCTGTATATATCACATGTCTGTTCACAATGTATTAGATGGTTTCATTTGCTTGGGACATATAATCACTATTGTGGTTCTTCTCGGTCGGTGTATGTATTGTTTTTGAATTATAAAAATTTGGATAAAAAGAATTATTATGAACACCAAGTCTGCGAGGCTCTCTTTTCTGACATCCTTAACCCTAAATGATCGCGATTGTGCATTTTTAATTACCAGTATAGATTTATTGTATTCCCACTAGAACCGTTGTTTTCGGATACATATGTCATAGAACATGTCATGAGTGATGCAATGGGAGGTCAAATTTGGATAAAAAAAGAATTATTATGAACACCAAGTCTGCGAGGCTCTCTTTTTCTGACATCCTTAACCCTAAATGATCGCGATTGTGCATTTTTAATTACCAGTATAGATTTATTGTATTCCCACTAGAACCGTTGTTTTCGGATACATATGTCATAGAACATGTCATGAGTGATGCAATGGGAGGTCAAAAGCAGTGCAAGGCGGGAGCGAAAGTTATAGTTAGCTCTGTTAACTATAATTGGTGAATTTCAGTGTTTTTTTTTTGTTCGTTGACATATTCCCCTAACTATAAAGTTACTTTAACCTTTGTTTTCTTCAGTGAATTTCTATTTTTAAACAAAAACAAATCTTTTTATAATCTTTCACTATAACATTCATTTAACCTCTTTTTTCACTGAATATATATATATATATATATTTTTTGGTTTAATTATGTTCCGAGATCTCGCACATGTTGGGATAGTCTACTTTTTATTAATATTAGAGAGAATCCAATGGTGAAGAACTTGAAGTTAGGGTGATTTATGCTTTGCGTTCCATTTTATAAGCAGATCTCACATAGCCGACATCATTAGGACTCAAAATAATCACCCTGATTTGCTATAAATTCCCACAATTTTGACAAATAACCTTCATGAACTTAATAAGAATGCAAATATTTTTCATTTGTTAAATGTAGCTTCTTCATAGTCGCATTCTAGTGAAAAAGAATTATTTAAATTAGGGAAGAGACAACTACTTAGACATTCAATCCAAACGTCAGTTTCTAAAATTCATATGGAGGCCTAAGGTAACCCCAGGCCTGAGGCCCTACTCCTATGTGGATGCATCCCTTTTGGTGCCACCATAGGTACTTCTTCTGCATCCCTGCCACCTTACTTGAAGCCAGGCACAAGGATTGTTGCTGCCACAACTGAAGTGACATTCGTTCATCAGATCTTGCGCAAGGCACTGACTAGGACCTATCGGCACCTCCTAATGGTGCTCTCATGGTAAGTACATTGTAGTGCTTTACTTAGCACCAGTCCTAGTGCAACCTCTTTCAAATATGGGGGCGCATGTACACCTTGTGCATCTACATACAGCACATGTATTGGAAAGACACCGGAAAATAATGTGAAAGCAAAGGGCAAGGCCAGTACTGTGGTCGGTGTGCTAAAGAGAGCAAACACATCGGAAGATGGCTGTGCCTTGTACCCTCATCTGTTGTGGGCATCTATGCATCTCTGAAGCAATGTATAGCCCGATCAATACAAACCGTTTTTTATCAGTATGTCCTAGTACAAAGTGCCCTTGCGACTGGAATTCAGGGTGACTTCCACCGGCAAGAGGTGTCATTTTAAGTCTCTTTCCCACCCTCGGAGCCTTTCGTTCCTTGAGCCCCTGATCCTAGCTGACAAATTCTTAGCCATGTTCTCACAGATTTTTCAAGAGGCATTTTTTAACAGTACAAATATTTTCAAAAGAATAATGGAGGCATGGATTACTTGGTTTTGGCGCTTAAAGTCTGGAACTTTCTTGTGTTATTTGTGCTACAATGAGAAAACCATCTTAACATTGAAATAATTCTGCTGGCAAACATGCACATAAACCTGAAGCACTTATCGTTACTGTACTTAAGCCGGGCAAGGATCCCTCCTGCTGCGATTCCTATAGACCACTCTTTAATCAATACGGACAACAAAATACTCGCGAAGCTGCTTGCCTCGCGACTCCTTCCAATACTTCCAACTATGGTGAGTCCCGATCAGGCAGGGATCGTCCCGGGCAGGTCTACTTCGCACACTCTTCACACGTTCTTTGCCACGCTTCATATTATTGACCCCTCGCTGCATGCCATAGCTGCATGTGTAGACGCCACTAAGGCGTTTGACTCCCTTGAGTGGCCATATTTATTTGCTCTCCTTGAGTGCCTCGGTCTTAGCGCTTCTTTCCTCAAATCCATAGGCCTGCTTTTTTCTCAGCCCACGGCCCGTCTGCGCATTAATGGCTGTGTATCGGACCCCTTTGCGATAACCCGAGGCACATGGCAGGGATGTCCTCTTTCACCTATACTTTTTGTAATCGCGATGGAGCCTCTCGCAGCTCATCTGCGACAACACCATGCACAACCGCATTCGTTTCTCGAAGAATGTTAGTATCGCTCTATGCGGACAATGTCACCTTGTACGTCAAAGATTCACATGTTAACCTAGACCTGCTCATCAGGGAATTTATTAGATGCGGGGGGTGTCGGATATTGACATCAATTGGACTAAGTCTATTATCTTACCGTTGACAGAGGCTACCACTAAAACTGTTTCGGAATTCCCCCTTGTCTGGGCAGAGGGTGCGACCAAATATTTGGGGTATGGATTAGTAGGAATATCGACGACTTGTGGAAGACCAATTACGGCAGACTGTTGAACTGGCTGGATGAAAGACTGACTAGATGGAAACATAGCCCATTATCTCCGACGATACGTTTGGCCATAGCAAAAATGATTATCCTTCCTAAATTTCTTTACCTATTTATTAATTTATCACTCCCTCTGCCTCTATATTTTCACCGCCAGCTCCGGTCTCTTCTTGTTTCGCTGGCCTGGAAAGGATCTCAACCGCATATTGCCTGGGAGATTCTGACACTCCCTTTCGCACAGGGTGCCTTGGAGCCCCAGATCTGAACCTTTATTATTTCTGAGCTCAGGCACTATTCGCACATCACTGGCTGTTTCCAACACCATTTATGGCACACATGGCTCTTAATGTGATTATGTAGCCCCTTGCAGATGGCATTGTTCCGGACCCTGACACGCCCGCGTGCACAAGGTGACATGGTAGCCTGTGCGATTTGGGCATGGGACAAATTACAACATCAGGCACAGGTAGACCATCTTTTTGCACCTTCGGTACTACTCATTGGACACCCTTTACTGCCCATTTCGCTCGATCCAGGTACTTTTTTCGGGTTGTGTAGGCTTGGTCTCACCTCTAAGGGCACAATCTATCGTAATGCTACATTCATAGCACCACAGGACGCCTTGCAGGCCGATATCGACACATTTGTTGATACATTTACATATTACCAATTGCGCACCGCTATTCGCACATTACATACTACGTTCCCCGATGCCCCGCTGACATTTCAGGTGCTAGAAGCATTTCTTACTCCCCCCTCACCACGTCGGCTCGGTACGAAACTATATACCAGCATGCAAACATCGGCACCAATACGCGCCTAAGCAGTAGGGCAGCCTGGGCTATTGACATCACACCACCACTGACTGACGCCGAATGGCATTACTGCTGCGCGCAGGCACGTTCTCTGTCCCCCAATTATCACCTTCGCTTCATCCATTTCAAATTCATTCACAGATTATATTACACCCCAGTGAGAAGGGGACTCAGTACAGACTCCCGTTGTAATAGGTGCCATTTCTCAGAAGCAGACTTCTTGCATCTGGCCTGGTTGTGCCCGGGCATCTCTGCATACTGAAAGGAGATTTTTACTACACTTGATAGTGTTCTGGGATGCCCCCTTGAGCGCGCTCCCCCCCCCCCCCCAATACCCGGTGGCACTATTAGTATTCGTGCAAGAGGTGCCATCGGACAGGCGCAGACTGTCTGCGCTTCTCCTACAATTGGCTAAGTGCAGATTGGCAATAAGATGGGGTTGCCATGCTTTGCCACGCGTAACAGACAGGCTTGCAGATGCGGTGTACTGCCAGGACCAGCTCACCCTGTACTGGGAATTAATGCCTATACAATCATGGCCAAAAGATATATGGTTCCCACTGATGCAATATCTGCGCACTCAGGCCACTGCAGCGAGGCTAGATGACGACACAACTGCTTCATCCCAATAGAACAACTATTATTTCACTGTATGTAGATCACAAATACTGCTCTATCATATGGCTGCAATGTCACTTAACTACCATGAAGGTTGTCTTCCTCTGATGTGATGATCTGAATCAAACACATATCAGTTATATTTGCATGCCGATGTTATTTGTTGTTTCTCCGTTTATTTGTTTTATTAATTTGGTCTTCTTTCCTTGTTGGGGGAACTTTCAAAATCAACGCTTTGAATAATATTCATGCCTGGGAATTTCGTCATGTCATGAGATCAGTACATGGTAATGGAAACCTTCACAATGTTACATGGCTGTTAAATCCACTGTATTTTGACTAAATCTTTAATAAAGAGAAGGACAAAAAAAAAAAAACTTGCACATAAATCTAAGACATAGGTATCTTCATTCACTCATTCTCTGAAACCCCAAGACTTACGCGTAGGCTTCAAAGTCTCCATTATTCACAGCTTCGATCAGCTGCTCCGTGATCTTGATGATCTCTTGCTTACGAGCTGGGAAGAGAGAAGAACGAGGTGAGAACGAGCACATTTCTACAGTTATTGGTGATTTAGGGATGGATATGAGTTGTCAGTGGAAAGGCCAGAGAATGCTGGGCTGGCAGTCAGAATGTTAATTCACCAAAATAATGCACAGATAGCTGAAAGGACACCATGCAGCTTTTGACTAATGATGACATTATAACCCTTGTGACACCTTTGGCCCTCCAACAGGCTCCAGTTTTCTCCCGAGGTGCATTGGAAAAGGAAAGACCAGAATCTAAAATGCGGTTTTATAAAAGAGCTTGTTTTTGCATTTCTGCCATGGTCTACACCGTGCGTAATTTTACTCAATTCAACAATAATCAATGTATTGATCTTGGAAATATAAAAAGTTGCATGTGAGGGGATTTGAACCTGGAACCAGCAAGTTACACATATATCTTTGCAGTGATCACTTAACTCGCTGAGGTATTGTATTGCTTTTTCTTCTGTGACACTGAAAGGAGTAAAATTCTCTCTCAAAAGGGGTATTAATGGATTCTCCTCTCTTAAACAGTTATTGGGGGTATGGCCTCGCAGCATGTAAGATGGCTATCAAACGTTGGTTCTAGAATTGTAGAAGTACAGGGCCCTTTCTGATCTGGTGTATGGGCATTTTGGGTCAAAACTCGATATAGATGTTGGTACAGATGTGAAATGGATTAGAATCAAATCCTTTAAAAGGATGCATTTGCACACTTTCTGTATAAAAGAGGGAGACCAGAATCACTAGAACTAAGACTGCTGGTGGTGACAAAGGTGAAACAACCTGAAAGGTGTAGGTGGTGGGGTCTTAGACTACATTGAACAGCAGTATATTTTCAACTTAATTGAGCTGACATGGGGGAGCTAGTGCTTCAGGGACAAAGCGAATGGTCATGAGTGAGATAACATCGCAGGTAGTCTTCAACAAGTTATGGAGGGTTGACTGCTCTAGATCCAAGGAAATTATGTCTGTGCTAGTGGGCGAAATGAGGTGCAGAATTGCAGGGGTGGTGGTGGACAAAAATGGTTAGCAAGAAGGAGAAATACTTCCACTCTCTGTATGAACTAGATCCATTCAAGGTGTGTACCGTGCAGTCAGTAGAGGATGGAGTTTGAGCCTTGGTAGTTCAAGGAGTTGGCAACAGCAAGGCACTATTACGTACAAGGCTGTCCTTCTCAACTCATCCTTGATGGGGGGGGAGGGGGGGGAGGAAATGCGCTTGCATGCCTTAAACGGATCTCATCTTTGACAAGCAAGTGGAAGGCATAATCTAGGAACCCCCATTTTGGTGCGGTCAGCCTATTCTGCTGTTGCTGTTATGATGATTGCATGTTTTCAATGTGTGTATCTAGGGTTGGTCATAGGGTAAGGCAATATTTACTGACTGCCTAGATGCCACTACTAAGCTGAGAATGCCAGGCTGGCCATCCAAGTATTAACTAGTAGATTAAGGGGAGCGGCAAAACATTACTTTGCCTGTTGAGGCAAAATGCACAAGTTACTAACTTGTGTAACGATATATCTGTAAGAGACAGTAGTTAGTGACAGATTCCTTACCTTAGAATATCCCCAGGCGTCAGGCTGGATCCGGAAAGTTTTTTGCGTAGCAGTACCCTTGCGCGTCGGTAGGCGGCGTCGTGCGGCTCCGCGTCCGTCGTCGGCGTCGTGATCGCCGGGATGACGTCGCGGGCAGTACTTAGGCGCCGCCCCTGCGCGCTGACGTCAGTTCTGTACACGACTTTCCGCGCCAGGAACGCAGAGCCATGCAAGAAGCTGACATAGGTGTCTGAAAAATACTAGGGCCCTGAAAGGGATGTCCTTAACCCTAGAAATCAGTTCGCAGAACGGGGAGGATGGGTGGGCGGTAAGGAATCTGTCACTAACTACTGTCTCTTACAGATATATCGTTACACAAGTTAGTAACTTGTGCATCTGAAAGAGACACGTTAGTGACAGATTCCTTACCTTAGAATAGATACCCCAGCAATACCAACCCGGTGGTGGGTCTGCGAACAAAGATCAGACAAGGAAGTCCTGGAGGACAGAACGGCCAAAGAAGCCGTCCCTCCGGACCTGACTGTCAAGGCAGTAATGCTTTGTAAACGTGTGCAGCGAGGCCCACGTAGCTGCCTGACAGATAACCGGCAGCGGAACACCGCGGCCCAAGGCCGTGGTAGCAGCCGTTGCCCTGGTGGAATGGGCACGCAGCCCAACAGGAGGCTCCTTTTTAGCCAAAGAATAGCAGGTCTTGATGCACAAGGTAACCCAGCGGGAGATGGTCCTCTTGTGCACCGCCCGACCTTTTTTGGCGCCCACGTAACCAATAAAGAGCTGGTCATCCACCCGGAAGTGTTTTGTGCGGTCAATATAGAAGGAGAGCGCACGTTTTGGGTCCAGACGGTGGAGCCTCTCTTCCTCTCTGGAAGGATGCGGAGGCGGAAAGAAGGTGGGCAAAGTGATGGTCTGCCCAATGTGGAAAGCAGTAACCACCTTTGGCAAGAAGGACGGACGCGTCCGAAGAACAACCTTGTCTGGATGAACAGACAGAAAGGGAGGTTTGCAAGATAGAGCCTGGAGCTCACTCACCCGCCGAGCGGAGGTGATGGCCACCAGAAAGGCTGTCTTCAGAGTCAGAAGACGAAGAGGACAGTTATGTAGAGGCTCAAAGGGAGCGCACATTAAAAAGGTAAGAACCAAGTTTAAGTCCCACTGAGGCATCACAAACGGAACAGGAGGGAAGAGGTGAGTAATGCCTTTTAAGAACCTGTTAACAACAGGGGACTTGAAAAGGGAGGGCTGATCAGGGAGCCTGAGGAAGGCCGAGATAGCACAAAGATAACCCTTGATGGTACCCAGGGCAGAACCCTGTTGGGCCAGAGAGAGAAGGAACAGAAGGACCTCAGAAAGAGGGGCAGAAAGGGGATCCACAGCCTTTGCTGTGCACCATGCCACAAATTTGTTCCACCTGCAGGCGTATACCACCTTAGTGGAGGGACGCCTGGCTGCCAGAATCACATCACAAACTTCGGGAGGCAAGTCGAAAGGAATCAACTGCCGCCGCTCAATCTCCACGCAAGCAGGTGTAGACTGGACAGGTTCGGGTGGAGGACCGTCCCCTGCTGCTGCGACAGAAGATCCTCCCGAAGAGGCAGACGGATCGGGGGATCTACGCTCATATTGAGTAGCTCGGGATACCAAACTCTTCGAGCCCAGTCCGGAGCCACAAGAATGACTTGGGCCCGGTCGTGCCGAATCTTCTTCAACACTCTGGGTAGAAGTGGTATAGGCGGAAAGGCGTACAATAGACCGCAACTCCACTCGTGACGAAAAGCGTCGCCGAGCGAGTGCCGCCTTGGAAATTCCAACGCGCAGAACTGATGACATTGCGCGTTCTCTTCGGTGGCGAATAGATCTAACCAAGGCTCTCCCCACTGTAGAAAGAGTCCTTGCGCCACTTCCGAGTGAAGACGCCATTCGTGATCCATCATGCACCTGCGGCTGGGTTCGTCCGCCCTGGCGTTCAGGGAACCTGCCAGGTGTTGAACCACCAGGAACATGCCCTGGTGTTCCAGCCATGTCCAGAGGCGCAGAGCCTCCTGACAAAGGGTCCACGACCCCACCCCGCCTTGTTTGTTGCAGTACCACATGGCAGTGGTGTTGTCTGTGAACACCTGCACTACCTTCCCTTTGACAGAGGGAAGGAATGCCTTGAGTGCAAGTCGGATCGCCCGGAGCTCCAGAAGGTTGATATGGAGCCGGGACTCCGCCGGAGACCAGAGGCCTCTGATCTCCGCCTCTCCCATGTGACCGCCCCATCCCAGAAGGGACGCGTCCGTCACAACTGTGTGCTCTGGCTGGGGAAGGGAGAGGGATCTGCCCATGACCCATTGCCGGTTCGAGAGCCACCACTGCAACTGTTTTGCAGTCCCCTCCGAGATCTGGACGTGATCGGACAGGTCGCCCTGGTGCTGCGCCCACTGGAACTTCAGGTCCCACTGCAGAGCCCGCATATGCCATCTGGCATGAGTGACCAGCAGGATGCAGGAGGCCATGAGGCCCAGCAGCCTCAGGGTCATCCGTACCGAAACCCAGGATAAGGGCTGAAAGATCGGAATCATAGCCTGAATATCCCGGACTCGCCGTTCGGGAGGATAGGCCCGAAACTGCGTCGTGTCCAGAACTGCTCCGATGAAAAGGAGCTGTGGAGAAGGAATCAGATGCGACTTTGGCACATTGATGGAGGAACCCCAGCGAGTGCAGGAGTTCGGCCGTAGTCTGGAGGTGGGAGACAACTGCCTGGGACGAGCCCGCCTTCAGCAGCCAGTCGTCGAGGTAGGGGAAGACTGAAACCCCTGCCCGGCGCAGATGAGCTGCGACCACCGCCATCACTTTCGTGAACACCCGAGGGGCACTGGTAAGGCCAAAGGGGAGCACGGTGAACTGAAAATGCTCGAGGCCTACCGTGAACCGAAGGTAACGCCGGTGGGCCGGCAGGACGGGGATGTGGAAATAGGCGTCCTGCAAGTCCAACGCTACCAACCAGTCTCCGGGGTCGAGGGCAGTCAAGACCTGAGCTAGGGTGAGCATCTTGAACTTCTCCTTCCGGAGGAAGCGATTGACGTTCCGGAGGTCCAAGATAGGACGCATGTCCTCCTTGTCCTTTTGGGCACCAGAAAGTAGTGGGAGTAGCAACCACGCCCTACTTCTGGGGTCGGAACATGCTCGATGGCCCTCTTGGCCAAGAGGGCCGTGACTTCCTTCTGTAGAAGCACCAAGTGATCCCCTGACATGCGGTGGAATTGAGGTGGCATGGCTGGGGGTGGTCTCGAAGGGGAGGGAGTAGCCCTTCGGACAATGTCCAAGACCCACTTGTCCGAGGTGATGGGACGCCAGTGGTGAAGGTGATGGCGGACCCTGCCCCCGACTGGCGTGCTGTGCACCTGAAAGGAGGGACTAGGAGGGCTTGGAGGCCGCGGACGGGTTGGAGGTGGTGGCCTGACCCGCACGCTGGTTGCCCGAACCGCCACGGCGGTATCCACGTCCTCGGCCACGCGAAGGCGCTTGCTGCGCGGGCCGTTGGCCGGGCTGTGGACGTGACTGGGCGCCCCTTCCGTGGCCACGAAAGGGGCGAAAAGCAGACGTATGCGGAGGGCGCACAACAGCAAGGCCCAGGGACTTAGCAGTAGCCCGTGAATCCTTGAAACGCTCCAGCGCATGGTCCGCCTTTGAACCAAAGAGACCGACTCCATCAAAGGGCATGTCCATGAGAGTATTCTGGACATCCCCTGAAAAACCAGTGGTTCTCAGCCAGGCGTGGCGACGCAGCGCCACCGTCGTTGCAAGCGATCTGCCCAGCGAGTCGGCGGTATCAAGGCCACAGCGGATGGTATACTTAGCCGCATCACGCCCTTCCGCAATAGCGCGGGTAAGCAGTGTCTGGACCTCCTCAGAACACTGCGGCAAAACATCAGCCACCGAATCCCACAGGGAGTGGGTGTATCGGCCCAAGAGGCAAGCGGTATTAACAGACCGCAAGCCAGCACTGGAGGAAGAGAAAGCCTTCTTCCCAAAGTGATCCAGGCGCTTGGATTCCCTATCCGGAGGGGCGGTAGGGAAGGCTGTTTGGGAGGCAGAGGCTTGGACAACCAAGCTCTCAGGGGTGGGGTGTTGGGAGAGAAACAGGGGGTCGCCCGGAGCCGGGCGATGGCGTCGGGCCACGTTCCTATCCACAGGAGCCCCTGTGGTGGGTTTGGACCAGGCACCCAAAAGAACGTCAGTGAGTGCATCGTTGAACGGCAGCACAGGCTCCGAAGAGGAGGCCGCCGGCTGAAGCACTTCAGTCAGGAGGTTAGTCCTGACGGCCACTGTAGGCAACTGGAGATTTAAGGCTCCAGCAGCTCTACGCAACACCGTTGCAAAATTAGCCCCCTCCTCCGTTGCCACGGGAGGAGACAGCATGCCAGAGTCGGGGGAGGTATCCAGCCCACTGGCATCCCCAAGTTCCTCAACCCAGTCCGGGTCAAACTCGCACTGTTGTGTGAGAGGGTCGTCAGACCCTCCCAGCTCTCCTGGTCCTCCTCAGGTTGAAAAGATGGAGGAGGAGGGACATAAGGGACCCAAGGCCTCATCGGCGCCGGAACCGGCGTCGGGCGGCGCCGGTCCGGCTCCATGTCCGGACCCGGGGAGAACCGGGGAACGACGCCGCCCGGAGCCCCGGACGGCGTCGGAAACGGCACCGGGGACATCGGCGTCGGCGGAGGCGTGGTTAGGTCAACCGGCGTCGATGGAGGTTGCGGCACCACCGGAACCGGGGTCGAGGCCGGGGCCGGAGCCGAGGCCGGGACGAAGGCTGGTGGGACAGGCGACGCCGGGACCGGAGTCGACGGCGACGCCGGAGCAACCCCATCTGGGCCCGCGGGGCCCGAAGGCGCACCGGAGGGACCTTGAGGCCCGAAGAGGCGGGCCATGGCCGACAGGAATTCCTGTAGCTTCGGCCGGAGTCGCCCCGAACCCGGGAAGGACGGGTAATGCGGGGGCAGCTCGACAGGCACGTCCGGGGCCGCGGGGGCGGGGACGGTGCCGACAGGGACCTCAGCCGAGTCGCGCGACCGGCGAGGCGAAGTCTTAGAGCGATGACGCCGCTTAGACTTCTTGTGCTTCGACTTACCGGAGGAGCGCGAAGACTTGGATTCCGACGAACGGCGGGGACTCCGCGTCCGGCCCCTCGACCTCTCCCGGGACCGGGGCTTGCTGCGGCGCGGAGCCGACTGCCGGACTTCAAGGAGCTTTCGAGACCGCTCTCGCAAAGCCTTCGGATGAAGTTTCCGGCAGTTAGGGCACGACTTCGTGTCGTGGCCTCGGCCGAGGCAGAAGAGACACTCGAGGTGGGGGTCCGTGATGGACATCATACGACCACATACCTCGCAGGGCTTAAAGCCGGGCATCCCTACGACACCTTAGGAGTCGTGAAGACTCGTTGAAGAGAACAGTGAAAAATTTCACAAAAGATAGTCAAAAAGTGACTAGGGCACTGCTCTTCCCGGATCTGCGCTTACTGGCGCGGAAAAAGAAGAACTGACGTCAGCGCGCAGGGGCGGCGCCTAAGTACTGCCCGCGACGTCATCCCGGCGATCACGACGCCGACGACGGACGCGGAGCCGCACGACGCCGCCTACCGACGCGCAAGGGTACTGCTACGCAAAAAACTTTCCGGATCCAGCCTGACGCCTGGGGATATTCTAAGGTAAGGAATCTGTCACTAACGTGTCTCTTTCAGATCCTTATATCAACCCTGTGTGCATCTTTTTTGGGATGATATCCTACAGCTGCTTCTCACTGGCTGATTCAATTGGCCCTATTGATGAAAGGACTACACAAAGCGATATGTAACTGAGAACTGGTAACTAGCTCAAGGGTGTTTCTTACACTGCTACCTAGACGCACTTTGTTTTAGGAAACAAGCTGTTTTTAAACGATTGTTTTAAATAATTGCTCAAACTTCATGATTTTAGAGCTATTTTTATGTTGCACGATGTATGAATTTGATGTTTTAATCTGACCCGCACTTAATTTTCGACCGCGCCTACGCTGTATCTTTGCCTTCACGAACAGCTGTTCCCTGATGGTCTCGCAAGTTAGGACGGGCCGCCATACTTCGGTTAGCGCTCTAGCTGCCTGAGCCTTTCCGTACACGTCAACCCCATAAGAGGGCATGCTGACGCGACCGCGCAGCGGACGTGCGCAGCGGGTGCGCCAAAGGTAAGCCCGTCTGCGCCCGTCCGCGGCCGGACTGCACCCTGCGCCAGTCCCCCTGGTCATTCTCCGCCCATTACCTATTACCCATTACCTATTCCAGACACAATGTTGCCAAAGGTAAGCCCGTCTGCGCCCGTCCGCGGCCGGACTGCGCCCTGCGCCAGTCCCTCTGGTCATTCTCCGCCCATTACCTATTACCCATTACCTATTCCCAACACAATGTTGCCCTGTGTGAAGTTTCACTTTGGGAAATGGTCATCCACATTCTCACCCCTCTAACATTAACAAGGTGGTTCGGTTCAGCACACGTTTTGGTAATAAGCGTACCTTAACTTGTGATTTACTGAACACTAGATCACTTCCCAAACATAGATACGAACTCGCTGATTTTATTGAGCTTCACACGCCAGACATACTATTTCTTACAGAGACATGGCTTCACAGTACTTCTGAACCAGATCTAAATGTGGCCATACCTTCCGGCTACGATCTGTTCAGAATTGATAGAGATGGACAAAGAGGGGGAGGGGTGGCTATTGTTTATCGTTCTTATATCAAAGCCACTTTCTCTGACATTCCCCAATCAAAGGAGGAGGCCATTCTATTCACTTTTAAAGTTACCAATACCTCCATTTTTAATGGACTGCTAGTATACAGACCTCCTGGGCCCAGGAAACCTTTCGTTGAATCCATCGCAACAACGATGGAATCCTGTATGGTACATTCCAATTTTTCTGTGCTAGGTGATTTTAATTTTCATCTAGAATCTACCGAAAGCGCGGAAACAAAGAATTTAATAGATCAACTAAATAGCCTAGGCTTAAAACAAATTGTCACAATGCATACACACATTGGTAATCATACCTTGGATGGCATTTTTACTAATCACGCACAGTTAAATTTTACTAAGACAATACCCCTGCCCTGGACGGATCATTTTGCGGTCTTTTTTGAAGTTCATACTAGTGGATCTCCTATCAGAACCCACTATACAAACAAGACAAAGACATCACGCCCTTGGAAGCAAATAAATAGTCAAGACCTTGAAATTGCTTTGCTATCTCAGAACCCCCCTATAGATACCGATCCCGACCAAGCAGCGGCTAATTTCCACTGCTGGATTGACCAGGCAATCTTAAGTTTAGCTCCAGAAACTAGTATACCAAAAAGTAAAAGACTGACATCAGCGCCATGGTACAATAATAAACTAAAAGATCTAAAGAAAATCTGTAGAGCCAAAGAACGATATTGGAGGAGGGACTACTCTGAATCAGGTGAAATACAGTATAGCCAGGCTTTACTGAAATATAAAGAAGCAATAATTGCTGCAAAATCTATTTTCTTCACTGAGAAAATAATGGCCTCTAAGAATACACCCAGAGAACTGTTTAAAACAGTCTCTAAATTAGCTACTTTTGGTAACACCAAACCATTCAAATCCACCAGACAGTTCTGCGATAATTTAGCCGAGTTCTTTCATGACAAAGTGGTCAAAGTATATGATGAGTTCTCTAATAATACCAATGGCATTAGAACAGAAGAGCATAATAACAACAGATCAAATAACCAAGCACAATTGCAAGAATTCCATCCTCTAACACAGGATAGAGTTGAAAAAATAATTAAGGCAACCAAGTCAGGTTCCCCACTGGACCCCTGTCCGGCTATGATTTTTCACATGGTCCCCAATACTGTCGCATTTTACTTGACTCCACTTCTGAACAACATCCTCAATTTAGGGTACTTCCCTGTTGGGTGGAAAAAGTCCCTAGTACGACCTATCATAAAAAAGGCGACTCTCGACCCCTCGGAAGTTGCCAGTTATCGTCCCATTACTTGCTTACAGTTTCCGTCAACATTTTTAGAAAAAAGCACTAAATGAGGAATTGCGGTCTTTCATAGAAACTAATGACAAACTTGATCCAGCACAACATGGTTTTAGGCCATGGCATAGTACTGAATCTGCATTGATTGCAGCTACTGAAAATCTACGTGTCGAACTAGATCAAGGAAGGAAGGCCATACTAATTTTGCTCGACTTGTCGGCCGCGTTCGACACGGTGGATCACCTTATACTTCTGCAGCGGTTGGCCGAAATAGGTGTAAATGGCAAAGCAGCAGACACACTCCGGTCATATCTTACTAACAGAGAACAATCTGTAATACTGGACGAACATAAATCACTCCCTTACGCTATGCCATGTGGAGTACCGCAGGGATCATCACTTTCCCCGACCTTGTTTAACGTATATGTTACTCCATTGGCTAAACTTATACGTTCCCTCGGTTTCTCCGCCATTTGTTATGCGGATGATACACAAATTGTTGTCTCCCTAACATCCAAACCAGAGACGGTGGCTGCACGCTTTAACATCTGCATGAGTCGCATCATTAGCTGGATGCAAGATAATTGCTTGAAATTGAATACAGGGAAGACTGAAGTAGTTATGTTTGGAAGGGAAACCACTTTCTGGAATTCCACTTGGTGGCCAGGAACAGCAGCCTGTGAAGAAGGTAAAAAACCTTGGAGTCCTGATTGACGACCACTTATCACTGTCAGACCAGGTGAATAGCATTACCTCCTCGTGTTTCTACACATTAAAAATTCTTCGGAAGATCCTTCCTTTTATTCCTATGTCCCTCAGGAAGACGGTTGTCACCGCCTTGATTTTGTCAAAAATCGATTATTGTAACTCGCTCTATCTTGGAGCAAAAAGACTGTGACACTAAACTGCAAACTTTGCAAAATGCTGCCGCTAGGCTACTACTAAATCGTCCTAAATTTAGTCCTATAAGTCAGGTTATTCGTGAACAGTTGCACTGGTTACCAATTGTGGCGAGAATTCAGTTCAAATCTATGTGTATAGTTCATAAGATTCTGTATGGGACAGGACCTGCCCACATTAGTCAATACATCAAGCGCTACACTCCTCAGAGAAGCCTTCGTTCGGAATCAGCGTCACTGCTTGTAGTGCCTAGAATAAAGACACTGAAGTGGGGTGGCAGAAGTTTCAGATACTTAGCCCCCAGACTATGGAATTCCCTGCCCCTGCATCTTAGAAATCAAAACAATCTGCTACAGTTCAGGAAGGAACTTAAAACCTGGTTATTCCACTTGCACTAAATTGGCTAGTTGCTCTTTCGGTACACACTCTTTGGACAGCAAGCGCTAAGACGCCATGGCATACATGCGCTCTATAAAAAACCCCATTTCATTTCATTTCAAAAGAGTTTAATAATGCTGTATCATGAAGCAAGCACAAATGTGCGAGGAACTTCCCTCGACTTTTTTGTAAGACGTATCATAGGAATGTTATGGATATTTAACTATATCCCAACACCATTGGAGGAAGTTGTTTTGCACTTTGTGGATTAACTTTTAAGTCTGTAAGAAGCAACATTTAGTCACGAACGATTTGTTGGCAGTTTCTTTTCTTATTACTGTATAGTTTGAACTGATAAAAAAATGAATATAAAATGGAAATAATTGATAGAAAACAACAAATTCTGGAGTCACGTTTATTCAGAAAACCTTTACTAATAAAATAAACAATGTAATTCTAGACCTTTTGAAATTAGGTGCCTCTTTAAAAAAAAAAATATATATATATATATATATATATATATATATATATATATATATATATATAGTTTGCCAAGAAGGCTTACTTTGTGTGGTAATAAAGTTAGTGCAGACAAGGCAGCCCCAATCACGATGTTACGTTTTAAACCCTGACTTTTTATGTTAAGAGACGATGGTCGGTAGAACCACAATCTCTACAACTATGGACGATATAGGACTGGTAAACCCAATTACTCTCATTGCTTTATGTAACATTTCTTGTACATTAATTTACACACTGGTATGATTTATTGCCTGTGTGTTTATGTAAAGCTCTTTGACACCCTGCACTAGGGTGAGGAGCGCTTTAAAAAACTTAAATAAAAAATAAATTAGAAAGTGCTATTTAAATTTTTATTTGCTTACTTAGTCATATATGCTAATACATCTAGCATTCTTACAGTGCATGCACATCTCTTACATGGGGTTGGGGGGGTTGTAAAACACCTGTCTCCAAATTACAGTTTCTCTTAACTGCTTGCGAATTGTGAAGAAATAACAAGGGTGTGGGCCTTTGCTCCCCTCCATGGTGGCTGCTAGGTGACTGAGACAGCTTCAAAGCAGGGAGAAACTTGAACCAAAGCAAGTTTAATGGCCCTCTAAATTAGGTCTTTGTTTTTGGCCTGGTTGGAAGTGAAAACAAGAAAGCCCTCTCACCACCTACAGGTTGCTACTCCCAACACAAAGCGGACAGTGCGGGTGCTGCTGAATTGTCTTGGTGTCTGAAAATTACTCCACAACTCACTCTGCATATTTCACTCTTTCAGCCTGAGCCGGCTCAGAATACCTGTTGGAACCGAAATACGGCAACATCAGTGCCGGACTGAGAACACAAATCAGCCCTGGCAATTTTATCAGACCAGCCCCATTGGGAGGGCGGGGGGGGGGGGGGTCGAGGGTGCAAGTGTGAAGCACTGCTGCTTAACTTAACCGGCCCTTAACACTGCTACTTTTGTTACTAGGGGGCGATATTGCAGCACTGCTGCAAAACCGGTCCCCATCGCGTCAAAACCGGCCACTACCTTTCTAGCCTCCCAGGGAAACGCCCTATGCCCGCTACGGCCAGTCCGGCCCTCGGCAACATCCTCCTCCTTTCCTGCACTACATCTTATTCAGCTCAATTATGGAACATATACACTGCTGCTGCTGCACAGACATTCAGACACTGTCTGGTCTAATCAAGACGGCATAGAATAAAAACAAGCCACACCCCTTGAGAGTGTCAGTCATAGAAAAAGCCAGACTTTGGCACGCCCTTTTGAAGCTAGTTGGAAATGTCCCCAAGTCACATTAAATGTGAGTTCAACAAATACTGTACAGTTAACATCACGTCTGTGATTTGAAGTGATGTGGTATTACTATCACTAAATCCATATTTCAGGGTGAACTCACGGTACTACCATAATTACCAGTCATGATAACGCAATAACGGTATCGTGGCATTACAGTGAAATTCTAGTGGAAGTCGAATAATGAAAAGTAATAGCCTTTCTAAGGTCCTGGAAGGATGTGCATTCAAGACTAATGAGAGGTACACATGTAACATGCTCAGATGAAAAAGAAAATGATTTTTTTTTCAGCGTCACGTGGTGGGCAGGTAAATATATTTGCATGTCCCAACTCATAAGTTTCGACTGTAAAAAGTAAACCTGACAACTGCAGTTAAAAGTGTGGCTAATTATTGTACTCGATCATAGTCACAACCATGCTCACAGGGTGAAATACAGCCTAGGATGCTAAATAGCCATAGCTAAAAGAGAATGACCACAGCAATCGCAATCGCAGATCCAATTTTCGATTGACTGGCATACCAGAAATGTGAAAACTGACGTAATCTCAATGCTTTTCTCACTCAGAAATTAGTCGACAAACTGGGCAAAGAATCCTCTTGATGGAATGCAAGCCACATAGCCCTGATTACTGTGTTCTACTTATAATGTCCTTTCTGGATGTACCAACATCAGTTTCAATTATGAAATTTGTGTGCTACAAGAGGAGAATATATGTCTCCATGTAAGCAAATGTGGTGAGAAACATGAGTTCTTAGCCCTTCACAAAGTCAGGAAACTAAGATGAGTTTACTTTTAAGTATTCAGAAATTCTGTATAAAACAGCTGTGGATATTCTAAACATCAGACCACACTGAGGAACCTGTGTTGGATAAATGTCCTTTTTTTACATGGGGTCCTATCTTTTTGTCTGACCCATGCCCAGTGCAGCTGAGTTCAGTTTAGTTTGATGCAACTATTGCAAAATGTCTATAGAAGGGTTAGGCAGCTTGTTTGTCTTTACCAAAACAGATAAAGGACCTGGGTGTAGTGGAAGATCTCATTCATGCCAGTATCTTGAGGAAAGTCAGTCTTCAGAGTACTTGAACAAAGTCATTTTGTGGCAAAAAACAGTGGCAGATGGAGACCTGCTTGGGGAAAGAAGCAGTTGCCCTGGAGTGGATGAAAACCAGTGTGCTGGTCGAGGTGAGTCTGAGCTTCTGAATAAGGGCTCTAATAGAGACCCTCAAAGAGTAAATGCTCGTTTGGGGAATGGTATGGAGGCGGAAACGGTCATGCCCTGAGAGGATGAGCTTTATGGGTCCTGTATTCGCTCACTCGTGCTGTACACAAAGGCATTGCTGCTCTATGCAAAACAGAGAGGAAGAGGAGAGTGAGAGAAATTTGGAGCAGCCCAAATGGTTTGTAACCAGAAGGAGAAAGCCCAGACCTGGAACAAGTGTGCCAGTAAAGCAGCTATAGAAGGAGAGGAAAACACTGGGGGTGTGCAAAGGAGCATCAACACGTTTCCCTCAAGAACGAAAGAAAAAGATTTGAGAAAAAAACAGGAGGATTGTGGACTTTTGGAGGGCCCCACTCAAAAGGCAAAAGATGGCAAAAATGCAGGACTATATACAGTACAGAGTGAGGTTATATTGCAGTGTAGCCGAATTAATGCAATATCTTTATGTACATTTTATCTAGCGACTAGTGCTATTCACAGATTGAAGGCCCCACTCTGCATCTAATTTTTGCCACTGAAAACCTAGTAGCAAGAAGAAGGAACAGTTAATCTAATTCCCCAGTACTGCTGCTGTGGTTCTGACCTGAGTGTCTAAGATGGTTCCCCTTATACTTCGCTGGATAGAGGACTATCAGAATGGAACAGGAGATATTTATCTACATTGTTTATAAATGGGCCTTGTGCAGTTTCTGAAGGCCATTTGCATACTCACAAAGATAGCAATATACATAAATTAAAGGCCATCTTGTGTAATGTTAGATCTGAAGCAGCACATCGCCGCCACATTTGTGATTTAATTGAGCGCTGCGTTCTTCTCATCAAGCCTTGATCCACAGTACAAGGCTCAGGAAAGCCAGAATGGGTGGCCACTCCTTTGGTCATCTAGCGGCACAACATTGGTATTCCCTACCTTTGGAAATTCGCCTCACAGAGGATCTCCTTGCGTTTTGTAAGTCCTTGAAAACCTGGCTTTACACTCTCTAGTGGCATTGAATTTGCAGAGCCTCGGGGTGTTTGATCTAGTGCTTGGATGTCCCTATGGGGATGATGGCTGCACTATATAAATAAAATAATATCAATTAGACATTTAATTTTTAACTGAAACCAGGTTTAAATATTATAATAATGCTGTTCTTAATGAATAGCATTATGCAGAATTATTCCATTTTTTTAAACAGTGCGGACACAAGCCAGGAAAGGGTGAGGGCAGATTTAGCTCCATTATGTATTAATATTCAGGTACAGACTTTTGAAACAGAAAATGATATAATGCTACGTCTGTCTTCCGCAAAACTAAATAAGACAACTTCTATTATATATTGTCCCGCAAACTCTCCCAGCTGTTTAAACAATCTATTAGCATATACTGGACAAAAAGCCCTGTCCACAAACAATGTCACCTTTCTATCAGACCTAAATCTCTGGTTTATTCCTGCTGACCCGTCCTTACAATTTAAAAATGGACTGAAAACCTACAATCTAGACTTCATCATTAACCTCTCAACTAACATAGCGAGACATTTTCTCGAACAAATTTATTACTCAATTAATGAAGATGTGATAAAAGACCACCTCCTATTAAGTTGGTGGGTTCACGTAGCTATCCTGTTTGAAATTCCACTCTCAAATCTTAAAAACTGTAAAATGTAATCAAACATATTTAGGTCGAAATTGAAACAATGCACATCTGAACAGTTTTGAATTGATTTGTTTGTAAGCTCAATTGCAGTGATGTGTGTTCAGACGCTGCCCCAGATGAAATGCTGGATGACTTAAATGCCTTCTTAAATGAGATTCTTGATATAAACATTCATTTTCTGGAGCATCAAAGAAAAAATAGATCTAATCAACCTTGGTATACAGAATACCTATGTGGAATTATATTAAAGTTAAGGAAACTTGAAAGTAGGTGGTGGAGAAATTACGACCATACCTCCAAGACTGATTACACCAGTCGGCTGAAGTTTTATCAAGAAGAAATTAGAGTTTTCAAGAGGGTATATTATTTTGAGTGAATAATAAAAGCCCCTAATATCTGTAAATAACTTTTTTTTTTTAATTTCCAGTCACCTTAAAAGTTGTTTTTGTACTAGGAAGCAGTCCCTAAAGTTTTGTGAGAAATTAGCAAATTAAAAAAAAAATCCTCAAATTGGGGCAGAGTTTGGAAGAGAAAACCTATCAAAGCCCAACTGTGTAATAAACGGCCCTGTAATAGTTAGACATCCAACTCAAACTCATTCACCCAATTCCAGTCAATCACAGATCAACAACACGTGTGCTTCTGGTTCGCCCGATTATCTGTGTCCGGCTAGCTGGATAAAAAACCTTATATTAGTCAACCCTAATGTATTTTTGCGCATTTTTGAGTCTCATTACAAAATGGTCTAGCTCCTTTGAAATGGATAAAGGCTATAGCCAAGCCTCTCCTGAAGAAAGCCGATCTTGATCCAGAAATACTGAGCAATAATCACCCAGCTCTCTGCTCCCTTTATTACGGGTGGACCTGGCATGCTGGTGTTAAGTAGACCTGTCTGCAACATTTGACACCCTTGACCTGACCATTCTCTCAGAGTCCAGATTACTTGCTAATAGTACAATAAGCAAAGCTTTGGTACTGCTGTGCCCATTTTTCAAACATTGAATGCAGATGATAGCCTTTTGTCCATATAAAGTAGAAGAGAGATCTTATACTGTGTCTTTCAGGACTCCATACTCTTGCCACTGTTGCTCAACATCTACCAAATTATTTATAGAAAACAAAAGCGAGTATCTGGGATAAAGAAAGCATATTGGTTTTATTCAGAACTCACAATGACTAAATATCATAAATGTGCTTTGGAACGAAAATGGAGAGCAGGTTACTCTACCAACACTCTCTTGACATGTAAGTTATATTTAATGTTCACCCATCATTAAATAATTCAGCTTGTTAAAAACGATCAATACTGACAAATAATTTGATGGGGTGCAAATGTTTAAAATAAGATATTTAAAGTTATCATTGATTTCTACAACCTATCTGCACTCAACAACATTATTGTTCCATTTCAGTGCAACTATCAAACTAACTTTTCCCTAAAATTCCAAAGGAATATTCTTAGCCTCACACAATTGCATTCTTTGACCTCTGTACCAGCTCAAGCACTCTAAAACATTTCAATATTTGTTCCTGCAAAGATATAAGGCCAGATGTGTGAAATGTTTTTGCAGTCGCAAACACTCCGATTTGGAGTTTGCGACTGTAAAACTGTTTTGGCCGTGTACCACACCCATTTTAGGAATTTGTAAAGGTTGACGACTCCTAAAATGGGATTGCGACTGGCTACCAATTCGGTATTTGAAAGAGCCAAGTTGTGGGCATCACTTCCAAATAATAAAACAGTACTAGATGTATCAATGGTTTGTGACAGGATTTCTGGTCATCATTGAAAATTTACCAACTCACAAATTGGGATGGTAATTTATTCACAAAAGTGAAGGGGCAGCTTCCCCTTTGTGGACTGTGGTCTAGGGACTGGTCCCGGGGACCACTGCCAACTCTCAAAAGCTTTTTATAAAATATATTTTTTTTTAAAGCAGCTCTTTTCCTTTAGAGAAATCAGTGTGATTTAAAAAAAAAAAAAGCTCTATTAAAAAGCAATCATAGACATGGTTGTCTGCTAACCCCTGCAGGCCATCATCCCTGTGATTGCCTTTAATCAAAGGAATCACTGCCAACTCGGACATGAACTTTTTATCAAATATTTTTAAAAAGCATCCAGTTTACTTTAGGGAAATCGGGCTGCTTAAAAAAAAATCATTTTTAAAAAGCAAATCACAGATGTGGTAGTCTGCTAAACCCTGCAGGTCCCCATCTATGTGATTGCCTCCAATTGGAGTGAGTCATAATTTGCCATCAACATTATGAATTTTAATAATGCAGGTTTGACTGCAACCCACTTCAATTCGGAATTTTGGTAAACAGCTTATGAGTGGATAGGTCAGTTTGCAAAATCGAATGCTGGTTGCAAAAAGACTAGTTGCAAATTGAAACCACTTTTTGTGACAGTATATTGATACATCTGACCTCTAGATCCCGACTTAAGAGTTTGCACGTGCGATACTCCGTTACAAATGTTATGGATATCATGTCTGCTTTATTACAACTGTATTATATCCTTTGGGACTTGTAATATAGCAGATGGGATGTCCATCGTGTTTGTGACGGTGCATCCCATCTGCCAAATTCTAAATCAGGCCCCAAGTCCTTTCCCATCTCTACAAGCAATTGGTCACCCAGCTGGTAAATGCTGGTAAAGTACGACATACTATAAATTCATGCTTTGAAACACAGTGAAGGTCCTTTAAAAGTAAATTCAGAAGTAGCCGCTCCATTGAAAATCCGTCTTTAGATCTGTCTGGTTCTGGCAACTATTGATCAGTTTTTAATTGATCTTTCCCAGCTAAATTTCCCAGCTCTTTGTAGAAAATAACAACTCTCTGGCCCACTGTTGCTACGTCATAGAGGAATTCCAGCCTACTCTGACAGGGTTTTCTAAGAGCCTGTCAGCATAGCATTAGCGCTATGCCCTGATGGAACATAGAAGACACAGTTACGGGATGGAAGAGGAAGGGTTTGGGCGGCACCGAAGGTGGTGGGTTGGGTGGCTGGAGGCCATACATAACATTATAGATGGGAACCAACAACTAACTGGGATGTCTTTAACCTCATAGTTCTGAGTAGCACCATAGACAACCAGATCTTCGTTTTTGTTGTCTATTTGGCGTCACTCAGAACCCCTCAGAGAAAAACTTACCCGATATTCACTGCTACTCATCTATAAATCTAAATAAACAAAATGTTTGGAATTTGTATCTTTTTTTTAGTATAATGCAGTGACAGGTAGTTGTTTTAACTGCTGATGAATTGTCTTTTAACGTTTGTTCATTTATTGGTTACCTAATTTTATCTAAACTGCAAAAAAAGTAATGAAAATTTCTGGAATACAAAGAAGGACGTTGATGTGCTTTGAAAAGGAAGTAAACCTTGCACGAGAAGCAAGTGTACATTCCTGCTGTTCACAGCAGGAGGAAAATGTATGCGGAAACAGGACCGAAACTGCGAGTCAAATGCTGTATTGGACCCCTTAATTCCATGTTCAGCAAGTTTAGTCCCTATGTTGGCACTGAGGACTGATAATTGACCGGCAAATGGGGAGGAAAAACCACCTGGAATAGATAACTCATACTCAGGAATGGGTTCAAGTCCGCTTCAGACCAAGTCAATGTGTATTCTATTTCATATCTTTACCCTGAGCGCCAAACGACCCTTATAGTAGGAGTGTGTGAAATTTAAATTGTGTTCATAATGTATTGCAAAGTTTACAAACCTTGCAGCTTCCAGCAACAATTCTCGCAAAAATAGGTTTTTGTGCAACAATGTTCTAAAACAAACAAACAGTTGCAATAGACTTCTCCTGCTAAAACAGCTTTTTCCGCAAGACCTACTTCTATCAGATTTTTTCGGAATTTATTGAATAGCAAAGCAAAAGTTGCTTTGCTTGCTAAGTGTGCGTGGTTAAAACTTTGAAACTTAGCTGTCCCCTATTTAAAAATATACATACCAATTGGAAAGGCAGCGTTACACAATCTATGGAAACTGAAAATAACATAATATGCTTTGCTTGATCGAGTATTTAATACTGTATAGTGGCACAGGATTTAGTACTTAAGGATTTAATTATTAACTTTAAGAAAACAAACTCGCTTGTAAAAATGTAAAGTCTGCGCAAGAGAGAACATTCGTCCCACCAGCTCAAAATGCTCTCTCCTTGCACTGCAGTATCATAAGGAAATGGCAAAGGTGTAGTATCACACTATTATAGTCAGGGGACCAGGTGTCCTGTATTTTGCTGGATTTGGAAGGGGCTAGGAGCCAAGTGCAGTACATAAGTGAACTCTACTTTCTCCTAGTGGTCTTTGGGGCCTTTCTTGCCACCTCTTACAGACTCGGTCCACTCTCAGGGCCTGACCAAAACTGAAGAAACCCTGATCGTCCCTCAGAGGGTTTTTGCCCCTGCAGAAAATGCCTAAGGGTAAATGCACATGGGCAAACAGGAACGCCATTAATTGAAGGGGGCCATAGTCCCAGCAATAAAGATGCACCCACCCAGGAAAGTGCTGGCATTTGTAAAGTGACTGCATATTCACGATTACAGAAGGAGTCATGTAGTCCCTTCTGAAATACACAATTACGCTGAAAACCATGCAGTTTATCAGTTTTGCCATTTAACTGGGTTTGTTTTTCAGCATTATTTCTGTAATATGGCCCATGCTGTCCATTTACAAGTTTTTTGGACAGTGTCTAATTTGACACAAGGAGATGATGGACGGAGCGCTGAAACTTTTCAGACACTCGCCCCCAGTCACAGATCTGGGTTAAATCCATCATCGTTCTTTAGCTCACTTCGCCACCCCAGTTCAGACCCAGCCATATGCAAATCAGTCTTGACCCTGTTCCTCATGGGAACAGTCCAGCCCGAACTGTCAAACCAGGACTTCCCTGGACCCGAAACAAGCATCAGCCAGGCTAGTTTGAATCCAATGGCAAAGTGAGCAAGGGACCCACGTCGAAGTGAGCTAATGAACGATGATAGATTCAACCCAGATCTGTGACTGGGGGGTGAGTGTCTGAAAAGTTTTAGCGCTCCGTCCATCATCTCCTTGTGTTTGCTTTGTTCGCCCTAAGTTGGCAGGGTATGCCCAGACGTGGGTCCCTTGCTCACTTTGCCACTGGATTCAAGCTAGTCTGGCTGATGAGGGGTGTTACCCCGAACCGCTGCCAGGATGCTTGATTCCGGTCCGGGGAAGACCTGGCTTGGCAGTTCGGGCTGGACTGTTCCCATGAGGAACAGGGTCAAGACTGATTTGCATATGGCTGGGTCTGAACTGGGCTGATGAAGTGAGCTAAAGAACGATGATGGATTCAACCCAGATCGGACACTGGGGGCGAGTGTCTGAAAAGTTTCAGCATCATTTCCTTGTGTTTGCATTGTTTAATTTGAGCCGGTGGGGCCCACAAGCACTCATTTTTGGGGACCGTCACTTATTTATCCTCTTCAAACAATTCCTGAGAGCAAAAGAGGGAAAACATACAAAGGGGAAAGAAGGAGGAAGAGAAAGACGGAAAATCTGTCACAAAGGGAGAAAGCAGAAACCTGCAAAAGTGAGATGCAAGGGGTGTTTGGCAGAGGATTAAAGAGGCCTGGGTGAATTCAAGACTACGCAGCCTTGGTATTCGGTGCACCGACACTTAATTGCACTGGCCACAGACTTCTGTGCAGAGCATTGGGCACCTGCACTCATTTTACAAATTAAGCACTGGTTTTGGACATGCCATGTGTAGGGCCAAAGGAGCATATGGATGTAAGTACACCATGTATTTGTCATGGAGAATGCTTTCAGTAGTAGCTGTGTGAAATGCAATGTGGAGTAATGTCAAACAGTTCCTGCAGACCTGGATGTTCAACACATACCTGAGGCACAACCCCACCGAAAAAGAATTTCTACTATTCGTTAAAAACACCAAGCAATAACTAATTCAAACCTGACTTAATGACATGAGCTTGAAATGGGTCTGAACTCCACCTTTCATCCTATGGCAATTGGCTTGGATTCACCTTAGAGTGTGACCTCACCCTCGAGGAACACATAACAAAGAAACCCAAGATGGCCTGCTACCAGCAATCTCTCCTAAAAGGTGGTGAAACATTTTCTCCGAGAAAACAGCTTCAGCTGCCATTCAAGCACTCATACTCTTGCATATGAATGGTGGCACTGCCTTACTCCATGGCATTCAAGACTCCACGCTGTCCATTCTTAAAGGCATCTTACACACAGCAGCATGCCTCAACAAGTACCTAGGAGAAATGACAACACAATGCCCACTCTTATAACACTCCACTGGCTCCCACTGCCAACCTGTATCATATTTAATACAAGCGGCATCATCTAGAAAGCCATCATTATCGGCACAGTACTTAGGACTCCACTCTGCCTTGCTTGTTGCAGTACCACATGGCTGTGACGATGTCCACAAGAACCTGCAACAGCGGTGACTTGACCGTGGGAAGACTTTAAAACATCAATCGAATCGCCCACAGCTCCAGTAGGTTGATGTACAAACAGGTCTCCGCTAGAGTCCTCATCTGCACATCTCCCCGATTACCTCCCCAACCCAGTAGCGACATATCTTTCACCAGTCAACTCCAGGTGGGCAGGGAGAGAGGCCCGGCACTGGTCCAACTGAGGTCAAGTACACACCACTACAGACCTTTTGCAGTCTCCTCTGACAACTGTTTGGAGTCCGACATATTACCTGGAGCTGGGCCCACAATTAGGCGCTCCACTATAAGTGGCAGGTACAGTGGATTGGAAAGTCCGTAGCCCTGTTCGACAATCTGAAGGACCCGTTTCTTTGATGTGAGGTTTTGCCACCCCTACAGATAGTGGCTGATCCAGCCCGACTAGGTGACTGGGTGCCTCTAAGGGCACACTACAGAAGTTTTGAGGCAGTCGCTGGGGGAGGAGGATTGGGCGGAAAGCTGCCCCTAATGGCCCGGAAGCTGTCTGCCAGAACTGCAGCCTTGACCACAAAAGGGTGTGGGCAGTGGGGCTGACGTATATGCCAAGTCCCCAGCCGATCCCCGAAAAGGACAAAATTGCTGTGGGGCTACAGGACTAGGGCTGAAAGGCCCAGAGAGCGTGCGGTCACTTGGCTTTCCTTAAATTGTTCCAGGGCCAAGTCCACTATCTCACCAAACAGGCTACAGCCGTCAAATGGCATGTCCATCAAGAACGCTTGGACTTCCTGGAGAAGCCAGTAGACCTCAGCCACACAAGTTCCCATAGCTCTGCTCAGACAGTCGGTGGTATCCAGGCCCAATCAAAATAACAAATTTGGCTGCATCTTGAATAGTCTGGGCCAGTGAAGGTTGCAATTCTTATGGGACTGCAGGCATAATCTAACTCATCACATCCAAGAGCATGTGAGTATAACGCCCAAGAAGACAAAAGGCAATAACAGATCTCAAGGCAAGACTAGCCCAAGAGAACATGCAATTGCCAAAGGAATCGACTCTTTTCGACTCCCTATTTTGGTGGAAGAGGTCAGAAAGGCATTTGGGTTCACTTTGCTGAAGGATGCATGAACAATCAAGCTCTCGGGCATTGAAATTAGCCTCGCCTGGAGCAGGTCTATGGCAGTGGGCATCTTGTTGGTTATCGGGGGAGGGGGGCTCTTGCACATCCACATAACAGTCATCGGCATCATAAGGAGGGCAAAGCCTTCCTCATCTCCTCCAGTGTCCTCTCTATAAGGCTGGCTCTAGTCAGAGTCCGAGCCAAAATAGTAGGTGCAAAGTATGTGCATGCCCACAGGGTAATGGAATAATATCAGAGTCTGATGGGTTTACAATAAGCTGCTGGATGTCAAGTTCTGGGTGTAGCCTCAGTCAAGCTCGAGCGGACGCCGGCTCAGAGTCAAGCAGATCAATAAACCACAAATCCTCTCCAGCGCCAGCAGCGTCTGTGCCGGTGTTGATGAACCATCATCACTTCCGCAGCAGAACGACATTGATGCAGTCGCATGGCACCATCTACCGGCGCACAGGAGCACTACTTTCAAAATTTCCGGATCTAGTCTTGCACCCAGGGGATATTTACAAGGTGAGGAATCTACATTGAAAGTATCCATCAGAAAGTGTGTATTATGCACAACATTGTCCCACTACATTGTTCTGAAGGTTCTTATGGCCATCATATGTTGCCCAGAGACAACTGTATCAAATGTCTCAAACTATTTCACATATAACTGTTAAATCGGTTGTGAGCAAATCAAGGAAATCAAGAATGGATTATTTCGTTGACTTTTATTAAGAGGCTAAAAGTTTAGCAGCTTCCTCCTATTAATAATTTCCTGATTGGATTCATGTATTTGTAAATATTTAAAGAATCTACATTAAGGGATATGAAATTTGTCTTGCACCCGCACAAACGAAAGGAGTCCACCAGAGCACATGATACCAATTACAATGTGAATGCCAGAATTAAGACATAATTGTGGTGGGACATATGCATGGGATCTTAGGGAAATTAGCAAAACCTGAAAGTGGAGAGTAACGCAAGAGGGAAGGTGCATGTGCAAACGTAAAACTGTTCCACCAGACTCTGATTAATGAGAACTAAGTCTAGGTAATGACATCCCGGCCAAGCACAGTTCATCATTTTTAATAATTTTGCCTCTATGACTGCTCAGTAATAAAGAAGAAAATCTTTAAGTGACTACTCATTATGAGAAAGATTGGTTTAAGATTACAAGGCTGCCTACGTTTTTATGATTCTAAAAAACTCATTAATATAGACAAGTCCTTAAAATAGGTTGAAGGTACATATAATGGAATAGGCCTAAATACACATATTGATATATGGACAGCAGCAACACTGTAATCTGACTTGAGCAGTCAATAAATGGCAACAGCAAGTCCTTCATCTTTTAATGTTATTGGATGATGCTTGGTATAGGGAATCAAGATTGATTTTGACAATATCAGCTTTGGCAGCAAGAGGTAGACTAATGCTTATACAACACACACAAAAAAGACCAAAATGTATCCAGAGTCCCAAGCCAATCAATGAAGGATTATCACACGTGAGGGTCTCAGATCGATATAGTCGCTAATTGCTTTGCGGTGATCTGTTCATTTAAATAGCCAGGCCATGAGTACTTTCCTGAATTGCTGGGGTGAAGGGGCGGTCCTGAGGTGCAGGGGAAGGTCGTTCCAAGCCTTGGCCACCAGGTGTGAGAAGGCGCGTCCTCCGCTGTTACCTCGGTGGATCCGGGGGTGTCTGCGAGGTGGAGGGAGGCAGATCGTAGGTGTCTGGTTGGTGGAAGGTTATGCGTTTGTTGATGTATACTGGTCCTTCGTTGTGCAGGGCTTTGAATGTGTGGGTCAACATCTTGAACTGGCATCTCTTCTGGATCGGGAGCCAGTGCAGCTTCTTGAGGTGAGGTGTGATGTGGGTCCGTCTGGGGAGGTCGAGGATGAGTCTTGCCGATGAGCATTGTATTGTTTGTAGTCTCTTCAGAAGGCGTGCGGTGACTCCTACGTAGAGTGTGTTCCTTCGAACCGGACGTCACGACCACGTACTTTTGGAGCAACTGTACTCCATTTACTCTTCACATCACTACCACATTACTTAAAAGCACGACATGGAGAACATGTGGAAAATGTCTTTTACATGCTAAGCCCTGAAGAAGTCCCAGGTGGGACGAAACGCGTCGGCTGTCAATTGTATGCTGTTTTTAAGAACGACCATTGAATAAAGAATAAAGAGAATTTTTCAAAGAAAAGAACGACTCATATAATGGTTTATTTGGGAGATACCATTTCACTTTCCCTTGTTATGGACTATAATACCCATTGCTTATTAACTCACTTATGTAGTTGAGTGCAGAACCACTTGTGTTTGGTAGAGTGTGTTCCTGTAGTCTAGCCTGCTGGTGATGAGGGCCTGCGTGACGTTCCTTCTTGTGTTGACTGGGAGCCACCTCAAGACCTTGCAGAACATGTGTAGGGCGAATGAGACTGCGTTTACCTGTTTCTTCATAGATAGCTTGCTGTCCAAGATGATGCCGAGGCTGCGGGTGAGGTGTTGTTTCCAAAGAGGACTTCTGCCTTGTCCATGTTGAGCTTGAGACAGTGGTCCTTCATCCAGTCGGTGACATTCATCCTACTTCTGTGGAAGTTGGCTCTGGTAGTGGAGGGGTCTTCTGACAGCGAGAGGATGAGCTGGATGTCGTTGGTGTAGGAGATGATGCTGAGTCTGTGTGATCGGACGGTGTTGGCCAGGGGTGTCATGTATGTGTTGAAGAGGGTGGGGCTGAGGGACGATCCTTGGGGGACGCCGCAGATCTCCTTGGGTTTCGAGGTGAACGGTGGGAGACGGATTCTCTGGGTTCTTATGGTGAACTATGAGGCGATCTATTTGCGGGCGTCCCCATGGATTCCAATGTGGTGAAGTCTGTTGATCAAGATGTGCTAGGAAATGGTGTTGAAGACAGCTGACAGGTCCAGAAGGATAAGGGCTGCCATTTCGCTGTGGTCCAGGAGGGCCCGGATGTCATCAGTGTTCAGGGCTGTCTCGGTGCTGTGGTTGGCTGGGAATCTAGATTGAGAGGGGTCCAGGAGGTTGTTGTGTTCCAGGTGTTTGGTGAGTTGCTGGTTGATTGCCTTTTCGAGAACCTTTTCTGGAAAGGGGAGCAGGGAGATGGGCAGGTAGTTCTTCGGGTCTGTTGAGTCAGCGGATGGTTTCTTCAGGAGGGGCCTCACTTAGCGTGTTTCCAGTCTTCAGGAAAGGAGGCCATGTTGATGGAGGTATTAAGGACGTTCTTGAGCTTGTGGCCAATTGGCTTGCTCCATAGGTTGAAGATGTGGTGAGCACAGGGTTCCGTGGGTGCTCCTGAGTGCACGGATTTCATGATGGCGACTGTGGCTTGAGTTGAGAGGGTCCCAATGGGTTAGCAGGTATTCGGGGTTTGTGTTTGTGGGTGTGAGCAGGGTGATACTGTCGGCGGTGGGGGTTTGAAGTTTTGTAGATGACTGAGATCTTGTTGTGGAAGAGGTCCGCCAGTGTGTCACACAGTTCTTGGGAGGGGGTGATGTCTTTCTCAGCGGCTGCAGGGTTGGCGAACTCCTTCATAATGGCTAAGAGCTCCTTGTTGCAGTTTGTGCTGGCTTCTATGCAGTCTGCTAGGGCGTTCTTCTTTGTTTCTTTCAGGAGGCGGTGGTGGTACTGGTTTAGTGCCGTCTTGAAGGTGGTATGGTTGCCTGTCTCTTTGCTGGTGCATAGTTGGCGGCAGTTGCATTTGGCGGATTTCAACTCCGCGGTGAACCAGCTGGCTCTTCTGGCAGGTCCTTTGAATTTGGCTGGCTTGGCGGGGGTGATTGTGTCAGCGCATTTTGTGATACACTGGGAGAAGTTCTTCGTAGCCTGTTCTGGGTTGGATGTTGTGTCTAGGCGGTGGGAGTTGCGAGTGTTGTTCCACAAGTCTTCTGATATCTTTTCCAGTTTCTGCGCATGGAGCCGAGGGGCATGGTGCCAGTGTTGGTAGGTCCTGAGATGGTGAAGTGGACACTGTAGTGGTGGATCCAGGTGAGCTGTGAGTTGTGGTTGTACTTGACTGTCACTGGACTTGAAAATGGAGTAATGAGTGTGTCCTGCGATGTGGGTAGGGTTGGTAACACGTTGCTTGAGGCCGATGTTGCTCATGCTTTCCAGGAGGTCTGTTGTGTTGGTGTCACAGGGGTCGTCAAGGTGGAAGTTAAGATCCCCTAGGAAGATGTAGTGCCCGGAGTCTATGGCAAATGGGGCGATGAGGTCAGGGATGGGGTTACAGAAGCTGGGGTGTGGTCCTGGTGGTCTGTAGGCGAGGGTGCCTCTGATGGTACTTTCTTCGTTTGTGTGGAGTTGGAAGTTGAGATACTCCATTATCGGGTCAGGTCGTCTGAGAAGGTTGTGCAGCGGATGGTGTCCTTATAGATGGCAATTCCACCACTGTCTTTGTTGGTTCGGTCCCGGTGTGTTAAATTGTAGCCTTCGGGGGAGGCAATGGCGATGCCAGGCCTGAAGGCGGGGTTCAGCCAGGTCTCTGAGAGGATGAAGACGTCGAGGGTGAGGGATGGGATCATGCCCTAGATTTCTGTGGCATATTTGCAGAGCAATCATGCATTAGGTAGAATGCACTGGAGTTGTGCCATGGCGGTCTTGGTCGGCGTGGTGGATGCAGGTGTCTCTGGTGTTGGTTGCTTCGGTGTTGCAGGTGAAGCAGCAGTGTTGGCAGGAGAAAGGTCCTCTGGTAGTGCATGGAGATGTGCGGAAGCAGTTGCTGTCGCTGAGCATGAGATCCAGGCTCGCAGGTCTGCGGCGGTGTAGTTGTTCAGGGTGGAGGAACCAGGGTTCCTGGCGCTGGGCGCAGTCCATGTGCAGACAAGTGCAGATGGGCTTGCCTTCGGCACGCTATCGGTGCAGCCATGCTGCGGCTTCCATTAAGTAGGTCCTGGGAGGGGGCAGGGCGTGGGTGGCAGGAAGCAGAATGGCGAAAGAGCGGGCATGACAGGAGCGAGCGACTCCTAAACTGCAAAATAAACTTGGAGGCGTAATAAAACTAAAAAGGCTAACAGGTCACACAAGTACGGCAATAGTTAGGAGGCTAACAGGCATTACAGTAAACATCAATACCGGCAAATGGGGCAGCACCAGGCAACACAATGCGCTAAGGCAGCGACCCGGAGACCTGCTAATGGTGGAGCTGATCGGAGGGGATGTTGTTTAATGGAGTGGTGCTGCTGCCTCCAGTAAGTAAGTCCTGGGAGGGGCCCTGGGCTATGGGAAGCGGGAGCGCAAATGGGCGGGAAAGGAGCGAGCGGCTCCTAAACTGCAAAATAAACTTGGAGGCAAAATAAAACTAAAAGGCTTACAGGCTACACAGATACTGTGAAATAAAACTAAAAGCTAACAGGCTACACAGATCCTGCAAAATAAAACTCAAAAGGCTAACAGGATACACAGATACTGCAAAAGTTTGGAGGCAACCAGGCAGTACAGTAATCATCAATACCGGAAAACAAGGCAGCAGCAGGCAAAATAGTGCACATAGGCAGTGTCCAGAAACCTGCTACAGGCGGAGCTGATCACCGATCTTCAGTTATGTTTTCAAGAGGAACAAACACCTCAATAGGGACTGAAGTATTATCCACAATGGCCAATATGATGACAGCTTTACAACCTAGAATTATTGGTTATATGCTTTCTGTTTTATTAAGATGAGAGAGGCAGAGCTCAAGACACAAAGCAACGATTACCCTAGAAAGTGGACAGCCATGTCGCATTGCCCTGCCAATCTTAAAGGTTATGAGGCAGTCTCAATAAATTATACTAAGGCTAATAGTGGGTTATATATTTATTGATCCATATGATAAACCTTAAAGGGACTGCTTTGCCTTATAACCGTTGCCTTCAATATTTTCAATTGACTCTGAAATGCCATTTTGGCATTTAATAACATGTTCTGCTAAGCCCGTTACTACATAATCTAATAAGCATGGAGCCTGATTGATGTAGTCAACCCTATCTTTATTGGGGAGAAAGGTGGGAACCCATGCAGTTCTACATTCACAGGTTTTCCCTCAAGTTTAACTTAGCTTAGCCACTTCCATCACCATTTAACAGGAATACTGGAGGATCAGTTCTGTCCCTGTAATTTTTAGGATAGATGGTCAACTCTGCTTAGGTCAAGTAAAATAAATTCATAGACACTTTCAATTATGAGCACTTAAATGATAGGTAACAATTGGTAAACAAATTGTTTATCAAATTCACAAAAAAGGCCATCGGAACCCGCTGCCATATTATTCGCTATATTATCTCTTTAATTTCATCCTTTGTAAATGGAGTTACTGTATCCTCTTTTGTTATTTGTTTAACCTCACAAGATAATTTTCTAGCTTCCAAATCTGATGTCTTGGTTTTATAGGGAGTAACAGAACTCAGTAAATATTTTGTAAAACTTCTCTGCTGCATTAATAAGGTTCCCTTTCACATCCTTAATTTGTGAGATTTTACTTTTTGTGTCGCATATATTAGCTTGTTATAAAATAATCTTTCGTATATATTGGTTGAGCTCAAATATTTAATCTCCGAGTGTCCTTGACCCCAGTCACTTTCCCTTGTAGTATATCCATAAATTTAGCTTTCAGCAAGAGGAATTTATGTTGTGTGTAAGAAACAGTGAATCACTATTGGTTAAATATACGGCATGAAATAACTCCGTTTCTCTTAAGCTTAACCTAAAGACAACTTTTTTTTGATTTATGAAATTTAAATTTTGCTACGCCACTAACAGGAGTCCCACACTATTACCCAGGTGTTTTAAAGAGATCTACTCATCAATAGTTCCATTTTATTAAACATAATGAATCTTCCAGTTATCATCTATCACAAGTCCAGTGAGTCACTATCCGCTTTAACTTCCCTCCTAAGAAAATCAAGAATATAAGAGACATGAGCTCTAGATCTCACTTAGGCAAGATCTCACAGTGTGTTCAACTTAACATTTCAGATATATAAAAATTGACGGTTCTTGAATAGCTTTGATTATGGTATGAATAAAATTATATTCTTAATTATGGATTTTGAGCATACCGTATTTAATTCAAATGTGCTTATTATGCATTTAAATGCTATGCACTTTCTAAATTTATGTAGGTCACAGTTTTAGTAAGATCCATACGCTGGTAAATAACAATAATAGAATTTCCACTTAATAGCATTTTGCCTGCCCCACTGTAAGAAGCTCGGATTGATATTTAGACCATATGTCAGGTTCATCATTATTTGGGTATGGTGTAAAATTTGATTGACCTTGAAGAATTTGAAGGAACAAGGATTTTCCTGTGATTTACCAACTAGTATAGTAAATCTGTAAAACCACCTTTGTGATGGAAACTTCTTATGAAACTAATACATGTATGAAGAAACATGTATTTCCCCGATTTACCAACTTGTGTAGCAGATTTGCAAAACCACCCTGTGATAGAAACTGCTCATGAAGAGGAGTAGGTTTTACATGTCCCTATTTTTTTTTTTTAAATATACCTCAATACTTATACACTGTGGGTCTGATGTATCAAAGGGTTTGACCCATTCTGTGTCTATGGGAAAAAGCGTTCGTACATACAGGCCTATATGCTTCTTGTATAAACAAGTTATCATGTTTTAAACATTTGTCATAAATCCTTATCCTATTCTATTTTGCTGCTGAATCAATTTATGTTACACAGATTCATTTTGATCATTTTTTACATTTACTTAGCTATGGACCCCTGTTTATTTCTGGGATTCCTCTATTTAACCCTCTATACACTTAACTCTTGACTTAATCCGATACACATCTCAACATAATTTTTACCCCGTCTCATAGGATGTGATATATGTATACTGCACGCAAATTTGTGAATGTTAATGAATATACTGAATTGAAAGAGACATGATCAATAAAAAGAGAAAAAGGGTGATGGTAATTTCTAAGAGAAACCCCTGACCTACGTAGATCACTAAATGAAAGAAATATATTACATAAAAATAATTTTTAAAAATTCAGTCATTTAGCTTCTTTTCATTCTGAGCTATATTATTGTGTACTTAATAGCTTTATCTTGCACCAGTTGTAAGACCAATTGTTAGAGTTACAACTGGACTATAGAAATGCAGTCTTCTTTGTGATTTCTTAATATATAAATAAAATTATGCCAGCAACCTAGAAATCAGCCATACACATTGTACATGTATGTGACCCCTAAATTAAATCCATGCTTACTCAGGCCTTATTGGTCTTCAAAACCCATCTGAAAAATATTTGAATTACTTAATGACTGTTCATTAGAGATTTCCCATGATGTACTAGGATCCATTATGTATGTCTGTTGATCCATCCATCTTGTATCATTTTTGTATTGGTTTGTTAAATAAGGAGATTCTTGGTAACAACATGCATTATATTTAAATATGGACCACTGCCAACTCGCCCTGAGTCTGCTAACATATTTCACAAAGGTAAAGGTGTCTCAAAGGGACATCTTTTCCCTTGTGAATCAGTTCCCGGCCTCCTTTAAGGCGTCGGTAACTGATCAATGATTTGCGACCGCAATTTTGGTTGCAAACCATTGATACATACCATAACAAATCATATTTAGGAGGGGTAGACCTTTTCCTGTCCCTTCTGTTCAGTATGGGTTTGATTCAGAATGGGTCTATAACCCCATTTTGCAAGTTGGAAATGATTTTCCAACTCTCAAAATGGGTTTAGTACATGCCAAAACCTACATACCAAAAAGCTATTTTGTGGTTGCAAATCCTGTGATTTTGTGAACCGCATGGTATGGGATTGCAAAATGGCTTTGTATAACTAGGCCCAAATTATTTTATAGTCCAAATTTGCCTCATTTCAAACGTATCAATTCAATTACATCTACTTTTTTGTACTTACCCATTAGGGACCCATTTCAAATCCCTAGCATTTAATTTAATATAAAGTTCAATAGGGAATGTTTCTCAACTTGAAGTATTCAACCTCAGTACTAGTACTACTGGTGCCCTTAGTTCTGTACAAGTATTAATAATACCATTATGTTTACTAGACCGCAAAGTATTTCTTTGCTCAACACTACTAATACCACTTCCAGGCATAGAGTCAGTATCAGTACTATTAGTGCTACAAGTAGTATTACCAGTCTCACTACCAATATTAGTACTAATAGTATTACGTCTACCGATAAATCAACAACTACCTTATACAACTGGAACAATACCAGTTGCCCCAGGAAAATCTGTCTTGGCCTTTTATGGCAGTTTCTGCTCACAAAATCAATGGTGGATAACCCTAAGAGATAATAACTCAATTATTTTGACTTGATGCAAACTGTGGTAAATCTGTTTGATCTCAATAAGTTGCCCTTATGCTGCCACTGAGGGTGGCGGAAGAGACATGGTGGAGCCGCTGAGGTTCACTTTTATAACTTTCGGTTTTGGCAGTGTGAGTAATGACAAGAGAGAATGTCTGTCTGTGCATGGAAAGCAGAGAGTGGAAGAAGGGTAACATATCCCACCTCACACCTGAACCCTTTAAGAAGGCAGGCAGACCGACCTGGGCCTTTTTCGACTCTCACTATACCCAAACATGAGTGCTATCCACTAGCCCCTTATTAAGAGTGTCTGTTATCAAAATGGCTAACTGCGTGGGGCAGTGGCATTTTACCCTGGGGGAGGGTTGGGTGAAATTTGAGGTTTTTTTTGACTGGCTCAAGGGTATTTTATTTTGTTGAACTGGAGGCAAGACTGTCCAGCTTCCTGGAGGAAGTGAATACTTTAAAAGGGAAGCCGTTCTGTATAATAGACACTGAAATTTGAACACCTGTATGTCCGAGTCAAACTGTGTTCCATAAATAATTAAAAAATGTGATTGCTTTATGTGATCTTTTCATTTAATTAGGGCTTACTGGGTCTAAGCATGAGCTCTTGATAACCTCTTTGCTAGTTTAGGCAGTCCATGCTTCTCTTATTACCTAGCCCTACTTTTCCATAAGCCTCATGGTTGCTCTCATACATCAGCCGTGCTTTCTCTTCAGAACCTCCAAAGTCCATGAATATCCACAAAATCCCAGGTTTTACAGGCAGATTAGCGCAGTAGGACTAGGAATGCTTTCAAAAGATAGTGCGGGATGGTCTATGTACGCTTCTGTGAAATCTGACTACCTGGAAGCTTAGGAACCTGCAAGTATCCCTCAATGACAGATGCATACTCCCACGCTGGGCTGGGTTCAGCTTGGATTTAAATGTGTAAACCAGCCCTTTTCACTAACTTATCCTGTTCTGCATTTGCCTACGGTAAAAAGAGCAGCACGGTGAACTCAGAGTGCAAACAAGATTAAAACCTGCTTACTTACAGACCTGCTCTTGTCACTGGCCTCTTCTGGGCCTGGAGGATCCTCGACTCCTATGGGGAGGAGGTAGTCTCAAAGAAATTGCTCACACCATAGAATTGTGAACTAGTTATTGAAACTTGAGTCATATATTAACCCCTAGGGTTTAACATTAGGTGCATGCATCATAATGATAGGTTTACAGAGCAGAATAAAGTAGCCTCTCTTCTAAACCAATATTATTTTCAGTGGTCACTGAGCGTCTGGATGCAGTTTCCGTCCCACTTCAGTGGCTGACCTTCAGTCTGCTGGCTTCTAGTTGCAGCATATCCCTCCCACTCTTGTGCTGATGACCCCAAATACTTTCTTGTGCCCTGGAATAGTCTCCTTCCCCTGGTCCCATGGGTTCCTTATTGAATTTCAGCTAAAATTGTCTACATTATAAGTCATGTCCAGTTGTGTGGCTTTCCTATGTGATCCCCGTTGCCAAGGACAACGGTAAAAGACTGGTGTGCCATAGGATGACTTTAGAAACCCATTTCAACTAGATATGTAAACTGTTCTCCAAGGTGACTACAAGGATTCTAGTTCCAAGATGCAGAATAGTGATCTCTAGGAGATCTGCAGCCGCCCATGACAAAACCCTCTTTGTGCTCTAGAGGCCTGGAGCGCTGCGGAATCTCTAGCATCTTGCAATGACCTGGAACTCTGTTGCAGCTCTGGAAAACCCCAGCATCTTCCACTAGTGACCATGAGCTTGGAAGTATGTCTGGAAAAACTACAGCTTCTCCTGTCCTGCAGCTCTGATGTAGAACCACTGAACACCAGCCACCCCCCAGTTGCTGCAGCTTCGCAGAACTAGTCTGCCAAGAGACCTAGAGCTCTGGTGCAGTCCTAGGCAGATGCCACTGTGATTATGACTGAGGTGAATGGTGAAGTCAACAAGCAGACAGACATACAGGTATGAAGAACAAACAAACAATGCGTCCAGACTATGGGGTGCTCCTGGGTGGCGAGGGAGCGTGGCTCGGTGGACTTGCTACTTACGCTGGATAAACGGAGAGTTAACGTGCGGTTGGGAGAGCCGGTGTTGGGTGTTGGCGTACTGTGCCCCATCCACTTCTGAGCCCCTTCTTACTGTGTTAAATATGTCAGTGAACCTGGCAGCTGAGGAAAGCAGACGGAGAGAAAAGGGAACGAGGAGAGAGGAACAAAGAAAAAACAACAACAGAATGAAAAAAATGAGAGCTAAAAACACGGACGAACAAGCATACGTACACTTACGTAGTGTGACCAAATGGCTTCATATCAGTGGGATGCCACACTTCCAGTCCTGGCATTCCATTTAAAAAACCAAGGTATTTTGGGAGTATTGCTTTTGGCTTAGAATGAAACCATTTTGACTAGACGCACCAAAATACAGAGGCTTGCTAAAGGTAAAGCAGGGACTGTATATGAGTCCAGGTGACATGGAGCCATAGGGCCACCCTACACGTACATAGCAACCAAAAAATGGTCAATGAGGACGGTGGGAGACAGGGGAACCGTGAGGCACCGGGTCAGGCCAAAACGGTTCTGGATTGTTTTGTTCTTCCCCAAAGGCATTTTGGGAATTGTAGTCCTGGGCGTGATCTGGGCTACAGATCCCAGAATCCTAGTGGTTCTGGAACAAGAACATCTGCTTCCTGCAACCATATGACCCAATCGGCAGTTGAACATTTTCAGACTCGGACTTCAAAATAATGACAAAGACTTTAAATAAAAGGGGCAACATACTTTTACTGGACACACAGGGCACAGATGGCCAGATCTACCTCCTGTCAACTACTCAGAAGTGAGCTATTCTTTTCTCTGCAAAAGAATAATGCTTTCTTGAAAAACAATTAGAGCAAAAAACAAAATTCTCTTGGTTACAGCCATTACATCACCTCTTTTGTTCGTAAGAACGAATGGTCGTCCTCTACCAGATTTAATTATTAATGCTCTCTCCCTTTTTCACATGTGTTTTTCTGCATCGCAATGTTCCCACCATCAAATACAGTCCTAAATATCAGAGCCTGCGCCTATGCTGAGAACTTTCCTAGAACACTGAGCAAGCGTAGAAGGTAAACTATAAATTCCTTTTAGAATGAAGAACAAGCTGTGATGTAGAAGTCACAGTGACCTTTTCTAGAATACCCCATAAGCTGCGACACAGCAAGCATGGCGACGTAAGAGCTTTTCCAGAATGCACAGCTAATAATGGAATAGCAGGTACGTTTCTCAGCGCTTTTTCAAGAATTTGATGCGATCTGTGACGCAGGACAGTTCTTCTAGAATGTGATACAAACTGTGACAGAAGACATGGTGGCATATGAGAATATTCTAAAATGCTTAGCAGTATTGATATGGCAGAAGTCTGATAAAGTAAATCAAGCTATATTGTAGCCTAAGATGCCTCAACAGGGAGATCCTTCTGAATGACTTTCTGCCTTCTGTGAGCTATGTAAAGATACTAAAATCAGATCTAAGGTGACCGAAAGCATTGAGGTCACAAAATGTATTTCCTGAAGCAAAAGACAGGGTTCCTTACTTGCCTTTTATCTGTTTAAGATCTCTGTAAGTGATGTCATGGAGATAATAAGTAGAGAAAAATATTTTCCCTAAAAAAGGGTGTGCGCATATCCTGGCATTATCTCATGTTGATGACATGGTAATCTGTAATATTTCTATAGCTGCACGGTATAATATGCGAGATTCTTTTCGGAAAATTCTTATAATCGGCTACTAACCAACCCGAGTAAACCCAGGAGGATATGGTTTGGACATATAAAGAAAGAAGAAGAAGTCTTTATGGTGAACAAAAACAAAGATGAAGAGTGAATTTCGATACATTAGTTAATCAAGAGCTAACATGGATACCACTATTTTAGGCTCCAAATTCATCAGCCACTTATGTTTTAATTGGCCTGGATCGGTTCTGGAGGACCAGGCCGAGAGGAGAGCACCCAGTACCACAATTATTCTAGGGCTGTGCCACTGTTTTCCTAATGTATGTTTGACCTTGATAAAATTGTGGACCCCATAGAAACATTTGGTGGGCCCAAAGCATTCATAATTCTGCGTCTAGAGCTGTCCCATGGTTTTTCATATATATGTTTGACCTTGATAAGATTGATGGACTCCTATGGAAACATTTGTGGGGCCTGGCACCTTGCACGTCTCCAAAGTCATCAGCGTGAAGTTATCCCTATAGATCCCAGCTTGGCGGCTGGCTTAGGTTTCTCATATTGAATTGCAATTTGATCTTGTACGCTCTGTTACATTTTGTTGGCGCATATGAAGGCAGTAACAGCTTCGCAAGAGAGATTTCCTAGGCTTTGGTGGTTTTTGGATAAGCCAGGGAACAAGCTTTCTTTCAGAAACTAAATTAAAACGAACAATTAAAAAAAACTGAAAAATAGTTTCGTTGAAAAATGCACAGTTCACAATCTACTGAACTGATCATATCAATTGAGTAAGAGTGCATATAGTTTAAGGTACTTTTATTTCGAGCACATGGCTATTTAATCTTATTTTGTAATGGCAGATAAGTCGGTGACACCACATATAATAATCCTCTTCAGACTCGAGTCAGGGCTGGGTGAGAGGAGGTGCTGGCATTCCGATGTGAGAAGGCACATTTCAGCTATGTAGTTATGATTTTAACATGTTTTCTTCCATTGTCCATCTGTGAAAATATTTCAGGTTTCTCTCATGTATCCCTTGATACGTGGATTAAGTGATGAAAGTGTGTTTATGGAGATCAGAAAACTTGACTTACTAATGAAACTGAGGAATGGTTTTAATGTGAATGGGTATTTCAGCTGCTTTTTAAGTATTAATGAACTTCTTGTTTGGCATTTTTATTGTTTTATTTTTAGGGCTGATAGTGGTGCATACAATGAGGATACATAACTGTGAATTATGATTAAATAATGCCATTGAGGGGATCTGGTGACAAAATGCTACCATAACCCCATGGTGGTATTAGACCGTAATTTACATGATACCTGCTATGTATTGTTTATGTTGCATGTTTATTTTGATGCAGCCTACGTGAAAATTGAAAACATAATTAGTTAAACTTAACTTTACTTTTTGGTTGTTTAAAGTAAAAATAACTTCTTTAATTACATTGATCCAAAAAAGGGGTTTGGTAAAGAGATGCGTGCATGAGAGGTTTGTCAAGCTACTGTCTGCAAGCTACAGCTAACAATGGGCCCGGACTGCAGTTAGAATGATCAGGTCCTGTTTATCTTTCATGAAGAGGATGTTAATCAAAGGGTAATACCGAAGCTCAGCAGTGTGGTTTGAAGCTGCCATTACCTAAATGCAGTGTTATGCTTAGTCGGAGGGAATGAAGTAAGACTGAGACTAACAGTCATTTTGACCCTGCAGGTGGTCCACCGGCTTGTTAGGTTGGCGGAAGTCCAGGTTTGTGCTCTCCTTAAGGAGGACCACTCGTCAAATTCCGAAATCTCAGCAAGCTTGCAGGGCTCTCAGTAACTTCAGTGGAGCTGCTGGTCTGGTGGCTCCACTTAAGGCGCTTAACTGTGCAGAGTAAGCAGGAGCAAGGTTTGTTGCATCTGCTCAACAAGATTTTCGTTTTCAAGAAACAAACTCCCAAGGCGGGAGTTTATTTCTTGAAAACGAAAAGGCAATGGCCATGATGCGGAGTGCCAGGACCATTGTTTGAGTTCCCTTCCAGCCTTCCAGGGCAGGGAAATTTAGTGACGCTTGCCCCTTCCTGAATAGTATGGGGTAAGCTTCACTTTGACTTGTTGGCCCAGTGGCAGACAAGCAATCAGTTCCAAGGCTTACGCCGTCGGAGTCACCGGAGGCTCCACCGGGGTAAACGTGGTGCTTCCCCCTTGCTCCAAATGAGGCAGCAGAACTGCAAGTTTAGCAGAGCAGGAGCTCTACTGGTTTACAGAGAGAATCCTGCTCCACAATAAACAAAGTAAAGCCACAGTGCTAAAAAATGGACATTGAGGGGAGGAAGACAGGGTTATGCTCAGAGTCAGTTCACACGGCCCCAGGCTTGGGGATGTTTAAGAGCAGGGTCTGGGGGCATGGTGGCTAAGCACATCACCAGGATCTGCGCTGAGTCTACAACTCAATGCTAAACACTGTACGGAGAAGTTGCTAGGGTCGAAAGAGCTGGGTGCAGATCCTGGCTGCAGGCCAGACCCTGCACCCAGGGCCTGGCATGAATATGTTATGTTAACTGGAGCAACGTTATACGTCTCATGCTTCATATACTATAAATCAAAAACAATATCAAAATAAAAAACCATGCCTTACGAATGCTAATGTAGCTGTGACAGCAGTCAAAGTGCCTAAAGAGCTAATAAAGAGGCAACACAGCAGAAACAGTTACATTTTTGTTTGCTTTAGTTATTGCAAGTGGCTGCTTGCAGTATGAGCTGGCAATGACTCACTAAGAAGAACATATAACAGAGAGAGTACTTTTAAGTGCTAAGTCCCAGACTTACATTCTTGGAATAGAGTTTTAAAAATAAATACCATATTAAATGACTAAGAGACGAGCAGTCCCTCTCAATCGGCAACTGTCAGGTAAAAGGGCTACATAAACTGCTGTTCTTTAGGCCAACTCAGATTGTCAATCTGCTTAAATATAGAAATAGCAGGCTGCTGAAGTCTCTTACCTCTATGCCAGGCTTCACACACAATCTAAACCCTTACACAGCTGGTAATCTCGTCACAACCGTCACAATGCTTAGCTTTTATGACAACTAGTTGGCCCCAATTATTGGCAGTTACCCTAGCTGATTACATACAGTGTTTTAATTCAAAAGGCAGCCTACATGTCCACAAAGCCTAACTTCTAGTACAGCTGGGTTGCAAAATTGTTAGGGTGCAAGGGCACATGTATAGCGATTAGCAAAGTCAGATTCAAACAATGCCTGACAAACAATTTGGTTACCAATAGAGCTCAGCTAACTCTTAGGCAGGCTTTTTTCACACACCATTGAGCTGTTAGACAGATTGGTAAGCCATAACTCAGAGCGGTTAGCCATGCTGCTAGCCCACAACCGAAGAGCTCCTAGCCGGGCCGTTTAACAATGTGTAGCTTTTAGACAAGCAGGTTATACGCAAACACACTCTTCATGACTGTTAGCCAAGCCAGTTACTCACACCAATGTGCCATTATCCTGGCCGGCTACTCACATTGGGAAGGCACAGAGTTTGGGATAGAGGGAACCAGAGGGGGGATAGATCTGGGGGCAACAGGCCTCGTTGCTTCTGCCTCGGGAGTTGATCTCTTGGCCAGGCTTAGAACATCACTTAACCTGGCAGCTGGAATGAAAAAGGTAGATAAGAACAAGCCATAGTGGAGGTAAGAATCAGACGTCATGAGAGCGGACTCCGGTAAAAAACAGCAGACATGAGGGCAGGGTAAAAGACAAGCAAATATTAGGATGGTAACCCGTGTAATATTAGCCCCTTCAGCCATATATGTGGGACATCTTTCAATTGGATGGTACTGGAGTAGGTGGGATGGAATCTTTAAAAAAAAACATACAATAGACTCCTCCCACATACAGGCTTCTCCCTTTTTCCTTTCTTTTGCTCTTGCAAGGCTAATCTTCTTTGCTCTACTAAGGAGTAAAGTATACATTATAGACAAGTTGGAGCATATGTGACCACTAATGCCTTGTATTGTTAAAGGGGCTGATGCACTATGAATACAGGCGTTACGACAGTGAGTAACTTTTATCTATTCTTAAATCCCAGCCACTTTCATCCTATGCATACGGATCATTCCCGTTCATGAAATTTAATGGAATGCAGTGTAACTGGCCTGGCTTACATTTAGCGTACATAAACTTACCAGATGTTCCATGTAATCAGAGACATCATGTTCCAGCTCTTTGCCATCATTTACAATCCAATGCATTCCGAGAATTGCAGTTGCATCATCTCAATTGAATACATTGGACTAAAAGTTTAGATTACTGGAAAAAAAACTGGAATCAAAAATGGTGTCCCAAATAACACAGAATCATCTGGTAAACTTAAGCATATGGTCTTAACTTCAAATATTATTGAGCAGCGCCTGACTGAAATGGGTGGCAACCCTGGATTCATTCATCTCCGAAACCAGACTCCAAAGAGTGGAACACAATGTGAGCATGGGCACATAAAAGAGTTGTGCTGAAATAAAAATGTATTCTGCTAAATACTACAACAACTTCTGAGGTGGAGGATAATATCACTGTTTTGATATAAGTAACGCCTTCAAAGCTTTGGCTTTTTAGCCAGTTCACATGGAAAACTGTGCTCTGACTGAATTAGTGTGGGATTTATAAAAAGAATAAAGAAATTCTCTCTGGGTACTCACTCACCCAATCCATATGATGCAGGCACAAATGTTCGGGTCTGCTTTTAGCTTCCAGTCCATACCTCTATATACCTCTGATTTATGAAGAGTCCTTTTATTCCAGAAGAACAACTTGCAAAAAAGTGGGGAATAAAATTACTTTATCTACAAAATTTAAGATTTGTGGTTCTTCAGTACAACTTTATCCCTCATAAAAACAGGAAAAGACTCCTTTGCTATAAGAGGCTCCAGCGCCCTTACTGCATGAGATGAATTAACAAGAAGACAGTTTTCTAAGTCACTAAGTTGATATACGGGCACAAAGGTTTATGTGGTGGGGTATTTAGAACCACATTCATACCTAGTACAGGATGAGAACTAGTTAATGGAGCAAACAATATTGAGGGGCCTTCCAAATGTGAACCTCGACTTGTAACAAGTATAGTTTATGGCTGGTAAATTACAAGAAGGCTAATTTTACAGAAGAGACAGGAGGAGGGTTGAGGTGAGCAACATGCTTTAATTTTTACAGGATCGTAATCACTATGCCACGGCGTATTGAAGAACTTTTTGTTGCTATTTATCGAGCATTACTGGCATCACAGGTTTGAAAGACATACACAGCAGAGCATATTCACAGCCAATGCAGGATGGGAGCTACTTATTGTTGTAAACAATCTCACTGGACCTTCCAAATGTCTGAGGACATCCATGACTTGTAAAAAGTATAGTTAATGACCAGTAAATTACGGCATGGTTCATTTTAGAGAAGAGACAGGTAGAGGTCGAGTGAATCGCAGAGGCAAGTAACCTGCTTTCATTTTTACAAGATCATGACAAATATGTCTGGGCTTACTGACATTCAAAGTGATGAACTTTGTTGCTATTTATTGAGCATTCTTAACATAAGCAGACACCACTGGTTTGCAAGGGTTATGTGGTAGACCATTTAGAACCACATTCATATCCAGTGCAGAATGGGAGTTGCGTATAAGTGGAATGTCTGATCAAGGCACATGATGTGTGAGACTAAAGTGTTAGATCCACTAGACAGAAGTCTTGCTTCTTTCTAAAAGTGAGAAACACTCTCCTTCATAACCAGACAACAAACTGGCCCAATGAGGGCTCACCTTCAAATATTAAGGACAGGAACAAATATTTGCTACTACAGAAAACTGTCAGCTGAGACATCAGAACAGGAGAGTCTACTTTAAGAGAGTAGAGCCGGGCAACGAAGATGTACAAGTGGCTTTAGAAGTAACCCCACCTGGGGACCATGAAAGCTACTGCCATCATGTGATGTCTCCTAGAGGTACCACTATAGCCAGTAGCAAGGTCATCAGCTAAGACTGAAGCTTGTAACTGTGGTGCAGTGAAAGCCTGTCCTGCAAATAAATTTTAATTTTTGCATCAGTTCTTGACAACTGTAGACTAATTGCCCGTCTGGGGGCTCTGAAGAGCTCGCACACCATCAGAGTGGCCATCGGTGCTTCCTTCTAAGGAGGGGCATGCATCAGCCAGCAATGGAAGTATGGGTGGACTTAACCACCTCTAGCATGCAACAGCCCCATAAATAGCACTAAGATCATTTTAAACACGCAGGGGGTGGACCTCAGGACCACTGGCAAAACCTAGAACAGATTATGACAATCTCCAACTACTAAACAGCTAAGGTTGATGACAAACTGGGACATGGAAATTTGCATCTTAAAGTAAAAGGGTGACAAATGTTCACCTGAAGTCACCTGTGAAATGATATTCTGGTCTGCCTCTTTATTTAAAGAGTTCACACAAGCACGTTTGCCACTTTCAGGACAGATTTCTGCAGTGAACTTCAAAACAAGAGGCAGGAACAAAAATAATACTTTCATTTCTTCTGCTTTAGGAAACAGAAGCACACATTTGTGGAGCATCTGTTGAATTCATGATTGTTGATACTATGGTTTTCGCAGAATCCTGGAAAGCAAGACCCTTCGGACTAAAGTGGATAGCTGGCTATTATATCAGGAGTCTAATATCCAACAGTGACTAGTTTCACACCAGACAATGCACCACAAGAAAGTACCTCCTCGCACTTCTGAACATTGAAAAAAGAAGTTTGGCCTGACAGGAACTACCTGACTGAGAAGGGGACTCAGCATGAGAGTAAGTGGATCCACCCACTGAGACTTCCAACACTAGGCAGCTATGTTCTATTAAAGTGCTAAGAAGTCTGCTCCAGTACCATCTAATTGGAGTACATCACACACAAGCAAATTAATGGGCAAGGCACATATTAATACAAAGGACAAGAGAGGAAAAAAAGAAAAGCAGACAGCAAGGGAATAAGGTATAGAAAGTAATAGGGCCCGGACAGGGAATGAGGGAAAGATGCGGAGATTGGTACGGAAGTCATAAAGAGATGGAATAACACAAAAAGATGGCACTGGGATAAACCTGAGGAAGCACAGGGTGCCTAAAAAGTGATGGGGGAAAGACAGACCATGACACAAAAGAGATAGTAAGGGAGTTAAAGTCGACTTCAAGACCATGTGTAGCGGATCTGCAGTCAGCCTGTCCTGGGATGTTTTACAGTGAAGAATTTAAAATAAGCATTTGCAATGCAATGGGTCTCGCATTTGTGAAAGTTAGAGCTACTGGCATTGTAAATAGCAGTTACGTGGAAAGTGGGCGGAGCGCTGGCAGGCACTTCTTGGAAGTGCTCGATGTAATTAACTAGCCGCCAAGGAAGATGGCCTCATGAGTGACTAGCCCCATCAGCAATGGGGGAAAACATTAAAAATGCTGATACAACCCCGATGTTTTAGAAAAAACTTTTGTGTTAAGAGAGAAAAATAGTGTACATAATCAGCATATTTTATTATTTTCATCATAAAAGTGTGTCTGAAGACAATAACGCCGCACTGGACTTCATTCAGGTTATATATATGCAAACTTGTTATTAGCTCTGAACTCAAAACAACCACAGCCTAAAAACAGATGCATACTTTACATTGCAACTTCTTGAATACAACATGCCATCTAAAGAACTCATGTAAACCAAAATGGCGAACGGAAAAAAATGCAGATACTAAGAAAGTTTAAAAACAAACACATACGGTCACACGGACTCCTTCACAAATCTTCGCTAGTGCAACAACACAATGACAAATAATGTAAATGGTTTGTACTCAAAAAAGTGAAAGCAATAAACATGCTGATACGAAAGTAGGGTTAGCAAACAATTAAAATGCTGATGCAACTCCAAAGCTAAAAACCTGCTGATCAGACCAAACACAAACACAATATTGTCATCTGGATGCAGCTTTACAGGATTGCCATAGTTTACATTGTAAAGCTTTTAATACTACATGCCATCTTAAGAAAGTTACGCACAAAAAATTGGAGAACAGAAATGAGTGCCAATACGAAGAAAGCTAAAAAACAAGCACATACAGTCACAAGGACTCCTTTACAACGCGGGGGGAGGGAGTGCAGGATGAGCAACAACACAACAAAGCAACAACAAACGAGGGAACTAGATCACCGACAAGTGCCTAAATCAAAAGAAAATGCCTATAAAAACAACATACGAGTCTGAGGAGGAGGAAGAAGTTGGGAGGGCTGGTGTGTAAAAAATACAGACCCCCAGGTTGGGAGAAAACTTACTGCAGTTTGGCTGGTGCAGCCTCAGGGACTGCACTCTGAGCGCAACAGTTCGTCTAAGGAGCATGGAACCCCTCCTCGATCGTTATTGCAGAGGCACTAAAGTGAAAGCTAGTAAGGGCGGGAGAGCTCTGCTCCATTAGCAAGTGTAGGACCTGCAGCACTCCCAACTGCAAACAAGCAACGAGTTTGGGAAGTGGAGCGCTTCCAAGTGCAAAAAGAAAATGTCTATAAAAAAATAGCATCTAAAAGAAACACTAAAAAATAAACCATTATGGTCAGGGAAGTGCATTGTTGTCGTGGCACCAACACAAGCTCCCAAAAAATCAGAAAAAAAGTGCTGAAAAACTGTAAAAAAAACAAAAAACTGAGTAAGATCATATGCAACAGGGGCAGTCCTCATGGGAGGTTACAACTGTACAAAAGGATGGACATATAAACACATTACCCAAACAAAAATAGGCATTTCGGAAGAACAGTCAAAGGAGCCAAATAAAAAGATAGGAAGAGTTTTAAGCCCATATTGCCGGATACAGCATGTCTCGAAGAGACAGCGCATGCACTGCCTAGGCAAGACCTACAAACGTGCTAGATATTTCTGCATTAGATATTGCTGCATTTCCTGTATATCGGTTTATTTTTCTCAAAAAGCATGCATTTGCTTATTAGTAGTTTACAGAACTGAAAGTGATATTAGCTTTTTTAGACCACTTCTTTCCAAGTCTCAATCAGTTGTTTTTAAAAGTGGTTTGGTAATTCTGGTTCTTTTGAAAAAAATAAAGGGGCATGACTATGAGTGTGTCTGATTTGCAGTTTGAAGCTCGAATGAGTATATTTTAGTTGCCTACGTTGGCGACTATCAGAAAGTATCTAATCTGGCATTATTTTGCCAGAGGGTTATGCAACTCCTCGACTTCCAGATCTAGCTTTACCCTGGGGTCCTCTGGAAGTTGTATCCATCTTAATTGCAGTGCTTCCCACTGGAATCCTAAGATGCATGCTGGGGCTGACTGTAGTGAGTAACAAGACCCTATATGATTGTCACTCTTGAAGGGACAAGAACACTGTACTTCTTACAGGGCCCATGAGAGATCACTGTGAGTGTGTGGGCACGGTTGGATCGCTGCAACGACTATTCCATGCCACTGGTCCATACCAGGTAAGGGGGTGATATGTTTACCCATGGTGGCTATGCTCCTTGAAAGATGTACCTAACCAGGTGGTGAAGGAGCTCTGCTTTATTTTGCTTCCAATGGCAACTTTAGAAGGACTCTTCTGGTTAAAATAGTGAGCTTCAGGAGTTTGAGGTATGTTGCAGTACAGATAACGTCAGGTTACAGTGCTGGAAACCCTATCATGACTGTGTTCTGGTGGCATGGATATATTTCACTACAGCTACATTCTTTAGGGAGAGGCAATGGTGGGAGGATTCAACCTGCTATATGGTGAACTTCCATTTCTATTTGTGTATTGTTGATCTGTAAGTATTTGGGGTGTTAAAGTAGGAAAATGCTACTTACCAGTATGCATCTGTTCTTGGCATGTAGAGCTGTAGATTCATATACTGTGCATAGATCGCCATCTGGTGTTGGGCTCGGATGTTTGCAGTTTGTTTTTGTTCGAAGAAGTCTTTGTAGTCACGAGATGGGTGACTCCTCCTTACGATGATAGTGCGCATGGGCAATGACTCCATCCCCAGATTGTTTTCGCCATAAAGGGTGATGATGGAGTTAGTAAGAAATAGAAATAGATGTCCATGTTTGATGTATCTAAGTAAGATAACACTGCAACAGATAAAGGTACCCGGGGAAGCGGGTGGGCGTATATGAATCTACAGCTCTACATGCCAAGAACAGATGCATACTGGTAAGTAGCATTTTCCGTTCGAGGCATATGAGCTGTAGATCATACACTGTGCATAGACTATACAGCAGTTTTGTTTGTGGCGGTGGCTAACCTGTATCTGTTGCAGTGGCTTGAAAGAGTGTTCGTAAGACAGCCTGGCCCACACTAGCTTGTTGTTTTGCTTGCACATCTACACAATAGTGTTTTGTAAATGTGTGCGGTGTAGACCAAGTTGCAGCTTTGCAGATGTCATCCCAAAGAAGGCCATAGAAGCCCCTAGTTTGCGGGTAGAATAAGCCCTAGGGGGAATGGTTAAAGTACGCTTGGCTTTAAGGTAGCATATTTGGATGCACTTAACAATCCACCGTGCAATACCTGCTTTTGAAATGGGATTGCCTTTATGAGGTGGGGAAAAAGCAACGAAGAGTTGTTTAGTCTTTCTAAAGGACTTAGTTCTTTCAATGTAATAGAGTAGCGCTCTTTTAACGTATAGCGTGTGAAGAGCCCTTTCTGCCACTGAGTCTGGTTGAGGGAAAAATACTGGTAGTTCAACTGACTGGTTAAGGTGAAAGGCAGACACAACTTTAGGTAAACATTTTGGATTAGTTCTGAGAACCACTTTGTTGTGATGAATTTGCAAAAATGGTTCTTGTATGGTTAGTGCCTGACGCTCACTCACTCTTCTAAGAGATGTGATGGCTATAAGGAAGGCTACTTTCCAAGTGAGGAATTGTAGCTCACATTTGTGCAGGGGTTCAAAAGGTAGGCCCATGAGCCTTGTAAGGACGATATTAAGATTCCACACCGGAGAGGGCGGAACTCTAGGGGGAATTATTCTTTTAAGTCCTTCCATAAAAGCTTTAATAGCGGGTACTCGAAACAAAGTCAAGTGTTGTCTGTTTTGTAGATAAGCTGCTATTGCAGCTAGATGTTGTCTTATAGATGTGTATGCTAGGTTACAGCGTTGTAGGTGTAATAGATAGCAAATAATGTTTTGAGTGGAAGCGTCTAATGGATTGATTTTATTGTTTGTACAGTAAATTACAAATCGTTTCCACTTTGCTGCGTAGCATGCTCTGGTAGTAGGACGTCTAGCCTCTTTAATGACGTTCATGCAGTCTGGCGGGAGATTAAGGTAGCCAAACTCTAAGACTTCAGGTGCCAGATCGCAAGGTTGAGTTGATTAGGATCTGGATGCCTTATCTCTCCATGGTTCTGAGTGAGAAGTTTGGGAGAGAGGTGTAGTTTTTGATGAGGAACTACTGACATTTCCAGTAGTGTTGTGAACCAGGGTTGTCGAGCCCATGTGGGAGCAACTAGGATTAGTGTGAGGGAATGCTGTTTGAGCTTCCGAACCACTAATGGAATGAGTGGGAGAGGCGGAAAAGAGTACGCAAATTTCCCTGACCAGTTCATCCATATTGCATTGCCTTTGATGCGCTGCAGCTGAGCGCTAGGAGAGAGCCTACATCACGCCTCGCGGCACCCCCTTCGCGGGAGCCGCATCGCTGGAGTCGGAGTTGGTGGACTGCAAGTCCCAGGAAGCCTGCCTGCCTGCTGTTGATGCGCTGCAGCTGAGCGCTAGGAGAGAGCCTACATCACGCCTCGTGGCACCCGCTTCGCGGGAGCCACATCGCTGGAGTCGGAGTTGGTGGACTGCAAGTCCCAGGAAGCCTGCCTGCCTGCTGTTGATGCGCTGCAGCTGAGCGCTAGGAGAGAGCCTACATCACGCCTCGCGGCACCCGCTTCGCGGGAGCCGCATCGCTGGAGTCGGAGTTGGTGGACTGCAAGTCCCAGGAAGCCTGCCTGCCTGCTGTTGATGCGCTGCAGCTGAGCGCTAGGAGAGAGCCTACATCACGCCTCGCGGCACCCGCATCGCTGGAGTCGGAGTTGGTGGACTGCAAGTCCCAGGAAGCCTGCCTGCCTGCTGTTGATGCGCTGCAGCTGAGCGCTAGGAGAGAGCCTACATCACGCCTCGCGGCACCCGATTTCGCGGGACGCGCGCGGGCGCGCGCCGGGCGAAGCCCGGGCCAAGGGCGGGCCCGTCTGAGCCAGTCAGTGACCGGAGGAGACTGGGCTGGGCCCCCCTTTGAGCGCCCGATCAACCTAAGGTCAGTCCTGCAAATATTCTTCTTACTCCGCTTATCCCAAAAGGTCGCAACAAACCGTAACTGATTAGGTCTACCGCCAGATTTTGATCTACGTTTTAAGATGAACAAGCGCGATGGGTAGGGGAGAAACGCGCTACCTAGTGGTGGCGTGGCCGGGTCACTGGACAAATTCTTATCTAGAGCAACCTCTGTCCTTGAACATGAGATAATACACAGAGCGCCGCCTATCTCTCGACCTTTTATTGTCGAAAAGATCATCTCTGGGTGCCCTGGCATCTGCACGTTCCCCTGATCGCTGTCTGAATACTGCTACTGGTACCGTTAATATGGCAAGCGACCTCCTACAGCCTCCAAATGGGTCATTGGAAGTATTTATCATACAGCCTCCTGCTGGGATTGTTCAAGAGAGTGCCGCATTTGGCCCACTCCAACGAATATCTACGCGGTCTGCGCCCCTAATTAAAAACAAAAGCCTCGAAGCAACCCCAGAACCCATAGTAAAGAGGAAGAGGGGAGAGGGGAGGGGGTCCACAGCGACCAAGAATCGCAAAAATTCCTAGAACAAACGAAACTGGAGGAGGTGCCACCTTAGATTTATCTATTATAGCAGATCGCTCACTTCCAACTCCTGGAACGCTGACTTTTGACTCAACAGGTGATTTATGCTCCGAAGTTAATGAGGTTATGTGGAAGAGATTAGAAAACCTACTCCAGACATCCTTAGATCCTATCAACTATAGACTGAGTCAGATCGAGGAAAGACGTAACAACATTGAGTTACAGGCTAAATCCAATCTCTGTGTCCTTGAGGGACTACTTGTTAAAACCAAGCTGCCACCAGCGCCTATACCTCGCAAGTCGAGCAACACTGTCCCAGCAAAACCCAAATCTATAAAACTATCGGCAATGAACTCCTTAATCTCTAGGAAGACCCCTATCGCAGCAACCAATCTAGATGTTCCTATAGCTGCTACGATTGAGAACACCGCTGAGTTAGGGAACACGTCGGGTGAATTCGCTCAATTTATCCCAAGCACGCCGGGCGATGAACGCCCCTCCGTAGAGACAGCAGCAACTAATGCGTCAGTGGCAAATCCAAATAATAGCTGTGCTATAAGAAGACAGGATAGTTCCGTACCAGGGACACTTGGCCCAGAACCCTCGACGAAGTATGGAAGATTGGATTATAGCACACTCTCAGAAGGTCGGCTGAGCTTACATCTTCCTCCGGCAGCCGCTCCGTTGGTGGTGGTCCTGAGGAATGTCCCAGTATTGCGGGAAGGACAGACTGAAACTACTGAACAACTATTATTAAAAGTTATGCATTGGTTGGACTTACAACTGAAGGGTGTTGGGATGGGGATATCTATAACCAAATGATTATGGCCAGACGATCAGCTTGGATAGGACCCTCCAGGAAAGAAGGGAGGGGTGATTGTGTAGTTGTCAATTTTAATAATGTGTATGTTGTTAGACTTCTTTTGGATCGATTGGGTAAAAACCCAGGGAGTTATTCTGATAAAATCTCTGTTTTGCTACTAGGGTTCTTTTATGGACCCCATCTCCATCCCTCAATAGGGAGGGGTCCACTGAGTGTAGTGAGACAGTCCCGGGCCCCACCAAGAAGCATATATAGAGCCTTAGATTTGAATCTTGTTAATAGATTCGCTCCCCTGTCTGATCTAGATGCATGCGACTGACTACAACCAGTCACCCCAATTCTGGTAGAGAATATCGATATTTTGCCTATTCCTTCTCCCGTCACTAAAGCGGGATTACAGATAATAAGTTCCAACTATCTAGAGGGCATAGAGATCCCGATAACCCGAGCTTTGGGTGGTGGTCCGACTTCTTCCTCACTATCATTGATATCTTGGAATATTGCCGGTCTACCATCTAAGACTATGTCATCTGATTGGTCATGTTTCATAGAGGGCATGACATCATTGTTTTCCAGGAGACTTGGTCATTGAACATGATCTTTCGTCCTGGTTACTTAGCCTTCGGTAAACTGGCAACTGCTGGACCTAAAGGGAGACCCTCTGGGGGGCTGATTATTTGGGTTAGACAACAGACAGGCTACCAGGTTGAAGAGTTAATAATTGACAGTCCCGACATCCTGGCCATTAAAGTTCGATCGAAATTTGAGCCAGATCTTATACTGATCAATGTGTATGCGAGAGGGATAGCGGGTGGGAAAGCATCATCAACTGTCTCCCAATTGGATTCCTTTATCGAAGCCACGAAAGGGGTAAAACACTTGGTAATTGCAGGAGATTTCAACTGCACCTTTGAGCCCCTTGGCCACGAAGACAGCAGCCTTAGCAGTGATGAGGATTCTAATTGGAGGATTCCGCTTCTAACACTGCCCCCAATTAACAAATGGACTGAGGCAGCTCTACAGCTTAAAAGCATATGCTTGGAGAGGGGTCTAAGAGCTGTTAATGGGAGGTCGATATCAGACAGTGAAGGCACCCACACTTTTAATAATGGGGTAAGAAGTAGCAGAATTGATTATTTTCTTATAAATTTAGAATTATGGCCAAGACTTCTGGATATGAAGATCTCACGTAGAATGGAGAGTGACCACGATCCGTTATTGTTAACATTAGAGTTAAAGGATCAGGAGTGGCCAAGGGCAAGTACCGAAATAGTGACAGCAGATGTAATCATGTCCCAAGATTGTCGTTGGTTAAAATGGGCAGTGGTATCTGAAGATAATAGCACTTTAGAACTTATAAAGCTATCTCTTGAAAGTACAATATCAACTCTTTCCGCTCTAGATACCCAAGATGACTCTCTTGGTGGAGATCCTGCTGTCATGAAGGCACATGAGGACTTTTTTGCTAAGTTGAAAGTTTTTTTTACTAAAAACAAAAGATTTACTAGGTATGTAACCCATAAGTCAGCTAAATGGTATGATGAGGCATGCAGGACTGCTTTTAGGCATCTCTCTCAAGCAATTAGGTTGGGAATACCACAGGAGGTTAAAAATGCAAGGTTAGATTATAAAAAAGCACAACACAGGGCAAGGAAGAACTTTGATGAAAATAGATGGAAGGACCTGCTACAAGCATGTAATGGCAAAAACTGGCGGAAATTTTGGCACACAGTCAAATGGGGAAGTGGAGATATAGGGCCAGTACCAGTAAATAATGTGCCACCAGAACAATGGGTTTTGCATTATCAGGCCCAATTTGCTTCCACAATAGGCTCTCCCATACTCTAATATAACCTCAGATACAGTCTTAACCTTCGGTATAGGGGAGATTGAAAGAGTTTTAGACGGTGTCCCTGCTGGCAGGGCCCCTGGTCCGGATTGCATACCAGCAGATATATTTAAACATGATAGAAAGAATTGGACTAAATATATTCATATCATATCCAATGCCCTGGCTAGAGGTGCCCCCATACCAGCATCCTGGCGTGGGGCAGAAATAATCCCGATTTACAAAAAAGGGGATTGCGCCAGGCCAAGTAACTATAGGCCTATAAGCCTAATTGATACATTACAAAAGATTGTGGCCAGACTTGTGCTGATTAGAGTAACTACTTGGATAAACGATCAGGATATTTTATCCACCTATCAAGCGGGTTTTCGCCCTCACGTCAGTACCATTGATCAAGTCTTTAGATTCATGATGATTAGTTGGAGCACAGTGATCTTAGCCGGGGGGACTCTCTATGCTGCTTTTATAGACTTAAAATCGGCATTCGACCTGGTGCCCAGATATAAGTTATGGGACACATTAAAGGAAACGGGGATGCCACCCGAGCTCCTACTTTTTATCATCAAGTTGCATGAGTCTAACTATGCCCAGGTACGGTGGGGACAACAGGGTGAATTAACGGACCGCTTCCCAGTAAACAAGGGGGTGCGGCAAGGGTGCATATTGGCCCCTACACTTTTCTCTCTGTTTATAAATAAGGTTATTTCATATTACACTGCCTACCCAACTGATGCACCTACTCTTGCTGGTTCAAGGGTTCCGCTGCTAATGTTTGCAGACGATACTTTAATCCTGTCTAAAACTCAATCCGGTCTGCAACGTGCCCTTGATAGATTTACTGTTTTCTGCAACGACCATGAGCTAGTAGTGAACATCGATAAGACGAAGTTCATGGTGCTGCACAAACATAAAATAATAAAAGGCAGAGTAATGATGAACAATGCGTACCTGGAGCAAACTGACACCTTTACATATCTGGGTGTAACAATGGGTAAGAGGATGAATTGGAAACCGCAGATAGATCTGCTAGTCCTCAGGCACAATCAACTAGCAGGTGCCCTACTAAAAGAACATCGACTTTCCCATACCAAACCGGTAGGGCCAGCTCTATCAATCTATAAAGGGAAAATTAGGGCATCGATAATTTATGGTGCAGAACTTTGGGGTTTTAATAATCTAGCTCCTCTAGTCCTTGCCCAAAATAAGTTCCTGAGAACACTAACCGGTCTCCCTCAATCGACTCCTCTCAAACCCCTATTATTAGATTTGGGATGTATTTCATTTGAGGAGGCAGCGGGATTTAGACCCTTGGCTTACTGGAGACGATTATGGACAACACCAGAGCTAGCCCCATATGCCAGTGCAGTAAAGCATATTAGAGAAGCAGATAAGTCTTCAAAAATTAATTGGCTACAAAAGATAAAGGGTACACTATTCGATATGGGGCTTAGTAACTTGTGGGAGGACCCAGTAGGGAATTCGTTTCCGAGTAAAAATGATTACAAAGCTCTTTATAGGGACATGGTCAGTTATAAGTCCATGTCATTGGTGAGTAGTACTTCCTTGACAGGCATCTTTTTAGAACATAAGTATGAATTCAGGTCTGAAGCATATTGGGATTTTATTGCGAGACCTGGCGATAGGAAACTATATCACCAATTCAGAGTGGGTACCCTCCCCATAAAAACTTTTAAGAAAAAATGGCATAATGTTCTTGATACTAAATGCCCTATGTGCCAAACTATGGAAGAGTCTATAGCTCATGTATTGTTTGTGTGCCCAGCATATAAGGGTCCCCGACATAAATGGCTCAAACCAATCTGTTTAAATCTTGGCACTAGATCTTGCCAAACAGTATTGCGTATTTTGAAAACAGATACACGTGAAGACGTAGCTATAGCTATGGGAAAGTTCTTGGGCTGGACATGGGCCCTTAGAAGAATCAGTCTGGAGGCTGCCGTAGGTACCACTCTGTATTAAATTACTTGCATATATACTTAATGAGATGTATTCCTTGTGTATTATATTCCCCTGAATAATTTGTTTTTATATATGGCGTTTTAAAATTCTTTTAATCCCAAGGATATTAATTTTAGTCACTATTTTATCGCCATTAAATGTTATTAAATTCTTTTCATAGCATTATTCATTTTTAACGGAATTTTTTTTTTTAACAACATTTTAAGGAATTTTAAATTGCAATGACTATCTTTTTAAGCTATTATGGTATTTTTATCATATTGCATGTATCAACCTGTGTCTTTTATGATTGAAAAATATCGAATAAAGACTAATTTGACTTGACTTGGCATTGCCTTTGGACAACGGGTGTGGATACCTGGACGCGAAGGTTGGGCATTTTGTGTTTTGGTGTGTGGCGAACAGATCTATTTCTGGGTAGCCCCACATTTGAAAGAATGGAAGAAGAACTTGAGGATGAAGTTCCCATTCGTGGATCTGTTGTTGTTGACGACTGAGCAGATCTGCGATTTGATTGTGTACTCCTGGGAGGTGTTCTGCCAGGAGATATATGTTTTGTGGAATGGCCCATTTCCATATGCGTTGAGCTAAGTGTGAAAGCTGTAGAGAATGTGTTCTTCCCTGCTTTTGTATGTAGTACATTGCTGTCATGTTGTCTGTACGAACTAAGACAGCTTTGCCTACTAGATGGAGTTGAAAGGATTTCAATGCTAGAAATATTGCCAGTAATTCCAGGTGGTTTATGTGGAATTGTTTTTGTTTTGTAGTCCATATGCCTTGAATGGTAAGGTTTTGGAGATGAGCTCCCCAGCCGGTGAGCGATGCGTCTGTTGTTAGCACTATCTGTGGAACTGGGTAGAGGAACGGCCGCCCTTTGGAAAGGTTTTGTGTGTTCCACCAGTGCAGAGAGCGATATGTGCGGCTGTCTACCAACACCAGATCTGTTAGTTGACCTTGAGCCTGGTTTCATTGATGTGCTAAGCATTCCTGTAGAGGACGCATGTGGGGTTTTGTTTAAGGGACGATTAGAATGCAAGAGGCCATCATCCCTATTAATTGCATGAACACTCGAGCTGGTAATGAGTGTTGAGGCTGAAATTGTGATATTAGAGCTTGTATGCTGTGTATTCTGACTGAGTTGGGGTATGCTAGAGCTCTGGAAGTGTCTATTGTAGTTCCTAGATACATTTGTATGTTGGATGGTTGAAGGTGGGACTTGGTGAAATTCAGGGTGAATCCCACGTTGTGGAGCAACTGAATTGTTTTGCGGGTGTGGTGAACACAGCCGTTGTGTGACTTGGCTTTTATGAGCCAGTAATCCAGATATGGGAACACGTGAATGTGTTGTCTTCTTAAGTGAGCTGCAATTACTGCGAGGCACTTGGCGAAGACTCTGGGTGCTGTGGTCACTCCGAACGGGAGTACTTTGAATTGGTAGTGTTGACCGTCGACCAGGAACCTGAGATATTTTCTGTGAGCTGGATGAATGGGAATATGGAAATAGGCGTCCTTTAAATCCAGAGTGGAAAGAAAGTCGCCTTGTTGAAGCAATGGGAGCACCTGTTGGAGGGTGACCATGTGGAAGTGATCTGACTGAATATAGAGGTTTAAAGGTCTGAGGTCCAGTATTGGCCTGAGAGCGCCGTCCTTTTTTGGAATTAGAAAATATAGGGAGTAAACCCCTGTGCCCTGATAAGGCAAGGGGACTGGTTCTATTGCATGTTTTTGTAAGAGGGAGAGAACCTCTTGTTTTAGGAGAGTCAGATGTTGTGATGACATAGGACGTTGTCTGGGAGGGATATTTGGGGGAGTGGAAGTGAGTTCTAGGCAATAACCATACTGGATAGTTTGTCTTACCCACTTGTCTGTTGTGATGGAGTTCCAGACAGGTAGGAACTGAGAGAGGTGTCCCCCGTCAGGAGTGGAATGGTCGGGGGGTAGTGAAGGAAAGTCACTGCTTGGTGTTAGGGGAATTGCGGGTTTTGTTACCTCTGGCTCCTCCCCTATTGTTCCCTCTGTATCCTCCCCGAAAATATCCTTTGGGGAGGTAGATTGATTGGGACTTTTGTAAGATGTGGAGGGATTTTCTGACGACATTGTCTTGGAGCCACCCCTGTAAAAGGAGGGGCGAAAGGAACCCCTGTTGGAAGGGAGTTGCACGGCCCCCATGGACTTAGCAGTCTCGGTATCTTTCTTCATTTTTTTCCAATGAAGAATTGACTGTAGGTCCAAAAAAAATGCTCTTGATCGAAGGGCTGATTGAGAATGGTGGTTTGAACTTCTTGCTTGAATCCGGAGATTCGAAGCCAAGCGTGCCATTTTATGGAAGTGTTAGTTATTAGTTTGCCTTCCTGAATGAGTTCATTGGCCTTGTTTTTGTGTTCATCTGGTAAGTACTGCATTAGTTTTTCCAGCTCGTCATAGTGTGCTCTGTCATAGCGCGCTAGAAGAACTTGGGCATTGGCGATGCGCCAATGGTTAGCAGCCTGTGACGCAATTCTTTTCCCTGAAGCGTCTAGAAGCTTTGACTCCTTGTCAGGAGGAGGGGCGTCGCCTGTAGCTTGGGAATTAGCCCTCTTGCGTGCGTTAGACACAACAAGAGAGTCTAAAGGTACCTGGCCCTTGAGGTACACTGGGTCTGTGGAAGCTGCTTTATATTTTTTATCCACCCTTCTCGTAAGTATTCGGGCTCTAACAGGGTCTTTGAATACTTCTGTAGTGTGTTTCAACATGCCTTTTAACATGGGAAGGGTGTGGGTAGATTTTTGTGAGGGTGCGAATGTTTCCACTAAGAAGTCCTCTTCTAGGGGATCAGTGTGTAGTTCCACCCCATGGTAGTGAGCCGCCCTATTAATAAGTTGTGCAAACCCAATGTTATCATCAGGTGGTGATGGCCTGGAGGGATACAGATCAGGGTCATTGTGTAGATCTGGATTATAGTCATCCCATGGGTCTGGGTCCTGTGGTATGTTATGGTTGTCATCATCCCCTAGTGTATTCCCATCCCCACCATCATCACCATCCTGTGGTACAGGTGAGAGTGTATGTGATGGTGAGTTAGCTAGTGAGATAAATAAGTTAGGATCAGGAGGAAGAGGAGAGGGAGATATATAAGGGGAGAAGGGTTAGTACCAATGTTCTTGCGTTTGAGAGGTATTGGAGAATCCTCTGGGACGGTTAATTTCCGTTTTTTAGGAGGTCTGGTGAGAAGGTGACCAGTTTCGGGGTCAATATGCAGTGTTTTCTGCTTTGGATCCGAAGATTCTTGAGAAGAAAGGTATTTTAGTGGTATGTATGGTCTTGGCGCCGGAAGCTTGGCCACAGAGTGTTCTTTAGCGGTGTTAAGCTGTGAAGTTTTTGTATGTGTTTTCGACTCTGAAATCTTTGGTGAAGGAGTTTTCGGATCCGAGATTTTCTTTGGCTCCGAAGCTTTTGGTTTGTCTTGTTTCGGCTCCGAAGCTTTTGGCTTGTCCTGTTTCGGCTCCGAAGCTTTGTGTTTTAGTCGCTTTGGTGTTGGGGTTTTCGGCGTCGAAGGTGTCTTCGGTGCCGGCAATGAAGTGTGGGACCCTGGTTTGGTCTTAGGCTTCGGTGCCGAAGGTGTATGTTCGGTGCCGGAATGGGACCGACTCGAGCCCGAGTCGGAAGGCTTTTGTTTCGGTTTCATAGCCGGGCCCGAGGGTGGGGCGTCTGAAATACGTTCACGGTGTTGACCTGAGCCCGAGGGCGAAGGTATTACCGGAGCCTTAGGTTTGGGTTTGGTAGCGGGCTTGGTGTTAGTACTCACTGTCCGTTGAGCCGGGGTGAGGTTCTGTTCGTCTTCCTCGGAGTCTTCGGCTTCGGACACGGAGATATCCTCTTCTGCAGGTTGGAGTTCTGAATGGACGTTCGAACCTGCTCCGAAGAGGTCTGGAATCGAGCTGCTGCTGCGGGACATTTCGTGTCGTCGAGCCCGACGATCACGAATGGTTTTCTTCGACCGGAAGGAGGTACAGGTCTCGCAGTGCTTTTATTCGTGCTCGGTGGAGAGACAGAGGTTACACACTTCGTGCAAGTCTGTGTGTGGGAATTTAGCACCACACCTGGGACATTTTTTGAACGGAGTCCGTTCCATCGACGGGCATCGTGGTCGGCACGGGTAGGCCCGCGTCGAAGCTCTTGGTCGAAGATTTGTTGAAGTTGGAGGATGCGCGTCGAAAGGGGAACGCGATCGAGAACAATACCGTCGAGTGGTGAAGGATTGCGCGTAGAAGGGGGTTCGAAGACGATACCGACCCGGAGCGCAGCAAATCACATCCGAACCCGATGGCGGAAAAAAACAATCTGGGGATGGAGTTGATGCCCATGCGCACCATCATCGTAAGGAGGAGTCACCTATCTCGTGACTACAAAGACTTCTTCAAACAAAAACAAACTGCAAACATCCGAGTCCAACACCAGATGGCGATCTATGCACAGTATATGATCTACAGCTCATATGCCTCGAACATAAATATTGATAAATTAAGTTGCTATTGTGGTTGGAGTGGTGGTTTTATGTACAGTAATGGTTCTGACCGGAGTAAAATGCTTTAGTTAGGTGCCAGTTTTAACAGCCTGAGACAGCGTCCCAAAGAGTAGTGAAAGGTTACGTGATAGATTTGTGGCACACGGTGAGGTGGACGTCGTCCTGGTAAGGGTCATCGTGAAGTGGTGTATGTCCTGCCAAGGCTCAGTTGAAGTTCAGTATAAGGTGGCAGGGGGTATGGTAAGATTTATGGTTGGGGCGTTGCTGTCCTGGGAAGGTTCATAGCGAGATGTTTGTTGTTATTGTGAAGTTCAAAGGGAGGTTAACAGTCATGTTGAAGTTCAGAGTTATGTGGTGGCTGTCCTGGTGAAGTTAAGAGTGAGGCTTTGTATTTCCTGATCATGGTCTGGGTGTAGTGGTGGTAATTCTGGTGAGATCAGGGTGAGGTATTAGCTGTTATGGTGAGAGTCATGGTTAGGTGGTGGCTCTCCTGTGATCTTCATGGTGATGGTGGTAAAGGATTTGGTTGGATGAGGCATGTGGGACAGGACATGTGAGATAGGTTTTGTTTGGATGGGATGTTCTGAGAATGGGTATGTGATGTGGGCTTTGGTTGGATCAGCTGATGGCTGATTGGGATGACAGGACTTAGGGCCTAATTACGAGTCTGGTGGTCCGAGGACCGCCAGACTCGTGCTGGAGCTGTCCAGCCACCGCTGCACCAGCGGTCCAACTGCCCCATTACTACTTGGGGCAGTTGGACCGCCCTAGGACCATCACCGCCACCAGGGAACTGCTGTTCCCTGGAGGTGGCGTGGCGGTCAGAGGCCGCAATATGCTTGGCGGGAGCGTCGCGGTCCCACCAAGCATATTAGGAGTTTCCTCTCCGCTGGCGGTGACATGGAGGTTCCTCCTCCATGTCAACCCTGGTGGAGAGGAAACAAAGGGGGCCCTAGAGGGCCCCCTGTGCCTCTTCCGCTTGTGCATGCCCCCCTGTGTGCATGGACAAGAGTTCCTGCATGGCACGGACTTTTCAGTCCAAGCCGTGCAGGAACCTTGTGAGGTGTTCCCATTGTGGTGCCTTTTTCAAAGGCACTGCAGCCTTTGAAAGGGGCACCGCCCTGAGAATGCCACGCCGCCCACCTGCCAGACTACAAATAACTTATCTGGCGGGCGGTGGTGAGTCTCGGAGGTGTGGGGGCGCGGCGGAGTACTGCCCGCCCTCGCACTGCCGAAATTCGTAATCGGGCCCATAGTGTTTTGGACACAAAACATGAAGTAGGTTTTGACTGATTACTTTTTCTGAGGACTACTTGGACTTTGGGTAGTTGTATTCCTAGGAATGAGAAGATATGGAACAGTTTTGTTGTATTTACTGTTTGGGAAGGCAGAATGTGGAGTGGGGTTTGGTTGCATGGATACTTTGTCGATACAGGGCTGTCTTTGATTGTATTAGTCGATTGGATAAGCAGCATAGATCTTGACTGAATGTTTGAGGACATAGGCCTTTGGATGCATGAGATGTTCAAGAAGTTAGAATTGCCACACTTTTGTTGTTTGCAAAGATGAGGAAGACATTCATCAGATGAGGTTTTCTGGATATGTATGTATGTACATGCTGATACTTTTCACATTGAACTCTAACTAGGGAGTACTGAACTATACATTAAATGTGAGAATTATAGCCTTGAAAAGCGGGGTTCCCCATCGATAATTAATGAGATGCTCCTTAAAGCGAACTAGAGGACTGATGTAGTGAGCCGGACATGGCAAAATGTTGTTCCAGATCAGTAGAGCATGTACTGGGAGGCTAGTCCCACATTTCTTCTTTTCGATTCTGTGGATGTCTAAACTCCCTGCATGTAATAGCCTCTTGAGATGGTGAGTTCTTGAGATGGGTATTTTCAAGTGCTGATTGCTACTCCTTTATAGGTGATCCAGCAAGTTTAGAGATGATGCAGGAGATTAGGGCAAATGTACTCAATTAAGTAACACGTCAGACATCCGAACACAAAAAAAACCTACGAGCATCACAAAGCACCATACTAGGCAGGGATGGAGAAAGTGGCAGATCGAACAGTGGTAGCTAGGGCACAGGAGAAGGTAGGGCTTGAACAAGCAACACTTACGACTCACACTTGCACTTCCAAATATGCTTGCACTTCCAGGTCAGCATGATCAGAGTCACCATAAGATGCAGTTGCACAAATAGCTGTGTATGGGAACTTTAGCTGGAGTATGAGCTCTTGCTGCCATGCCCAATTTGCACCCATTTTGCGCCTCTCAGCTTTTATTTTGCTTACCTCCTTTCTGGTCCCTTATATCAGGGCTTTATCTCTGCTGAAAATTACTCTCCATAGTTCTCTCCTATTTGTGTCATTTTCTTTGTAGGCTTTACTGGTCTCCATTTTTTGCTCCAGGGGACTAGTTTCACTTTACTCAATCCAGAAGCCGATAACCTCCATAGTCAGTGATACTGTTGACCAACCTCTCTGAGGGTTTCGCCAGGCAATTGCATCAGCTGTGTCCTCTCTTTATCGTCCTATTCTTTTTTTTACGTCTTAGGGGTCTATCTGTGTACTGAAGTTTCAGATATGGAATGAATCGTACAAAGGAGGATTCGGATATTGTCAGATTCCACTTCTGCCAGCTCAAACTTGAGAATAATCCTTTTTTGAAACCCTTTTATGAAATGGGGTTTGTAGAGTGGGTTCTGGTTCAATTATATACTGAGTGAATGTGAGAGTAGGCTTTGGTTGAAAGAGCGTTTGAGAAAGTGGAGTAGATTTAGGTAAGTACAGAAAGTCCCGAGATATCACTGTGCATGTGGTGGTATTGCTTGTGGATTAGATATGTTGTGGTTTTCACATGGATGCATTGGTACGGCTTTTAATGGAAGCCAATTTAATGCTCTAAATTGAGATCAAGTCCCTGAGTCACTTTCTGGAACCATTTAGAGATTAAATAATCTGACAAAATGAGGTACTCTAAGTTGGCAGAGGTGTGGCGAGAGCTAATGGTGTACAGTATTGGTTATGTGAAGAGCAGTGCCCGTCTGCTGAAGTGTTACATTTTTTGTGAGTGGTGACTATGATATGCAGAAGAACTTCTTTAAAAGGGAAATATAATAATAAGAACATTACAAAAACTATTTTTTGTTCCAACCTAAATTTGTGAAAATACCCTCAAGAAATTATTTAAATGTCTGCCTTTGAGCTGCTCCATTTTTGTAAACTCTGCAATCTGAAAATGCTTTATAGCTGCACCCATTTAAGACCTTCTTTCCAGGATAGAATCCCTATGATATATCATCCATATGATATGATCTATGATATGGCAGACACAGACTACATAGCTATTTCTAGAAACTTACACAGCCTAAGGCGTAACAGGTGTAGTCACCCAAGTATACTCTGGGATGCAGGGCAAACTGTGGCACAGCAACCTAAGAGCTTTTTCTCAATGGTACGCACGCCATGACATTGCGGTCACTGTAGCAGCTTTTTGCTATGTAGCAATAGTACAAGGTTATCCAGGTTCACATTTTTACACAACAAGAACTTACAGGCATCGAAGAAAACTAGGCATGTGATGTCACTATTTAGTTTTCATTTAATGCTCCTAAAAGAATTACAGTATTAAGCAGGTTGTAGATATTATGTAAAGGCTTAAGTCTTTCAAGCTGTGACAATAAAACACGTGCCGTGCGTTGTGCAGCAAGATTTGCAATGTTTTGGATTGCAACAAACTGTGCATGCTCTGCACACACTAATTCTAAGAGCAACAACAACAGACAGGCAGGGATAGGATGTGTTAGCGAGGGTCACAAACTACAAGGAGCTACTCACATTGGGCTGGCACAGAATTTGAGGGAGATGGAGATGATGGGGTGACTGCAGGCGATTGGCACCCAGCATCTGGGGGTGCTGGGGTCCTTTTTACTGAACTGAAAATATCAGAGAACCTGGCAGCTGGGAATGAAAAACAGATGAGAAAAGGAAGACGAGAAGAGGAAACAGTGAAAGAGAAAAGAATCCGGACCAAGGACAGGTAAATAAAACCACACCCAACAGCATAGGGTGTCCCGGGTCCTGATATCAAACAGCTGCCCACTTGGTAATATATGCAAGACAGTATTGAGCCTTTCCTCCTGGCAGCAACCAGCGACTGACACATGGAAACCACCACAGACAGCATTAGGTCTTGGCAGTAACCAGTGATTCATTGGAATCTGTCCCCGACATTCGCCTGAAGTCATGGCCTGAACTTGTGACCCACATATGAAAGCCATCCCAGACACCATTAGATATTTTAGCTCCCAGTCACTAACCCTTGACCTACAACTGGAAGTCACTCGAGACACCCCAAGATCATCATCTATGGAACTCTGTAGAACCATACAGCTAATGATCCTATGGAGTCATCACAGTAAAATCATCAAATTCTAGGGAGGAAACATAGTATTTTTCTTTAGCAAAACTTAAATTTACTGTACATTTGTAAGTTTGCAGATGTATATAGCAAGTATTTCATCACTGTTACTAGGAGCACTACTTTTCAGAAGCAGAATTCATACATCTACCTCAGTGATAACTAAAAAGTCACTACTTTACATATGACATCTAACGTTGAACAGTTTTTGATTTTCTATGTTCATTTCCTTCATGGCCTAATGCATCTTCTCCTCTATACTGATAGACTTGTCAATTTTGCATTGACCATATCCTTCATACTTACAGAATCTGATCTTCAGGCTGACAGATGTGTCTTGGCGACTCCGGATATTTTGCCAACCTGATGTCTGTGGTTTAAACAATAAGGGCCTCTTTTCGATGTTGGGCGGAAAGCCTCCGCCCGACAGTGGGAATGTCCTAGACCGCGTCGGAACCCTTCTGACCGACTCGGACGGATTACATTCCGCCCAACCGATTATGTTTCGCGGTTGGATTTCAAACTGCGCGGTCCTTCCCAATCGGTTCTGACTGGCTCTGGGAGAAGTCGTGTCGGTCGGAACCGCATTGTGCAGCTCTACGGACAGCATTTCAGAACGACCGATTACAATGTCTATTCCCCACAGCCTTTCCGAGTCGGCCTGTCCGACACGAAAAGGCTGTCGGAAAGTGACTTTGGGGGCCCCTAGCAGGGCCCCCTTAATCCTGCGGCCTCCGGTTGGGGGCCGAGGGGGTACCCAAGGGACCCCCCTGTAAAACCATGCACTGTGTGGCTGGCACCGTGGGGTGCCTGCCACAGGGTGCAGGGTTTTACACACACACCCCATTTCCCCCTAGGAGCCTGTGTTGTCAGTCGGAACACGGGCTCCGATAGGGAACAATGGGACTCCGACCGAACAGTGTTCGGTTGCATTGTAATCGGTCGGGCGGAACCGCCGACTGCGAGTTGGTCGGTTCCCGACTCCGAGACAGTGTGGGGCGGAAACTTTCCGCCCGAAATCGTAATGAGGCCCTAACTGCTTTGTTTACATGATGATTTACACAATGTCCTCCAAACCTTAAAGCACAAGTTACTTACTTGTGTAACGATATATCTGTAAGAGACATTAGTTAGTGATAGATTCCTTACCTTAGAATATCCCCAGGCGTCAGACTGGATCCGGAAAGTTTTCGACAGCAGTACCCCTGCGCGTCGGTAGGCGTCGTCGTGCGGCTCCGCGTAAGTCGCTGGCGTTGTAGCCGCCGAGATGACGTCGTCGGAGCTACTTAGACGCGCCCACGCGCGCTGACGTCAGTTCTGTACACGACTTTTCCACGCCAGGAACGCAGAGCCATGCCAGAGACCGACTATTGGTGCAATAGAACTAGGGCCCTGAAAGGGATGACCTGTACCCTAGAGAACAGTTCGCAGAACGGGGAGGATGGGCGGGCGGTAAGGAATCTATCACTAACTAATGTCTCTTACAGATATATCGTTACACAAGTAAGTAACTTGTGCATCTGAAAGAGACACGTTAGTGATAGATTCCTTACCTTAGAATACATACCCAAGCAATACCATCCCCGGTGGTGGGTCTGCGAAGTGAAATCACACCAGAAAGTCACGGAGAACCGACCGGCCAAACAAGCCGTCTCTCCGGACTTGACTCTCAAGGCAATAGTGCTTAGTGAAAGTATGCAGCGAGGCCCAAGTAGCTGCCTGACAGATATCTTGCAGGGGGACACCGCGTCCCAATGCTGTAGTAGCAGCTGTCGCCCTGGTAGAATGGGTGCGCAGCCCTACCGGAGGTTCCTTTTTAGCCAGAGAGTAACAGGCTTTAATACACAAGACAACCCATCGGGAGATAGTCCGCTTGTGCACAGCACGGCCTTTCTTGGCGCCCACGTAGCAAACAAAGAGCTGGTCATCCACCCGGAACTGTTGTGTGCTGTTGAGATAGAATGAAAGCGCACGTTTTGGGTCCAGACGGTGGAGCCTCTCTTCCTCCCTGGAAGGGTGCAGAGGCGGAAAGAAAGTAGGCAGAGTGACAGTTTGCCCGAGATAAAAGGCAGAGACTACTTTTGGCAGAAAGGAGGGACGTGGCCGAAGCACAACCTTGTCCGATTAATCGCCATGAAAGGAGGTTTACACGAAAGAGCCTGGAGCTCACTCACACGCCTAGCGGAGGTGATGGCCACCAGGAAGACAGTTTTCAAAGTCAATAACCGCAAAGGACAGTTATGAAGAGGCTCAAAGGGAGCGCACATTAAGTATGTGAGAACCAGGTTCAAGTCCCACTGAGGCATCACAAAAGGAATAGGAGGGAAAAGGTGAGTAATGCCTTTGAGAAATCTATTGACAACAGGGGACTTGAAAAGAGAGGGCTGATCAGGCAGCCTAAGAAAGGCTGAAAGAGCAGAAAGGTAGCCCTTGGTAGTGCCCAGAGCAGAGCCCTGCTGGGCCAAAGAGAGAAGGAACAAGAGGACCTCAGAAAGAGGGGCAGAAAGGGGATCTACAGCTTTCGCTGTGCACCATGCCACAAATTTGTTCCACCGGCAGGCGTATACAGTTTTAGTTGAGGGACACCTGGCTGCCAGAATAACATTACAGACTTCAGGAGGCAAGTCAAATGGAATCAGCTGTCGCCGCTCAATCTCCACGCAAGGAGGTGGAGGCTGGACAGGTTCGGGTGGAGGACCGTCCCCTGTTGCTGCGACAGAAGATCCTCCCGAAGAGGCAGCCGGATCGGGGGATCCACACTCCTACTGAGTAGCCCGGGATACCAAACTCTTCGAGCCCAGTCCGGTGCCACAAGAATAACTTGGGCCCGGTCACGCCGGATCTTCAGCACTCTGGGCAGAAGTGGTATAGGCGGAAAGGCGTACAACAGACCGGAACTCCACTCGCGACGAAAAGCGTCGCCGAGCGAGTGCCGCCTTGGAAACTCCAACGCGCAGAACTGCCGACATTGCGCGTTCTCTTCGGTGGCGAATAGATCTAACCAAGGTTCTCCCCACTGTTGAAAGAGACCTTGTGCCACCTCCAAGTGAAGACGCCATTCGTGATCCAACATGCACCTGAGGCTGAGTTCGTCCGCCCTGGCGTTCAGGGAACCTGCCAGGTGTTGAACCACCAAGGAAATGCCTTGACATTCCAGCCTCGTCCAGAGACGCAGAGCCTCCTGACATAGGGTCCACGACCCCACCCCGCCTTGCTTGTTGCAGTACCACATGGCGGTGGTGTTGTCTGTGAACACCTGCACTACTCTCCCCTTGACAGAGGGAAGGAATGCTTTCAGTGCAAGTAGGATCGCCCTGAGCTCCAAAAGGTTGATATGGAGCTTGGATTCCGCCGGAGACCAGAGGCCTCTGATCTCCGCCTCTCCCATGTGGCCGCCCCATCCCAGGAGGGACGCATCCGTCACCACTGTGTGCTCCGAATGGGGAAGGGAGAGGGATCTGCCGCTGACCCAACGCTGGTCCGTGAGCCACCACTGCAAGTCCTGTGCAGTGCCCTCCGAGATCTGGACGTAGTCGGACAGGTTTCCCCGATGCTGCGTCCACTGGAACTTCAGGTCCCACTGTAGAGCCCACATATGCCATCTGGCATGATTGATCAGCAGGATGCAGGAGGCCATGAGGCCCAGAAGCCTCAGGGTCTTCCTGACCGAAACCCAGGACCAGGGCTGAAAGATTGGAATCATAGCCCGAATGTCCCGGACTCGCTGTTCGGGAGGATAAACCCGAAAGTGCGCCGTGTCCAGAACCGCTCCGATGAAGAGGAGCTTCTGAGAGGGAATCAGATACGACTTCGGCACGTTGATGGAAAACCCCAGCGAATGCAGGAGGTCGGCCGTAGTCTGGAGGTGGGAGACGACTGCCTGGGGCGAGCCCGCCTTCAACAGCCAGTCGTCGAGATAGGGGAAGACTGAAACCCCCGGATCTGCGCAGATGAGCTGCGACCACCGCCATCACTTTTGTGAACACCCGAGCGGCGCTGGTAAGGCCGAAAGGGAGCACGGTGAACAAAGTGCTCGTGGCCTACCGTGAACCGTAGGTAACGCCAGTGGGCCGGCAAGATGGGGATATGAAAATAAGCATCCTGCAAGTCCAACGTTACCATCCAGTCTTGCGGGTCTAGGGCAGACAAGACCTGAGCAAGCGTGAGCATCTTGAACTTCTCCTTCCGGAGGAAGCGATTGACGTTCCGGAGGTCTAAGATAGGACGCAGACCCTTGTCCTTCTTTGGAACCAGGAAATAGTGGGAGTAACAGCCACGACCTACTTCTGGCGTCGGAACGTGCTCGATGGCCCCCTTGGCCAAGAGGGCCGCAACTTCCTGCTGGAGAAGTGCCAAGTGATCCCCCGACATGCGGTGGTACTGAGGCGGCATGGCTGGAGGGGTAGACTCGAAGGGGAGGGAGTAGCCCCGTCGGACTATCTGCAGAACCCACCTGTCCGAAGTGATGGTACGCCAGTGGGGGAGGTGATGGCGAATCCTGCCGCCCACTGGCGTCTGGTGGGCCTGAAACACCGGACTAGGAAGGTTTTGAGGCAGTGGTGGGCAGGGGCGGAGGTGGACTGACCCGCCCGCTGGCCCCGTGACCCACCTCGGCGGGCCTCCGACCTCGGCTGCGCTGAGACTGCGGCTGCGCAGGCCGGCGGCTCTGAAAGGAACGCGTTTGGGCGCCTCGACCCTGACCTCGAAAGGAGCGAAAAGCAGACCCTACGGGAGCGCACGTGGTGGCAAGACCCAAGGACTGGGCCGTAGCCCGGGAGTCTTTAAAGCGCTCCAAAGTTCTATCTGCCTTGTCACCAAAGAGGCGTGTGCCATCAAAAGGCATGTCCAACAATGTGTTCTGGACATCCCCGGAGAAGCCAGTAGTTCTGAGCCAAGCGTAACGGCGTAGCGCCACTGTTGTGGAAAGTGCCCTGCCGAGGGAGTCGGCTGTGTCAAGTCCACAACGGATAGTGAATTTAGCAGCATCTCTCCCCTCGGTAATGGCTTGGGAGAGCACCGCCCGAGCTTCCACTGGACACTGAGGCAGCACCTGTGCTACGGTGTCCCACACAGAATGGGAATAGCGGCCCAACAGGCACGCAGTATTCACTGCCCGCAACCCGGAACTGGCAGAGGTGAAAATCTTTTTCCCAAACTGCTCCAGTTTTTTAGATTCTTTGTCCGGAGGTGCGGAAGGGAATGCGCTCGGAGAGGCAGAGGCCTGGACAACCAGACTCTCAGGCGTTGGGTGTTGCGTGAGAAAACTGGGGTCGCCCGGGGCCGGGCGATGGCGTCGTGCCACACTCTTATCCACAGGAACCCCTGTGCTAGGCTTGGTCCAGGTGCTTAACAGAATGTCTGTAAGCGCGTCGTTAAAGGGCAGTAGCGGCTCCGCAGAGGAGGTCGCTGGCTGCAGCACCTCAGTCAGGAGATTGGTCCTGATAGGCACAGATGGGAGCTCGAGGTTAAGAGCCTCAGCCGCCCTATGCAACACCACAGAAAAAGTCCCAACCTCCTCCGTAACCATAGAAGCAGGGGACAGTGTACCAGGGTGTGGAGAGAAATCCAGATCGCCTGGACCTTCCATATCACCCTCCCACTCCGGTTCATCCTCGCATTGAGCTGCGAGAGGGTCCTCAGACCCTTCCCAGTACTCCCCTTCGTCCACCGGCTGTTTAACAGGCTGGTAAGGACAAGGTGCCCGGGGAAAGGGAAAAAACTCCCCACCGGGAATTGGAATCGGAGGATAAGAGACGTAGTCCGGGCCCGTAGGCAACGGCGTTGTGTCCGGCGTCGGCCCCGACGCTCGGCGGCACCGTGGCCAGAGCCGGCGGCGGCGCCGAGGCCGGAGCCGACGCAGGGTATCTTGCCGGCGTAGCCGGGGCCAAAGGCGGCGGCACAGGGGCAGAACCACCCAACGGGTCCACGGGGCCCGAAGGCGCTCCATAGGGACCCGATGGGGCAAATAAACGGCCCATGGCCGACAGGAATACCTGTATTTCTTCCAGAGTCGCGTGCGGGCCCGGGAAAGGCGGGTAGGCCGCAGGCAACAACTGAGGCTCCATCGGAGCCGCGGGGGAGTGACCACCCGCCCCCTCCACCGCGTCCTGCGACCGGTGAGGGGTAGACGAAGAGCGACGTCGCTTCTTTGACTTTTTATGGCGCTGTGACTTACCTGTCCCCGATTCCGACGAACCATGGTGTCGGCCCCGCGACCTGTCCCTCGACCTCCCACGGGAGCGGGACCTCGATCGGCGCGGAACCGATTGCCGGGCCTCCAACAACTTTCGGGAACGCTCCCGCAAAGCCTTCGGCGCCATGGCCCGACAATCAGGGCACGCCTCGGGGTCATGGGCGTGCCCCAAGCAGAAGAGACACATGTCATGCGGGTCCGCCACCGACATGTTCCGACGGCAGTCCCTACAGGACTTAAACCCGGGCATCCCTACTGCACCAGGAGTCGAGTACTCGACAAAACAAGAGAAACAAGTTCTCAAAAACCAAGTTAAAATATTAACTAGGAGTTCCATGCTCTCTCTCGGATCTGCGCTTGCTGGCGTGGAAGAAGAAAGAACTGACGTCAGTGCGCGTGGGTGCGTCTAAGTAGGTCCGACGACGTCATCTCGGCGGCTGCAGCGCGACGACGCCTACCGACGCGTAGGGGTACTGCTGATGAAAACTTTCCGGATCCAGTATGACGCCTGGGGATATTCTAAGGTAAGGAATCCATCACTAACGTGTCTCTTTCAGATTGTGACATTTATAGAAAGAAGGGTACCCAAGTACCGGGACTCTCTAAAGCCCAATGTCTTCAGTCTAAATATCAACAGATCTACTTTCAAGGTACATGGATTGTATATTGGCAAGCACCGAACTTTGGTCAAGAGACAGACATCTTTCTTTGCAAAGCTAAACTAGCCCCAAAGACACTTGATGCCTTTTGTCTGTAGAGTGACAGACTTGCTTCTTACACACATACTGTCTCTGGGGGCACTTTGGTAGTCCCTCTTGCCTACCTAACATAGGAAATACGAAATGCACATGGTGTACCCTTAGGTTTCTGCACTTGAACCTCCTAACTTTCTTAGCTTAGTTGGCTTCAGAGCATGCTGAAAAAGCTTGGTACCAGTATGCCCGTTTCAAAATAGATTTACTGAGCCCTCTCTTTAAACTCCTGTTAACAATAGGCTGGTATGTCACTTGGCAGGCCACCACGCTGTGCTGCGAGTTGTAAATTATTAATAATCAGTGAACTGTTGGTTCACTGTGTAAGTTAGGAATGCATGTTTTGATTCGCCACTGTCTACTCATATGTGTACTAGGATAGCACAGCAGGAGAATATGCAACGTTCTCCACATTGTCTTGTGGTGTTTGCCAAGTTGCCAACTACCACTTTTTGTCAGAGTGCTTAAGCAATTATGAGTCCTCTAAGGCCTTTCCTAAATGAATATTCACAATCTTGGGAATTTTTGGAATGGTGTCAGATTTTAGACTCATATTAGAAAATCTTGAAGATTCTGGAACAAACTACTGAATCTGCATGCAGAATTATAATACCGTTATTGTTATGAAAAGTTAAAAGTTTACAGACACTCTGTGATAAAGACTAATTCACAAAAGTGTATGGATAAGGCAATTAATTGAGACTAAAGACTTACTTCTCTGGGAGCCATCTGCTGTTCCGAACTAACTATTTCCTCCACAATAGGATGATTAGGAGGGGGTACAGTGGCCTCTGTCAGGACATAGAGGTGAGGTCCTAATTGCAGGTTAGCAGTCTACTGGACTAATGATTTAGTATGGGTACTAGTGAAGCTAGCCTCCTGATTGAGTCCCAGAACCAGCAGAATTCTCTGATCTGCTGTGGTGGCTACTACCTGCTATGTGGAGCTTACCTCTCAAGTCTAGAACTGTCTGGTAGCAGAAAGGTTGCAAAACCAAGAGAACACAGTTCACAGAATAGAGTTCTTCTGTCTCAGACTTTGAGGAGTTAGGAAAGGACTTTTGGGCCAGTTGGCTGCCTTGTATTGATACCACAGATTTGGTGCCCAAGTGGATTGGGTCCTTAAAACCAGATGTGAACCTTTCACAAGTACCATCTACCTAGTACAGCCACCTACACTGGAACACACCCGAGTGCGACTTTTGCTGCCAGAGGAAAGCGGTAATATTTTTTTAAAGAATATCTTTCTTTTTCAATTTCACTGTTGTTGAATACATGTAAAGTGCAATACTGAACATTTAGAAATGTGAAACAAACTTCGTAGCCATTCCACATACTCCCAGTACGGTTATTAATAAGATATTTTCATCTTCTAAAGGTCTCCAGTAATACAGGTTATGTGTTGCATATAATTAACATTTCAAGTTTCAACATTTTTAGTTCTGGGGCCTTCCCCAGCCAAAGTACATCTCTCCTCGTCAGAACCTGAGTCCCCCGACTCCCGCCCTCCCACCGCTGCTTCAAACTCCACTATGACTTCTCTCCATGTCGTCAAATCTTCCTAGGCATGTTCATCTACTCTACACCTGCGTAGCTTAACCTCCTCTGCTACTGCCCATTCTCTCACATCTATACCCAATCTTTGCAGGTTGGGTCCCCCTGTGCCCATCCATGTTATAGCCACTCGCCTTTTTTTCGCCTGTAATAGTGCCAGTTGTACAAATCTCCAATGCATTTTCCCCTCCTTGCGTTGTTTTAGTGTTGCCAATAAACAGGTAGCGGGTTCTAGCCTCAGTGTCACACCTACCACATTCTGTATCGTTTAAACCACCCATTTCCAGTAAGTGTGTACCTCAGGATATTGCCAGGCCAGGTGTAGAAATGTTGCCGGTGTGGTTTTACATTGGGGGCATGTATTCGGTTTCGTGTGGTTTATGCGGTGCAGCAGCACCGGGGTGACATATGTGCGGTGCAAAAAACGAAAATGGGCTAGCTTAAACCGTGCGCTACACGAACCCCTTTTTACTAGTCTGCAGGCTTCCTTCCACTATGCATCTGTCATTGGTGTACCCAGATCCTCCTCCCAACCTATTCTCGCTTTTGGTATTGGTCTAGGCATGTCCATAATCATAGCATTATATAAGTCTGAGATCAGATGTTTTCCCCCTCCAATCTCTAGTAGCGTCCTGAGGATGCTGAGGATGCTGGTGCGACGGGGCACGTAGGCCAAATGTCTCGGACTATATCAACAATGCTTGCATAGATAAGGAACTGACCGCTTCCTACCCCCAAAACTCTCGCGCGCTGCCTCGAAGGAGATCAGTGTCTCTTTGGGGAAAAGGTCTGCTAATGTCAGGCATCCCCATTCTTTCCATCCAGTAACATCCACGTCCGACGCCAGATGGAGGAACGTCAGGAGGTCCCAGAACTCAAACTTTCTGGCGAAGGGGGTGCGTCTCAGAACCACCCCCACTGCTCTTTCCCAGAGTGCCACTGTGTGCCTAATCAAGTAAGGGCCTGCACCCTGCCTCCTCCCAACTCCATGCAGTAGCTGGGGCAAGGTTTTTTCATCGGTCAGTAGTTATTTCTCCCAATTGGTCTCCTCAGTCAGCCAGTGTGCTGCATGTTGGAGCTGGTACGCTAAATAATAGTTCCATATTGGGAAGCGCCAACCCTCCCACATCCTGCGGCAGCTGCAGCGTCTCTGTGCTCACTAATTTCTGCCATTTACCCATACCAGGTTTAATAGCAGGGAGTGAAGTCGTTTAAACACTGACCGCGGAAGCGTGTCTAACGAGTGCTGAAGGGTATAAAGGCATTGGGGCAGCAACACCATTTTGGCTACCGCCACCCGCCCCATGAGGGACAAGGGGAGCGCTTTCCAGAAGGTGACCAACCGGGTCACCCCCTCTATCACTCGGTCTATATTACATTTTTCCCATCTCTGGGCAGTGTGTGCGACTACAATACCCGGCAACGACGCTCAACATCTTGTGATTCTGGGCAAATCACTTAATCTCCCCATGCCTACCAAAAAATGAATGTGACCATCTGTAACGAAACTGGTGCTCATGTAAAGCGCTCCGATACCTGATATCTTCGGGTCTAGTTCGCGCTATATAAAACAAACAAAAAATATATATATATCCAGGCTAGGAGTCGTCCTGATTTGTCCCCCTGTCGGTGTAGCAACTGAAGGTGTGACGTTAGTGTATATTTTTCTAATCTGTCCCGTACCTCCGTAACTTGTCTTAATAATTCCGTTTCAGTTTCCTGTCTCCCCTTGTCTCCCATCTCCCGCTGTAGGGATGCTAAAGCACATTCCTTCTCAGTGAGTGTCTCCTGCAGAATGCGTCGCACACCACATGAGGCTCACGCATCTACCCCTCAGGACAGTTTTGAGTGCTTCCCACTCTATTGCGCAGATTCCCGCCGTTGTCCAGTTTAGTTCAAGGTAGTCTCTAAAAGCTTTTGCAATTTCTTCTTTCCCTACTTGGTCTTGCACTATGTCCGAGGGGAGCCTCCATGAATATAGGGTTCTGATCCCCCTCCCCCACCAAAAACCATATGTCAGACAAGTATCTTTGCAAGTACCAAGATACTTGTTTGACTAGCACTGTGAGAGCCGTCTTTGACGAGGCGCCAATACCCTGTTGAGTCTACTATAAGTTCCATGTGTGGACGAGTAGCAGGTGTACTCCTGTCTAGCGGGGTGTGTGTCCCGCCAAACATCCCCAATCCCCATTTGCGACATCACTTCTGATAAACTTGTTGTCATTCTAGGTTTAGTGAGTTGGCGGGGTGGGCGGCGATCCAGGAAAGTGGTAATAGTAGTGGACATTCAGAATAGAACTTCGGAGACCCCTATGGCATCAATTGCACAAAGAAACAACTTTTTTGTAATGATCAAGCTCCTTGTCCTACTTTGAGGAAATCCAAGTCTGCAAAGGCTATTTAGTGTGGAGCTCCATCCACTGAAGTTCAGCAGTATGGATTCCTCTTTAGATAAATCATGCTGGTAGGGGTTGTTTCACAAAATATCAACCCTGAAAATACTGTGGAACAAACGTATTGTGACCAAAACACAGATCAGAAAAATATTGACTTTACAAACATATAATTTGAAGTGTAAAAATGTTTACTACCATATATCACAGTCCACAATCTCGGCTTTGTAATGGAAAGTGTATGTACTTAATTGCAAATAACATTATTTTGATTTAAAATAAAAGTTAAATTATTTGTTTCCAACATTACTATTACAATACCTATATATATAACATTAATAGTAAAATGATTACAATACTTATTTGTAATATAAATAAACAATGCATTAACTTAAAAACATTTTAAATGACATGTAACTTAAAAATGTATCACTGAATAGAAATAAATTGTAATATTACTTTATAATATACAATACATTTATCATACAAAAAAATAATTCTTGAAAAGATATATTAGTCATTTATATTAACAAATAACCCCAACAGAAACAATATGAACATAATTATTATTGACTAAAAAGATTTAAAAAATTACATTTATTCAACTGTTATAAATATTTGAAAATTTGTAAACAAAAAAGCTTTTTATTCTAAAAACATAACTGAAATAGAAAGTATAAAAAAATAGAAAAATAATTAAAAGAAATAAAATAATTTAAAATACACAAATATGTATGTGTCTATACATACTTTTAAATTTCATATACTCAAAATATTCCAGAATAAAATAACATGCAGTAATCCAATTTCAAAATCATTAAGAAACAAATAAAAAATATTCTAACTTCAATCCTATGAACGTAGGAACATTTATATATAGTGCCGGATGGGTGTTATGGGAGAGATCAAATATCAATCTAACTTCAGTCTTACAAATACTGTGGAAAGTGCATACTTAGGGGGTCAGATTAACAATTCTAACTCCTTCCAACAAATATTGCGGGGATGGTGGAAGGTCATATTTACAATCCCGACTCCTAACAAACACTGAAGTGAAACTATATTTAGGAAGGCGAGTGGGAGGGGGCGCACATTTACGATTCTAACTTCAGTTCAACAAATATTAAGGAAAGTGCATACATTGGAAGTTTCATATTCCCTACACCTGAATAAAATAAACACACTAACTTTAAAAAAAAAAAAGAAATGTAAATAAAAACGTTGAAAGTCCTACGTATATATTTAAAAATACATTAAAATAATTTCTAAAAATTACCAAATATATTAGAATTGTACAAAATTAATTTCAATGTATTGAATAAAATTTAAAGAACGGATCCCTCAAACTCCCCCTAAAACACACCATTTAACAGAATTAATACAATCTATTTTATCATTTATTAAATAATTAAGGGCCAGATTTCGAGTCCGACGGTCTTTTACCACCAGACTTGCGGTGGCGCAGTGGTGGCGGTCCTGCGTTCGCTCTATTACGAGGCAGCTTTTTGGACCACCACCGCTGCACCGGCTGTGCCAGAGAACTGCCGCTCCCTGGCGGTGGGGCAGCACAGAGGCCTATATAATACCGAAGACTGGATCACCACGGTCGGCTGAGCATATTATGAGTTTGACCTCTGCCAGCCATTTCATGGAGGGCTCACTGCCTTGAAAAGGCTGGAGGAGGGGAAACAAAGGGGGCCCTACAGGGCTCCCATGCCCCCCGCCGCCATGGGGATGCATTCAGGAGGGCACAACATGTGCCCCCTGTTCGTGTTCACCCCAAGTTCCATGGTGGCATGGACTTCACAGTCCATGCCGTTCTGGAACTTCTTATGCGTTCCCATTGCAGTGCCTGTATTCAGGGAACCAGCGAGGGAACAGCAAAAGAAAAGACAGGAAATGTCTGCCAGACACGAGTTCAACTCGTAATCTGGCAGGCGGTCCCTGCACAGCTTTGGCAGTGCTGGGCTGGCGCAGAGCCGGCGCAGCACCGCCAAAGTGGTAATCGTCCCCTAAGTAACTATTTAAAAAACACTACCCACACATTCCCAAAATATACCTCACATTCTAAAAATAAAAAAATAAATCTCACAATAACAATGAAATAAAAATATAGAATAAAACATAATAAAAACAATATTATAGTAAACCATATTTTAACTTCAATATTATTGTAAAAAAGTAAAAAAAACAATATATTTAACTTCAATATTTTTGAGGTCACAATATTTTGAAAGCATTATTATGGACACGATGCTTTTGAGTCAATATTTTTCAGGCACTTTCCTAATGAATTATTACTTTTGTACTCTTGTTATTGAACTTAGCTTGAATCTTTATGTACTTTATAGTTTAATTGAAAGACTGTGTGAACTGTTGCGATGGCATGGTGGGCAAAAGAACGATGAGTTGGAATGCTACCCGAGCAACTGCCAGTGTTTAGACTTATTGAAGGCGTTCCTCCAATCACCTTTTGCTTGTTTGATGTAAACCCCTAAGTGGCCAAGGGTATGCCCAGACATGGGTCCCTTGCTAACTATGCCCCTGGAACCAAACTACACCCAACTGAAGAGGACAATCGGGCTGACACCGGTCTTGGGTTGCTTGTTTTCTTGTTCAGAGAAGACCTGGTGTGGCAGTGGAGGCTGGATTGTTCCTGCTGGAGCAAGTTGGAGCAAGTTGAAGAGCGATTTGCATACGAGTGGGTCTAATCTGAGGTGGTATGCTGGTAAAAAAGAATGAGTTAGGCAACCCTTATATACCCAAGATGTCTCTAGCCTGAAATAGATACACCTATCTCTGGGGTCCTTGGGAAGTCTCTTTTAAAAACATTATATGTCTGGTCTAAATGGTCTAAATGCAGACATATCTAAATATGCAGGAAACACCTTCCTCACAAATGTGTAGTGGTCCAAAAACGGATCATCCTGTTTCTGGGGTACCTGGTACATCTTGCATCCAAAACCAATGTTTCTGATTTTGCTTCATTAATGGCAGACAATGTGTGTTTCTGCTGTACCTGGGCCCCCTTTTTTTCAAACAGAAAGACAGGTCTCTAGAAACCCAGGGAAATTTATTTTTAATGGCAAACGTCCCTGATTGGTACATAGGGGCCTTGTTTGCAAGTAACTTGTACTATTTTATTCACATTCTCCTAGATACTCCTCTGATGGCCCCCCTTACATAAATTATTCATTTTATTTCTAAACGTGGTTAGGGTATATACAATTTCCACTCATTAAAGTTTTTTGGGGCTAGCAGAGCCTTAATACCAGTCAATCTCTTATTTTGTTCATCAAACTCAGAAACTTTTTTTTTTCTAAAATAAAAAAATAAAATTCATATCCAGTGGTCCAGCAGCAGAAGGTGCGCAACACAGGGAGGGAGTATAAACTGCATGATGCTAGTACAAGCTATCTATTTTTGAAACAAAGATGAGATTTCCCTATACAAAATGTCGACTTGTCTTCAGCTATTGAGCAGCAAGAAAAGGGCTGACTGCAAAATCGAAAGCCACTTGCATACAGCTGAGGGCCCGAGGTGATCTTTGGCCTAATAGGACATTTAGTTGCTGTTGAACTAAAAGACATTTGCAATTCACAATTTGTCTTTCTTCCACTTAAAGAAATTGTGAGCACAATTTTGTATGGGTCTTTCAATGGGCTTAATTAATAAAATTGTGAGCTAACCTACGAATCCGTATTTAACCATAAACGCATTTGCATAAGTGTGCTATGTAGAGATGGGGTTAGAAAAGAGCTGTAGCAGAACATTTAACTAATTAGTTTTAGCTAAGAAATTTATCTACAGAAAAAAATAACGGAGGGAGGATTCTTAGCAAAACCTGCGTTTCTGTAGTTTTGTACAGGACTACAGTTGCAACGATCCTCAGATCACAAAGTAAAATCTCTAAACTGAGATCTGAAAGTAATTATGCATTTATATAGTAAAGTACGAAATGTTTCAGTTTTTTTGAAGAATATCTTTGCAATATTTTGTGTGAAAAAAGATTTTTTAATGTAGATTTTTGCAATGTATATTTATGTGCTTTTTCTCATGCTTAAAGTGTCAGGAGAAACAGTGGGTGTAAATCAATGTATATTTTAGTGCAACACTGGTCGGGTTTGAGCTGAAGGGGTGCAACACTGGTGTCAGCACTCGTCCCACTCCCAGCGCCGGAGGTGTTGACACTGGTGCCAGTTAAGCAGGGAGGTTTGTGGATCTCGGGCCTAGAGCAGAAGGCTATACTGGAGATGACACAAGCCCGGTATTGGGTCCCTGGGGGACAGACAATGCCAGTAATGAAGCCGCCGGCAGTAACCAGACTGTGGGTTCCCGTGGATCCGTAGGGCCCAAAGGAGCACATTGAAAATTTGAGGTATGGCCTTCTTGAATGCCTCTATCTGCTGCGGGATCTACAACAACCTGGGAGCATCGGAACCAGCTTAGAATTCTCTTCTGTGGTCTCGAAGGGGTGCAACTAACATCGTGACAACCTCACACCTCTTTGGAGTCAGAGTGGAGGGATGGGGTCGAGTCCAACCTTGCTTTCTTTTTCCTGTGCTTGGACTTACCATAGGACTACGAGCGCAAAGTTGTGTAGTCATATGAATGGCCTCAGACTGGGATCGAGAGCAAACCTGCGACTTGGAGTGTGAGTGGGACCTCGTGAATTCCGCAACTTCTGCTTGTATTCGGTGACATACAGTTTTGCCTCCCCATCTCAGATCGCCTTCAGGTGCATGAGGGCACACACATCACACAACAAAGTGTCACGCCCCAAGCACCAACACCAAAGAAACACCTCGTGCATCTGCTTCCTGCAGGCACAGCATGCCTTGAAACCTGTTTTGGGTGAAGGGATTATCCCTACCACACCGGTGAAATTGTTTAGAAGTGGTCGTAAAGTACAAGTTACTTACCTTCGGTAACGTAATATCTGGTAGGGACACAGTCTAGCTGCAGATTCCTTAACTTTTGAATTCCCCCCAGGCGCCAGTCTGGATCTGGAATTTTTTTCCAGCAGTTCGTCTACTCGCCGGGGGACGGCGTTGTACGGCTCCGTGATGACGTCGTCTCTGGATAGGACGTCAATGGATCCATAGAAGTCCCCTCTGGCGCGCGGACGTCAGTTTCTTCTGTGAAAACTTCCACACCAGAATGCTGCGCCACTCTAAAAAATGGCTCTGGAAAGAGTGTGCCCAAAAACGATAAAAATCTTTTAAAACACCAATTACAAACAACATGAAATGGTATGCCAATACCATCCAAAGGGTTTTAGGTAAAACCCCCGCATTAATTAACGATACTTTTGTCTATGTGAAACCCTGCACGCTGAAGCAGAATCATCCTTAAAAAGGGGAACACCCTCTACCCTACAGACCACTCACCAATGGAAGTGAGAGGCATGACCATACCAATACAAGACCCATGAAACAACAATAAAATGCTTGAGTCACCATTACATGAGATAGTGACCACTGGTATACGAACCAGTATTGATACAGGGTATAACCCTTTGTCTCATAGGTCTTTCGCAGAGCAGGGAGGATGGGCAGGGTGTTAAAGAATCTGCGGCTAGACTGTGTCTCTACCAGATATTAAGCTACCAAAGGTAAGTAACGTGTACATCTGATAGAGACATCTAGCAGCAGATTCCTCAACTTTTGAACTAAATATCATAGCTAGACCCCCCTGGAGGAGGGTCTGCGAACTAATTCTACAACAGTTCCCAAGAGAACCAGCCGGTCAATACCAACAACCGACTAAATGTACGTAGGAATAGTAGGGAAAGTTTAGCTCTTAATAGCACCCATGATCACGATCACAGAATATATCAATAATGAACCACCCTATAGGCTCGAAAAAAATCAAGTCCTGAGGGAAAGGGGGAAAAAAATTAAATAACCATCTGAGAGTTATCAGATACTATCATCTATCCTCCAAGGGGAAAGAGAACTCGTGGACCAAAAGGGTAAAAAACAAGACAAAAACCTTGTAATCTGTATTTTTCAACTCAATAAAGAAATATCAGAGAAGAGACGTCCTGATAAAATCCATAAAGAAGAACTCGCAGGACTCCTCCCCGTTACACTAAGATGAATGAGCCTTGATAAAAAACTGAAGACATACTCCTTCCACCATGAAAGGAGAAGAATAATACCTCCCTGGTATAAAGAACATTTGCTTGACCAAATGATTACCCGAAGGTTACATCACACATCAAATCAGCTGTGAATCTGGTATAGGCTTCCATCAGTATGCCAGATATATAAAATCTCGCCACAGATATATGCCAGCTATCCCCGAGTGGCCCGACACCTCACGAAATTTCGCCGGCCTTTGTCCCCTGCCGGACCACAAAGATCTACATAAGTTTGTCCCCGCGTGGCCTAAAGAGCCATGGTCCACAGTCTGAACATGACCCCGAGTCACCAAAGGGAAACGAGGGGAGCGAAGAAACCGCATCTCACACAAACTACTTTGTTTTTGTTTTTTTAAACCAAACATGTGTAACACATGCAGACAGCCGTGTATATACTGTATACATAATGTCGAAACAGAACTGAAAAACCAGTTCAAAATATTTTATAATATTACTGAAAAAGGCACTGCACCTTACAACAAACCACCTTAAGTGACATGTACCATCACAGGTAATATGGCATTAGGAGGATGCCTCCTGTAAAACGGAACCCTTGCCAGCAGTAAACACATGCAATCACACTTGTGAACCAAAAGAAAATTTGATTGTTAGTCCGCTGGTAATATATATATGGATCAACAAATTATATATATATATATATATATATATATATATATATATATATATATATATATATATATATATATATATATATATAATTTACCCCTCTTCAAGAAGTAACAGCCATGAATTCTCCAGGAATGATTAGTACCAAAAAAAGAATCAGATACATACTTCAAAAAGACCGGTAATATCTAACCTTAAACAGAAAAACATATACAAGAACATTGTAGGAGAGTAAGAAGACCTTCTTATCCCAAAAAGATCTCCTTATATGTAGTGCATGACTGAAACAGCCTTAACCGTTTCAGACACTACCGCTCAGACAGTCTAAGGCATTGAGCTTATACCACCGTGTTCAAAGATTGAACAAAGGAATTACCTATGCCTTCCAAGAAAGGAGGGATCTACAAACCTTTGTATTTCAAAGAATACAATCATGGTAGTTCAATATCGAACCACTCATAATACATATGGAGTTCGCTTCAAGTAAAGAAAACAAACTGCACAAAATCGCTTGGTTAAGAAAGAACCAGATGATTGTGAAAGGTAGCAACAAAGAAAAATAATGGCTATGAGCACCATAATTGCCCCTCTTAAGAGCATATAATATAGTCCAAGAAGTACCAATCCAATAGCAAACAAGTAGACTACGTAAGTAGTACACATACAAGCTATATAATAGCCAACCAATACTCCACATAGAGTAAGGCGTATCCCATAACAGGAATGAACTCGAGGCCAAGCTCCTCATCAGAGTAAAATAAAGAACAAAACAGCTATGCAGCTGCAAAGACCATCCAGAGACCAAACATAATCCAAACCGGAGGTAAACTCTCTCCCAATAAGAAAGAAGTAGTTCTTAACACTTAAACACCACAAGCACAACAATAGTTGAGGCAGGAAATAAACCATTACCCAACTTAAAGATCCACGACCGTGGCTGTATAAAATGGAAGCAAAAGACCCGAAAGGGACATATTACAAGTGCATCAAGGGTCATACCGACCCGAACAGACTCGAGGAACCTCAACCCCCGCAACAAAGCATGTCTGCAAGGAGCAGCAAAACAAGCCACTTCCCACCACCCAAATCAGTGGTGTAAAAATCATACAGACCGAGTCAACTCAGGCAAGAAGGAGGGAAGCCTGCAAAACCGGGTACCCCACATCCACGCAAATTAAATAAAGGAAGGCGAAGCAGGCTAAGAATCTGACCCTCCCAGACTAGACCGAAACCTGCGTAGAGATGCATCCACTTGGGCTCCAAAAATATGAGCCCCATCTAATGGCATGTGGATCAAGACCGACTGGACGGCTTCCGAAAATGCAGACGCCCGGAGCCATTCGTGCTGGCACAATGCCACAGCAGGCACCATGGCCCGCCCAATGGAGTCAGTGGAATCCATTCCATACTTGATGAGCAGCCTGGCTGCCTGACGGCCAGCTGAAATCAACTGATGCAACTTGCCCCGGTTAGCTTCGGGAAACAAGGGTTAAAGCTGGCTCAAAGATTCCCACAAAGCGTGGCGAAAGTGTCCGAGAATGCAGACCGTATTAGTGGAGTGTAAAGCCGCACTAGTTGAGGAAAAGATCCGCTTCCCGCAAGAATACCATACCCTGGATTTCTTATCAAGGGGGGAATGAGGGAACTTCCCCATCTCAGGGGACGCCGTAATGGTCTGGACCACGAAGCTGTGGTGGGTTGGCTGTCGAACAAGGCAATCGGGTTCACCAGTGGCAGGGTGGTATGTATGGGCCCACTGTCGCACCTGACTCAGGTTTTGCCCATGCCCCCAACAAAATGTCAGTAAGGGCCTCATAAAAAGAGAGCACTGGCTCAACCCCCGATTGGCCGAGATGAAGGACCTCAATAAGAGGATCTGTGTAGCCTTTTCTACAGTAGGTAGAGTACGATGCAAGACATCAGCCACTGTCCTCAAAACCTCTGCCAAAGAAGAACTGGCTTCCAAGGCAAGGACAGCAGGGAACACATCTATCCCTCTCGCTTCACCCAGCTCCGCCATCCAGCTGTCCAACCAGGAAGAGGCCATTGGCTGCTCCAAGGGGGTCACCTCCTCACAACCTTCCCCTAACAGGCCTTGTGGATCCTCCACAGAAATGATAGCCACCGCATACAGCTTTACAAACTACGTTGAACGGCGTTGAGGCGACGCCATGCCGACATTCACCTGGAAAGGAGGAGAAACATCACCTGGTCTCTGTGCAGATGTTTGGAGTCTCGGCGAAGCCGGCTCCACAGTTCACACTGACTCCAGCTCAAGGTCTACCGGCGCCGCAACGACTGGCATCATAATAGCGACTGACTTCACGCCGGAGTCGACCACCATCGGTGGCCCTGAAGGACCGTGCACCAGCGCCTCAGAGTCCAAGGCTGGAACTGCCGCCGAGGGCAAACCCGCTGGCGATGACGCAGTTACGGCGCCTACGACCTCCTTGGGGCCCGCAGGCGCTCCAGAGGGAGACCAGGGCCCAAAGACCAGATGGAGAGCCTCGTAGTACTCCTGCATCTGCTTCCAGGTCGCCCCGGCTCCAGGTAAAACTGGGAGGCTCTGGAGTGACGCCAGACCGGGAGTCTCAGCACTAGGGCGAGAGACACCCTTGCGATCTATATTGCGAGTCAAAGACGCCATAGAGGGCTGGGTCTTCGACCTGTTGTGACCCTGCTTACCGTGTGATGTCGACGGAGACTGGGAATGTTACCATTGACCACAGGGTGAAGAGCGGCGCTCCCGGGAATGACCTGTGGCCCGGGAGGAAGACCGACGACGTGAGCTTGAAATCCTCGACTACCGCGCCTTCAGAAGCTTCATGCATCGCTCCTACCGCTGACAGGTGTCACACTCCTCAGCATCGTGGTGCTCGCCCATGCACCACATACAGATAGAGTGTGGGTCCGCACATGACATCTTGCGAGCACAGGATCCCCAAGACTTAAGACTTGAACCCAGAGGGCATAGAGCAACCTGTTTCAGACGAAAAAACATTGTCACAGCAGAGCAGAAAAGAAGAAAACGGACGTCTGCGCCGGAGGGGACTTATATGGCTCCATTGACATCAAATCCCAAGACGACGTCATCACGGAGCCGTACGACGCCATCCCCTGGCGCGCAGAGGTACTGCTGAAAAAATTTCCGGATCCAGACTGGCGCCTGGGGAGAATTTAAAAGTTAAGGAATCTGCAGCTTGAATTCTCTATCAGATAACTGTTAACGTCAATAGCATGGAAGTCACAGAAAGAAAAGAACTGACAACAGCAGGCAGGAGTGCCACTTATTTGTGGTTCTGCTCTGTCACTTCCAGGGTGGAGTGGTTTCAGCACGGAGCTGCACGGCGCCACCTAGCTGTATGCAGGAGCACTGTTTGGAGAAAAGTTTTCCAGATCCAGTCTGAAGCCTGTGGAGTATTCTAAGGGGAGGAATCCATGGTTAGAAGTATCCATCAGAAAGTCGAAAATATAGGGACAAGAAAAGAAAGGTGGCGATGGCAGTAGGCACAGAGCTAGGAAACAAAAAAAGACTAGGACAAAGGTAAGAGACACAGAGAAAGATAGGAAGAAGGTGAGATAATGAGGAAAGCAGGAACAGGTGCGGTGAGAAATAGATAGAAAAAAGGTGGGGATTGGAACACAGGAGGCCTGAGATAGGCAGAGGCACGGTCAGACAGATATGAAGAGACAGAAAATGAAAGAAGCAGCACAACATTTTTGAAAATGATAGATCTATAAAGACAAAGGTAGGGATAGGAAATGGGAGAGATTCGATCAGGAGAATTAGGAAGATAGATTGTGAGTAGGGGGATAGGACAAAACAGAGTAAAAGATGAAGAAAGTAAGCAGCATGAAACGGACATCTAGAAGAAGAGAAATCTACATGGCTAGTAACGAACAAGTTGCTTACCTTTGGTAACACATTATCTGGTAGAGACTAACTAGACACAGATTCCTTACCTTAGAATTATCCCCAGGCATCAGACTCAATCTGGAAATTTTTCATAAGCAGTACCCCTGCGCACCAGTAGATGGCGTTGAGCGGAGCCACAATGAACAATAACCACTGGTGTAGAAAACTAGGGCCCTTAAAGGGGAAAGCCCTGTCCCTATACAGCTGTTCGCAAAGAGGGGAGGATGGGTGGGTCATTAAGAAATCTGCAGTTACAGAGTATCTACCATATAAGGCGTTATCAACGGTAAGTAACTTGTTCATCTGATAGAGACTTCTAGCAACAGATTCAGAATAGATACCCAAGCAATACCACCCCGGAGGTGGGTCTGCGAAACAATTTCACACCAATAAGTCCTGCAAAGTGCCCGTCACAATGGACCTGACTGTCCAGGCCGTAGTGTTTGGTGAACATGTGCATAGAGGCCCTCGTTGCTGCTTAGCAGATATCCAGGACCGGGACTCTGCGTGCTAAAAGTGGTAGCAGCCTTGGCTCTAGTGGAATGAGCACGCAACTCAGGGGGTTGCTTCTTGGCAAATACGTAGCAGATTTTGAAGCAGAGTACGATCCATCAAGAGATGGTCTGCTTCCATACAACTTTTCCCTTCTTTGCTCCGACATACCCCACGAAGAGTTGGTAGCCCACACAGAACTTTCTCGTGCGGTCAAGGTAGAACGACCACTTTTTCTGGGTCCAGTCGGTGAAGTCGCTCCTCTTCTTTAGAGAGATGTGGCGGAGCGTAAAAAGGAATTAGGGTGATGGACTGGCCTACATGAAAGGGAGTGACAACTTTTGGCAGAAATGAAGCCCTAGTTTGCAGAGCCAGCTTGTCTGGGTAGATGTTTAAATATGGAGGCTTGGGTGACAAAGCCTGAAGCTCACTGGCTCTCCGGGCAGATGTTATTGCCACCAGGAAGGCCGTCTTGATAGTAAGGAGCCAGAGAGGACAGTTGTGTAAGGGCTCAAAGAGAGCGGACATCAGGAATGTTAGGACTAGATAAAGGTCCCACTTGAGGCATGATAAAGGGTCTAGGAGGAAACATATTGCAAACCTTTTAAGAACCTATGTTCAATAGGAGATTTGAAGAGGGATGGCTGGTCAGGCAACCAGAAATGCTGATATAGCAGAAAGGTGACCCTTTAAGGTACCCAAATCAGAGCCCTCCTGGGCAAGGGAAAGAACAAATAGAAGAACCTGAGAAGGGGAGCAGAAAGGGGTCAACCTGGTTTTCTGCACACCATGCCATAAACCTGCCTCAAAGGCAATCGTATACCATTTTGGTGGAGGGACCCTGGCTGTCAAGATAACAATGCAGACTTAAAGTGGAAGGCCGAAAGCTCAATCTCTATGCAAGAAGGCGAAATGTTGACAGGTTTGGGTGGAGAACAATCCCCTGCTGCTGCGACAGAAGATCCTCCCGAAAGGGCAGCCTGATTGGAAGACCGATGGCCATGCTTGGGATTCCAAACTCTCCAAGCCCAGTCTGGAGCCACAGGGATAGGTCCAGTCGTTACTGATCTTCTTGAGAACTCTGGGCAGGAATTGGTATGGGTGGAAAGGCATACAGGAGCCTGAGCTTTACTCAAGACAAAAAGCGTCTACGAGCAAGAGCCGCTTTGGAAAATCCAGGGTGCAGAACTGCTGACATTGCGCATTCTCGACTGTGGCAAGCAGATACAACCAAGGCTCTCCCCACTGCTGACAGAGACCTTGCACCACCTCCGAATGTACGAGCAACTCGGGATCTGCTGGGCATCGTTGGCTGAGTTTGTCCGCCCTGGCGTTCCGAGGCCTCCAGGTGTTGAACCACCTGTGCAATGCCCCGACGCTCCAGCCATGTCCAGAGATGCATGCCCTCTTGACAAAGGGTCCACGACCTTACCTCACCCAGTTTGTTGCAGTACCACATAGTGGCGGTGGTCTCTGTGAGCACCTGTACTAGCCTTCCCTTGATGAAGGGTAAAAAGGCTTTCAATGCCAGCCAGATCACCCAGAGCTCCAGAAGGTTAATGTTGAGTCCTGATTCCACCAGGGGCCTCTGACCTCCATCTTTCCCAGATGGCCGCCCCAACCCACGAGTGACATCTGCTACCAGTGTCAGATCGGGTTGGGGAAGGGAGAGGAGTCTGCCGCTTAATCGCGGTCCGCTCACCACCACTGCAGGTCTTTTGCAGTTCCCTCCGAGATCTGGACCATGTCAGAGATTTCCCTGATGCTGTGCCCACTGGAACTTCAGGTCCCACGGCAGAACCTGCATATGCCAGCGGGCATATGTCACAAGCAGGATGCAATTCAATATACTTTATTCAGCTAGTATAGCCACAAAAGACTACAACATGGTAAAAACATACAGTTGAAAATACGAGCAATACAAATAGTGCATCAATAAAAATAAAACAAAGCACAATAAAACCCAATAAAACTTACAATACAAATAGGAGCAGTGCCACTCCATTTCAGATAGGTTTTAAATTCATGACTAATATGGAAATAAATAGAAGTAAAATGTACATTTCTGTATGCATACAGGAACATCAAAGTGGCATCAAATAATGGGAGAAATTGCATTTCAACCCTGTGGGCCATTTTAAGTTATATTAGCAACTCTTTTAATGACTCCTGTATTGCGATTAAAAATCTTCCTATTGCACATACAACATTTAAAAATCTCATTTATCAACAGACTTGATCCCTATTAATAATCTTATAAGCAATAAAAAGAGGTTTCAAAAACTCCTTCCGTTCATATAGGAACCACAAGCAATCCAATAAAATATGTGGGCCACTACATTTTACTTTTAGCCCACATGTGCACAAGCTTTGTTCATTTCTCACTGCAGCTTTTATCTTCCTGTCTGCATTGCATGGATTAAGACCAACTCTAAATTTCAATTGTGACATTTCTACGCTTAGGACTTGGCAGGGACTCAATAGAAGGGAACATATGATCATTGCTCCATCCTTTTACCAAGAACTGGGTGGACGATTTGCTCCCCAGATAAAGTAAATACTCCTCTCGAGCCTTTTTACTTATAATTGCGAGTCGCTCCTGTTTGGGGATCTGCTGCCCTAACTTCCACTGTTCTAGCTCTAATGATTGTTTGACGCAGATCTTAGCTATTGTGCGTCCAACTTGGGATGCCCATTTCAGTTCACTTTCCTCCATTTCCCTTTTACAAAGGTGTGATATTTTAAGAATCCCTTCTATACTCAAACTCTGCGAAAAATTCAGTGCAGCTTGCAGCCCCTGATAACGCCAGGTTGTAAGATGGCATTCTACCATCCCAGCCTGGATCATAGTTGAGGGTGGAAGCAGGATGCGGAAGGTCATGAGGCCCAGCAGCCTCCGAGTCAGTCTCACCGAAATCCACGATAGAGTCCAAAAAATCGGTATCTTAGCCTGAATATCCTGAACTCGCTGTTTGAGATATGCACGAAACTGCACTGTGTCCAGAACAGCTACGATGAAAGGGAATGTCTGTCAGGGAGTCAGGGGTGACTTCGGCACGTTGAACCCCAGCAAGTGCAGGAGGTGGGAGGAGACAGCCTGGGGCAAGCCCGCCTTGAACAGCCAGTCATCAAGATAGGGAAAGACTGGCACCTGTGATCTCTGCAGATGAATTGCAACCACCGCCATCACCTTGAGGGGCGCTGGTATGGGCAAAAGGGAGCACGTCGAACTGAAAGTGCTCGTGGCCCACGGTGAACCCCAGGTAATGCCTTTAGGAAGGGAATGTGAAAATATGCGTCCTGCAAGTCCAACGCTACCAACCAGTCTTCCAGGGCAGACAGGACTTGAGAGAGCGTGAGCATTTCGAACTTCTGCTTGAGGAAGAAACTGAGAGGGTGCAGGTCGAGGATAGGACAAAGGCCTCCGTCTTTCTTGGGCACCAAGAAGTAGCGGGAATAGCAACCATGACCTACTTCTGGCATTGGCACCCTCTTGAGGTTCCCTTGGCCAAGAGAGTGGTCACTTCCTGGCGGAGCAAGGAGAGATGGTCCTCCATCAGCCTATCACAAGCAGGTGGTCACGTAGGGAAGGAGTATCCCCATAGGACAATTTGGAGAACCCATCGGTCTGAGGTTATCGACCTCCAGCGGGGCAGGTGATGGTGTATCCTGCCTCCCACAGGGTGCACATGATGATAAAAGGGCAGACTACAAGGGCTTGGGGGCTGTGATTGCAGGTGGGGTGGTGGACTGGCCTAACCTCTGGCTGGCTGACTCACAGGACTTGTGGGTACTGCGTCCTCAGCCACGCAGAGTCTAGGAAGCGAGCGCCGTGGTGGCTGGGAGGGTGCAGACGAGCTGGAAACCCCTTCCGTGGCCACAAAAGGAGTGAAAGGCGGATTGGGGGTGGCGAAGGGCCATTGAAAGTCCCAAGGGCCTGGCCGTAGCTGTGCTGTTCTTAGAGAGCTCCCGCGCTGAATCAGCCTGGTCTCAGAAGACACGGGAGCCATCAAAGGGCATGTCCATAAGCAATGCTTTGACATCGGCTGAAAAGCCAGTGGTTTTCATCCAGGCGTGGCGCCGTAAGGCCACCATTGAGGAAACCGCTCTGCCCAGTGAGTCGGTGCCATCATCAAACTTTTTCTTCTAATAGATATTCGCTCACACAGAATCCTTAAGTGAATTCTCCCAAAGCAGGATCATGGTGGAGGGTCAAAATGGACAACAGTCAAGAAGAAAGGACTAAAGAACTGCTCTACCAAATTAAGAGCGTGGTCTTGCATCATGCTAATGCAATAATGTACAGAAAATCACCTGACGGATGTAAAGTCGCTGCATTATATATGTCTTGAATCAGAAAACCATGTAAAAAGCAGAAGTAGCTGCAATACTCCTCCTGGAATGGACCATGAATTTCCTTCCGAGTACAAAGTAATAAACTACTAGGTTATCATCCATTCTAAATGATTTAGTCCACTGCGTGGGACAAGATGGTACAAAGGTTCTTCCATTTTTGAAGAATGCGGAAGCAGAAAAATGAAAGGCAAAGAATTGGCCTAGGAAATGTGAAAATCACAAGATGTTTTAGATACAATTTAATTTTCATTCTCAAGGTTTCGCATTTCATAAACATAATACACTGTGGGGTAATAGATGAGGCTTGAAGTTCATTAATGCACCCAGCAGAGGTTTTTGAAAGCAGGGACACTGTTTTCGAAGACATTTGAAATTAATGAATGAAGGTGCTGAAATGGTTGGTCCATAAGAAAGTCAAAACTAACTTAAAGTCCCACAGCACGAAAAATATTTTCTAACTACTTGAGAAATTGTACCACCAAAGGGACTTTAAATAGGGACCCTTGTTCAATGGAAAACAAACAGAAAGTGGTGACAAATAGCCTTTGCCTGACTCTGTTTGCATCAAACATTTCTGAAGTCCTCTTAGAGTCTATAATTAAATATAAACCTCATCGGAAAACGTCCTAGGTTCTGTTTATTTCCAACTTATCTATTGGACATCCGTGTTCCTGTTTTATACACACATCACTCGAAGGCGTTCTAGGATCTGTTTATATCAATCTTGACCAAAGGCTTTTTGGGCTCTGTTTACATACGACACCAATCTTAAGGCTTCCTAGTTTTTAACCAACTCACCCAAAAGGCTTCACACATATTCCCTGTCACTGCAATTCTACTTTTACAACATCTATCTGCAATGGCTCTTCTTTCAACTTCATTACAACTTTCCTTTCAGTGCCTATTCTCCTTTCTGTATACTGTCTGCTCGACAATTTACACAGAAAGCAGAAACGTTTTCTGTACCTCCCTGAGTAACTGTACAACCAAACCTTAAACAGGCATCCTTGGTCACAGGAAAAACACAAGCAATAAGTGCTGCCAAATAGCCTTTGACTGTCTAGTACTGGTATTTTGTGCCTCTCATCACCAAATCCAAGGTAAATTAAAGAAAAATATTGATATCACCCTGTAAAGTATCTAAATCATTGACCATACACCTTAACAAAAAAGTAAACCACATACTAGGATTAGCAACCCTGGATGAATGTTGTTTAACTGAAAGCAAAATATCAACCAATTGTGGAGCTATCTGGAACTTAATTAAACTTAACTTTCCAAAATGCACATATTTACTAAAGGGGACATCACTTTCAGGTTAGCCGTATACTTAGAGAAAGCAGATCTTACCAGTGAGGAAGCGTTCAGCACCAGATGAAGATCAGGGTACCAGGGCCTCCTTACCCAATCCTGAACTATGACTATAACCTTGACTTTGTGAAGCTTATTCTTCACAATGACTTTTTGGATCAATGCAACTGGTCGGAATTTGTAATGAAGATGGTACAACCACAGAGGCTGAAACCATCTGTCAAGGACCACTTCAGAGGCATTTCTCAGCAGCAGAAAAGTTGATACTTTTTGTTGACAGCTCAGAACACGCTACTTACCTTTGGTAACGCTTTTTGTGGTACAAACTCTATCTAACCACAGATTCCTCACCTTAGAATATTCCCCAGGTGTCAGACTAGATCTGGAAAAATCTTACGCAGTACCTCTGTACTCCGGTAGATGGCGATCCAGATCAGAAGTGAGTGCTGTGCCTATATAGGTGCTACCCCGGCCCACTGACATCAGTTTCGTTTGCGCAAAAAATGCGGAGCCACGACTGAATGATATGGGACTAGTGTACACATATCCAACAGGCTTTATGGTGAAGAGCCGATATCGCAGAGCAGGTAGAAATGAACGGTTAGGAATCTGCTGTTAGATAGAGTCTCTAGCAGGAAATGCGTTATCAAAGGTAAGTAACTTGTTCTTCTGATAGACTTCTAACTGCAGATTCCTCAAATCAAAATAGATACCCAAGCAATACCTCCCCTAAGGTGGGTCTGCGAGCAGCTCACACCAGAAAATCCTGGAGGACCGAATGGGGAAAATGCCCGTCTCAACAGACCTGACTGTCCAAGCAATGGTGCTTCATGAATGCGTGGAAAGACACCCTCGTATGTATAACTTGGCAGACGTCCAGGACAGGTACCCCCACATACTAATGCAGTAGTAGTGGCCTTGACCCTGGTTTAATGGACCCACAAGCATCAGGAGGCTGCTTTGTAGCTAATCGCAGAGTTTAATGCAGATCACAATCCATCAAGAGATGGTCTGTTTCTGCACCGCCGTGCCTTTTTTGCTCCTGCGAAACCAATGAAAAGCTGATCGTCCACCCGGTGGTTTTTGGTACGATCGATGTAAAAAAAGCTTGTTTTGGGTCCAAACGATGGAGTCTCTCCTCTTCCTTAGAAGGATGTTGTGGAGCAAAAAATGTTGGTAGCATGATGCTATGGCCAATGTGGAAGGGAGTCACCACTTTCGGCAGATAGGAGGCACGAGACCAAAGAACCAGTTTGTCTGGTTAGAAGCTGGTATATGGAGGTACAGCCGAAAGAGCGTGAAGCTCACTCGCCCTCTTGGCCAATGTAATCACCACCAGGAATACGGTTTTAAGGGTCAGAAATTGCAGAGGACAGTTATGCATGGGCTCGAATGGGGAACACCTAAGGAACATTAGAACCAGATTGAGGTCTCATTGGGGCATAACAAAAGGGGTAAGAGGAAACAAGTGTAGCAAGTCCTTAAGGAAATGCATTGCAACAGGTGTCTTGAACATTGAGAGATCTGGTAACCGCAAGAAAGTAAAAACGGCAGAAAGGTAACCTTTAACAGTGCCCAAGACAAGGCCTTACTGGGCCAACGACAGTACCTCTGACAAGGAGGTAGAAAGAAGATCAACTTTACAGGAGGAGTACCAAGCCATAAATTTGTCCCAACAGCAGATGTATTCAGTTTTTGTTGAAGGATGCTCGACTGGCAGAATGGCATTATAAATCTCCAGAGGAAGGTCAAAAGCATTTCCTAGTCGCCGCCCAATCTCCACACGAGAAAATGGAGCGTGCGCAGGTTTGGGTGCAGAACCCTGCAGTGTTGCTGCGAGGTCTCCCGATAGGACAGCCTGATTGGAAGACAGATGCTCAGGAGTTCGGAATCCCAAACTCTCCTTGCCCAGTCCGAAGTCACCAGGATGACTTGGGCTCTGTCAGTCCTAAACTTCGAGGACCCGGGGCAGAAGCGGAGGGTGTCTCAGAGCGAAGCCGCTTTGGAAACTCCAATGCACAGAAGAGCTGACATTGTGTGCTGTCGGAAGAGCGAATAGATCTAGCATTGGTACTCCTCATTCTTGGAAGAAACCTTGCACCACCTTAGGGTGTAGACGCCACTTGTGATTCACACGGCATCGGCAGCTGAGTTTGTCTGCCCTGGCGTTCAGCAATCCCACCAGGTGCTGCACAACCAGTAGGATGTCCTGGCATTTTAGCCATTTCCCGAGGTGCAGAGTCTCCTAGAACAGGGTCCACAACTCCACTCGGACCTGTTTTTTGCAATACCACATGCGATTGTGTTGTCCGTGAACACCTGAACCAGTCTTCCCTTGATGGATAGGAGAAGGGCTTTCAATGTCAGGACTGAAGTTGAAACATCAGTATCACAGCCCAAATGCCCTGGGCTCTCCACTCAAGAGGCCAGGTGCAGAACTGCACTGTGCCCAGAATGGCTCCAATGAAAGGGAGCGTCTGAGAAGGAGTCACTTTTGTGAACACCCGAGGGGCACTGGTTAGGCCAAAGGAGAGCACAGCAAATTGGAAATGCTTGTGGCCTACCGTGAACTGCAAGTAATGCCTGTGGACTGGGAATGTGGAAATATGAATCCTGAAGGTCCAGTGCTACCATCCAGTCTACGGGGTCCAGGGCAGACAGACCCTGAGCCAAGGTGAGCATCTTCTCTTTCTGTAAAAGTGCATTGAAAGGGCAGTTATCTTGTATAGGGTGGAGGTCTTCATCCTTTTCTGGCACCAGAAAGTAGTGAGAATCACCACCATGTCCTACTCCTGATGCTGGCACCTTCTCAGTGGCATTTTGGCCAGCAGAGACTGCACTTCCTGACAGAGCAAAGTGAGATGGTCCTCCATCAGCGGTTCTGGGGATGGTGGCAAAGGTGGTGGGGTTTTCAGGAAAGGAAGGGCATAATTCCTCTGGACAATTTGAAGCACCCACTTTTCTAAGGTTATAGCTTGCCACTGGAGTAGGTAGTGCCTGATCCTGCCACCAATAGGATGGGTGTGCTGCACTGGGGGCCTATTAAAGAGACAAGGAGGCTAGCCGGAGGGGTAGAGGACAGGACAGTATGTTGTGAGTGTGCCCAGCTTCCTTTATGGGATCCACATCCCTGGCCAAAAAAGCACTGGGAAGCTTGCCCTGCTGGGGGTAAGACTGGTTTTGCGGACGCCAATGGAAGCCTCGACCGTGGCCATGGAAGGGGCAAAATGACTGAAGTTATGCCAGGGCCTAAGGACATGCCCAATGAACTGACAGTTACCCGGCTTCCCTTGAAGTACTCGAGCGCCGTATCAGGTTTGTCACCGAATAGGGAGGTGCCGTCAAAGAGCATGTTGATCAGAGATGATTGGACATCTCCAAAAAACCTAGTGGACCTGAACCAGGCGTGGTAGCAGAGTGCTACCGTAAAGGCCATGGTCCTGTATAGTGAGTCGGTGGTGTCCAGCCCACACCGAATGGCACACTTGGCCGCATCCCAGCCATTGTCCAATGCCTGTTTCAGGATGGCTCGGCCCTCTTCAGGCAACATGAGCAGCAACTCTGCAACCAAATCCCACAAGGCATTGGAATAGCGGCCCAAGAGGCACACAGTGTTCACCAACTGCAATGCCAAGCTGGTAGAAGAGAAGTTCCGCTTCCCAAAGTTGTCCAGCCTCTTAGATTCCCTACTAGGTGGGGCAGTAGGGAATGCGCTGGGCTTGATCTTGGCTGTCGAGGCCTGCACCACCAGGCTCTCAGGAAAGGGGTTGTTGGGAGAGGAAGGCTGGGTCTCCGGGGGCTGTACAATGTCGGTGGGCAATCAATCTGTGCACGGTTGACCCAGGCAAACCTCAGTATGGGCCTCATTAAAGGGGAGCATGGGCTCTGAACAGTTTACCCCCAGTTGAAGCACCTCCGTCAAGGCATTCTTTTGACTTCGACGGATGGCAAATACATGTCCAGGACCTCCGCCGTCCTGCGCATCACTGTTGCAAAAGATGTGCCCTCCTCTGTGGTAGGGCTTGGAGGAGAAATCAAGGCAGAGTCTGGAGATGTGACCATGCCACTGGCGTCACCCAGCTCCTCATACCACATTTCCCCATGGTAGGGATTGTCCTGTTCCTCATCCCCCTTCTAATAAAAAGGGTCTGTCCAGGGGTGGCAAGTCCTAGGGTGGCCATGGGCCGGACGGCACTGGTGTCCACATTGAGCGGCGTCTGGCAGTGCCAAATCTGAGTCGGAGATTGAGATCGGATCTTTGATCAGCACTGGTAAAAGTGTAGAGGGGAACTGGGGCCGGGAAGGGTGGTAGCACCCGTGTCGGTGTCAGCCTGGATCTGGTTGCAAATCTAGAGGGCCCAGCTTGCATCGAAGGTGAACCTTCCTACGGTAACCAAGTAGGGGCACTTCTCAGCCCCGTGGTGCCTAACGCGCCAGAGGAGGCCATAGGCCCAAAGATGGAGTGCATGGCTACGCAAGTTGGGCTGGGGTTGCTCTGGCAAACTCAGGGAAGCGTGGCGCAGACCTTGCCGCCAGCTCTGCGGGTGGAGTGCGGTATAGAGGCCTAGAAGCACGGCGTTTGCTAGGAGAAGCTTTAGACTGCTTCAACTTCTTTTTCTTGTGCTTCTTAGACTTATCTGACTGAGGATGACAACCTGGAGTGGGATGACAGCCGTCTGTGGGGAAAAGCTCCAAATATGTCTGAGCGATCTCCCTTGGGAGTGGGACTGGGATCGGTGTGTAGCCTTCTCTTGTCGCGCCACCAGGAGCTTCAACTCCCTCCCACTCATCATGAATCGCCTTCGGATTCATAGACTTGCAGTCAGAGCAGTCTTTGGGGTCGTAGCCCGACCCCAGGAACCACAGGCCAACCCAGTGTGGGTCAGAGATGGACATCTGTCTCTGACATTCCTCACATGGTCGAAATCCCATGGATTTGTTGGAAGACATGTCCCTATCACACTGAAAGCAAAGCTCCAAACAAACTCGACAAAAAGTTGGAAAAATATTGGTCAAAAATTACCGTATTAGTTCTCCGGATCTGCGCTGTTGGCGCAGAAAGGAACTGATGCCAGTTGCATTGGCACTGCGCACATCATTTCTGGCAAGGGCGATGAGGAGCTGGCTGTAGCCACCTACTGCCATGCAGATATACTGCTCAAGATTTTTCTGGTCCAGTGTGACGCCTGGGAAATATTCTAAGGCGAGGAATCTGCAGTTATAAGTCTCTATCGGAAAGACCTATTGGGGGAACATCCAAATGGGAGAAGATCTGATCCAGAACGTCCTGGCATAGTTCCCTTTCCTGGTTTGTGGAGAGGAAATAACTCAAGTGTTCTGCTGCCTGATTCGTTCTCCCCATCAGCTAAGCTGCTTGCCGCCTAATTTGTCTCGGACTGCTGAATTGCAAAGATCTGTGACTTGACTGCTCCTCATTTCAGGATTTGTACTTGTTTGTTCTTGTAGAAGGAAAACCCTCCAAGCATGTCTTATCACACAAAACTCCAGAAGGTTGCTATGCATCTTGTCTCTTCCTAGGACCACCAACCATTATTTGTTAAGCTGCCCAGATGTGTTCCCAGCCAGACATGGAGGCAGCTCTGACTATAGTCAAGTCCCAATATGGTGGACACAAGCAACAACCCTGAGACAGGTTATCTGAAACAGTCCACCACTGCAGAGAATAGATTGTTCATTGCCCCAGCAAAATTTGGTCCTACATGCTCTCATGAAATGGATTCCATTGGCTGTGAAAAAGACATTGAAACTGATGCATTCAGACTCGGAAAACGACCTTTACAACGCAGTCAAAACACCGCGATACACTTACATCGCTGTTTTTACAACGCAAGTCGTCACAACGACTTGCGCTGGATGACGCTCTAGACTAAGGAATAGTGTGATTTACTATTCCAACACCTTCCCTACTGTTACGTAGGCTGGAGTTGGAATAGTAAATCACACTATTCCTAAGTCCAGCACCCTCCAGCGCAAGTCGTTGTAAATGCAGCGATGTAATGTACCGCGATCTAAATGATCGCGTTGTATCATCATACATCCTTCAGACTCATACATCAGGAACAAGTAACATGCAGGAGGCCATAAAATCCAGAAGTCTCAAAACAGCTTTGGAAGTTTGTGATTGGGCCATTTGCTGAATGTGAATCAAATGTCCTGGAATAGTGTTGTACTGCTAGGAGTCATAAGTATTTGATAAAATGATAAATAAAGTGTTTAAAAATAAAAAGTCCTGGAATAGGAAACACCTTCATTTGGCAGGTATCTAATACTGTGCTTATGAACGAAATTCTCCGAGTAGGACTCAAATGAGATTTCTCCAAACAGAGAGAATCCCAGCTTGAGCAAAGGGGTGATTTAGGACTGCGAGGTTTCCTGGACAGCCTGTAAAGAATTTGCTTTTAAAGCCAAGCAAGCCATCCAGATACGGGTACATGTGGACAGTATGTTTGGACAGATGGGCTGCCACTACTGCAGATGCTTTCATAAAAATCTTCAGAGCTGACATGAGGCTGAATGACAATTCTGAATTCAAAATGCAGCTCTAATACAAAGCGGAGATACTGTATGCGCCAAGGAAAGACTGGAATTTGAAAATAGGCCAGCTAAAATATGGAGCAAGATAACCATCTTGTCTTCTTCTCAAGAAACTTGTTAAAGTACATGCGGTCTAATACAGGTCTAAATCCTCCTCCCTATTTGGGAGCAAGGAACTATAATTCAAACCCTCTCTGAGCAGGGGGAATAAGCTCTACAATGCCTTTGGCCAAGAGAGAAAACCTCTCTGGTGACGGATTTGTGATGGAACTGGGTGAGGGAAAGATGCACTAAGGGAGGCTTATTTGGAAATGACAGGGAGTCATTGAAATGGATCTGAAGTTATGCCGGCATTTTGGCAGAAATCAGGCAGCCTTCCCCCAAATGGAGTCTTGCACTAAAGTACATCAAGTCACATTTGCTTTGAAGTACCTAAAAAGTCACTGACGAAGCAGAAGGCTGTGGCTGTCTACTGCCTGAAAGGCATCTGTTGCCCCGGTTACTTATGTAAGGAGCCTTGCATTTGTTGATGCCCAAAAGGATGTTTATAGCGCTTCAATTTCCAGTCATTGCAAAGGAATCACTTGAAAGGTGACTGATGGCCAAGCTCTTACGCAGTGGCCTTACTTTCTGTCACGTCCTTGAATGAATTGTCTACTTTCTAGCAAACAAATGAGAGAGTATCCAAGACCACAGTGATACTCATTCGGGAATGTCTCTGTAGGACAAATGGAAAGCTCATAGCCCAGAAAACTGCATCCACAAAATCCAGGCCAATCTACTTTGCAGTTTTGGCCAAGCCAGCATCACAAAAACTAGGGTAAGAACATCTGGCATCATCTGGTAGTTGGCTAGCAACAGCTGAGGTAATTTTCCATCTTGATACAAGAATAGCGAGCCAGCAAATATGACACACTGTTTGCCTTAGGAGCAGCACTGCCAGAACCTAACATTTTCCTGCCCAATTGGTCCAGATGATTGGACTTTGCCAGGATGGATGCACAAGATCACAGCATCCTTAACGGTGGCAGAACATGCCTAGAAGACCTAGCTGTCCAGCGTAGGATGTGAATGGAGACAAAGAATCTAAAAGCACCAGCTTGTACGTATGCAAATCAATTTTTAGGTCTCGCCTAGCGACGCAGCGCATGCGCTGCTCGCCTTGGCGAGATCCATTGTCGTGGCTTTTTTGGCGGAAGGGGGACAGGACATGTGCACACGTACGGAAGACACGCGTACGGCTGACGGCAATAGCACAAGAGACAGCAGATGTGCGCGTACGGAGGACAGGAGATGTGCACGCGTACGGCTTGCGGCATTAGCACAACTCCTGCTCACTCGCTCCCTCTCTCCCTCCCTGTCTGCGCGTACGCGCCTTCATTTTACTGGTGGTGGAACACATAACTAGGGTTGCCACTTTCCATGTGAAAAATACCAGACATCTGTTGCGTTTTAAGAGCCTGCAATGGCCCGAACATGATACTAAATTGTACATTAAACAAAATCATAACATGACTTTGCTGCCTTTGTTTACTTTAATTAACAGGGACCGTAAACGCAGCTCTGGTGCACATCTAAAAGTTTGTTCTAATTACATTTGCTGTTTGAATTACGCACAGATAAAGGGTAAAAATACCGGCTTTGGATAATTTTGCTTACTTTTGTTCCAGCCGGGGCATTAAAAAACCAGCAGGTGGCAACTCTACAAGCGACATATGAAGCTTGCCAGCTACATCCTTCCCTTGCTCAGTATGGGTCACCTTGCTGTCTTTTGTTCGACCCACACCCAATAGTTTCCTATATCCTGTCATCTCAGCAACCCCGCCCGCTCTCTCTACTGCCACCTCACATTTCCGTCTCCTTCTACTCCAAATTAACTACACTTCCCGTCGTGCGCGCGTGTTATTCTGTGACATCACGTATTGCCAGATGGAGGCACGCTGGAGCAGTGAGAATGTGGTGGTGGAATTCAGCGACTCTCAGGTGAGTTAGGGGCGGGCCTGGGACTTCAGGATAAGGAGAACCTACTGCATTGTGTCTTATGCATATCCTCATACGTTTTCCATTTTAACTGCATTTAGTTCTCTCCTGTTTGCTCTTATGTCACTTCCAGTCAGCATAGAGTTTGTGATGTGCAATCTGTAGATTTGTTACATTTAACCTGTACGTGTTTGGGGTGAGACGTTCGAATGTTTGCGGGCAAAGGGAATGGATCATATTCAATCTGTTGTTGCTTCTCCATCTGCTGTGCTCTCAAGTTTAGAGTTTCATCTCCCACCATTTACTATTTGACTGTCTCTTGAATGCCCGATGCAAACTAGTTCAAAAGTAAAGATGCCCATTTCGAGCTCAGAGCTTCTCTTCTTTCTGTTGCTGAGTACACGTTGTTTGCGGTGCCCCCGTCCTCATTTCACCTGTCCTTGGCTGTCCTCAATGTTTGGCCGTATACACGAAGATACTTTACAAACGAATTAGGTTTTGCCTGGCCCAGCCCACGCCCGCACATTGACAGAATGTACCCGACTGTCTTCTGCGACTGCTTGAGCTTTAATGTAATTAAAGTATTTATTTTTGTTCCTTGGCACTGTCATACCATAGCTGCCAACAATATACCAGGAATACCACCCCTGAACCAGGGAAAGCATGTTAGGGTAAGCATTATCATAAAATGCACACGCTCAGTATGTAATGAATTGCCACCATAATATGGTGGTTGCATTATAGGTATTGTATGTGTATATATTTTTTTTAAATAAACTTTATTGGGTTTCAGTGACACCATAACCTGCGTAAAGGATTATGCCATGTTACAGTGTGCAGTTTCTATAAACAGATATATATATCTCAAATCCAGCGTATAACTCTATACATATGAGTTACCTATAAGTGCATCGAAATTTGGCATCAGGAAAAAACATAACGCCATGACAGTATCCACGTAGGAAAGTAGAAATTATAATAGGAGAGCACCAAAAAGCCAGTTATTTCAGAACCACAGTATTGACAGTAACAGTCAGCCGTTCATACCTGGACCCATTAAACTAGCAACTGAACATCTGCACCCTCACTCGCGTGCGCATTCCCCTTTCCCAGCTGCTAGTACAATAGACATGCAAGGTAAATGGTTCATAGCCGTCTGTGGAGCACCCATTCATTAAGGGATTAAATGTGTATATAACGTGTACTGTCACTGGCTTGTGTCCTTGTCGGAAGTGAGTTTCCAAATTTTTGCATCTTGTACGGTTATATGATAGAAAGAACAATAGTTTAACAAATGAATAAAAGGCATTGTCATTTACAATGCCAATAGCTCCAACTCTCGCAAATGCGAGACCTATTGCATTGCAAATGCTTGTTACACACTGCAGTAGTCATTTGATATGTCTCCCAAGCTTGAGAGTGCTGATCCATCAGAGACTCATGGAATGGAAGCAATCCTTCAGAAGGTCGTTTACCCTAGAGAATCTCAGGAAAAAAACTGATGTCTTTGGCTCAGTACCACGCACTGAAATAGAAAGCATTTCCACTACCTTACACAGCACCATTTAAAATTGAGTACGATCAGCGAAGAAGAGCCTCTGGATGCTAAAGGAAATTTTCTGGTGAGTGTGAAGTCCATTAGGATCCTCAAGACTCCTTAGCAAATGAGAAATCAGAATCCATAGGAGGAAGAAGATTGTCCTGTTGATGGACAGGACAATCTTACATGTAACTTACACCATGCAACATTTGAATTTAGTCAAAAGCTGAAAGGATTATTTATAGTCACTGGAGGAATATCTGGAAATTCCATTTGCTTTTTATATGCCTCGGTCGTTGCTTTAGCCTCTTCCACGAACGCATGGTGCATGTGTTAACAACAAATGTAGATACTGGCGCCGACACCAAAGGTTTTGGCACGGCAACAAGGAATCACGGCCCCCAGAAGTGGAGTCTCAACTGCATTGATTAGGAGTCACTTCAGTCCCCCTCACGATGCAGGACAACACATCGTTAGACGCCACCTGGTGCCAGCAACAAAGAAAGGCTTCCATAGTTCCAGAAGCACTATGACATTACACAGGACAATAGTTCACTAAGTGAATGTGTGGGTATGCTCCATACTTCTAACTATGTCTCTCTCTGAGGGCCAGAATTAGGCCAAGTCGCTGCTTACAATGGCCCAATTAAACATTATTTTCCAATGGAGTTAAAATTGCTTTTCTTACGTGTTCGCTCTTGACCTCCTTTTTCTCAAGCAACTGTGTGGCCACTGTGGGGTTTTACAGCTATACAAGTTAAAGGTGATAAAGATGATGGAACGTTTTTCCACGAGTGGTTAGTCACTCCTTGTTGCAGGTTTTTTGAGCACATGTAATGGAGTGAAACTCATTCCAGAGTTAAGGTATGCTTGGATAAGGTTCTGCACTGTAAGTGGGTAAACATCAAATCTCTTAAAGCTTTGCATTCATGACACAGTTTCCTGCAACGTGACTTAAGATTTTTTCTGTTACTGCACTTGTTAGACCATCTACAGAGTTTAAAATGCACAAGTACATCAGCAAGGTTTACATAGTAGGCTTTACAGTGCACAAACAGTAACAGGAATTACAATGAGCTAACTCTTCAGCATGGTCTACAATGCACTAACAATGTAGTAGATGGGTGTGTTTTTTTAAGGCTCTCCAATCAAAGCCAGAGTTGGTGATGGGTAACCTTTCTTCGCTGAATGTGGTGTGCTAGTGTGTATGCCTTGGACAGATTTTTAAAATATCTTGTACAACAACTCTCATAGTTTGAGGTGGAGGTGTTAAGCTTCTGGATGACACAAATGTATTCTTTCTGAGTAATATGGAAAGGGAGTTACTAGCTGAGCAGTGAAGTGTACGCTTTTAAAGATCAGTTATTTTAAAAAAAATGCACTATGTACAGTCTGGTTATTACTAAAAACGATATTTTGGAAGTACTTTTTTTATCTTAAAACGTTTTGCTCATTTTGTAGCAGCCTATCTTATACTGCGTGCAATGCAGTTTTAAAATAATGACTTTCATATTCACAGTGCGTTTTATCACGTGCTAGGACCTCGTAGCACTAAACATACACAAGTCACTATTGTCCACTGCACCAATAAGGATTCAATTCTGTGGCTCTCTAGTGCGGTACATTAACTAATAGAGGTTTCATAATGTGCAACAGTGCAATTCCCACTGATTAGCTTAAGTTGCATTTTTTTATATGTAGTTACCTGCAGGTGAAAGACAGAAAAACGTTACAGAATATTTTGGTTTCTTAGCCACGCCTTGGATCCTGCCCCCTCACTCACTCACCCCCCCCCCCAGCCCATTGTGTGCAGCACCATAGTTCCCACACTTTTTTTTATGCACTTCGATCGCTGGTTGCACGGTAATAGTGTGGTGCAAACTACACACATGAGGTTACCTTGCGATAATACCCCACCAGTACACTGCAATTACAAGTAAAACTCCTCAGAATGGGATATCACTGCAGATACTGAATCAGCGTGTGATATTCCACACAGTATTCCCTCTGAGCACATGATAAATGTGCATGGGGGCTTCTCTGTGGGCCAGTGGGTGGAGGGAGTTGGTAGGAAAGGTAGGAGAGGAAAGGGTAAGATTAGTTCTTGCAGTGGAGAGCATTGACTACTCCCCACTAGCAGAGAAAAAAAGTCAGAGAGGGGAGGGGTGATGACTGGTTGCTACTGCAGACAATGCCTCATGCGATTTTACCGGTCAGAATTACTGGCTGGTAATATCGGGTCTCGTGCCCCTGCACCAGGGAAAACCGGGAGTGAGGACACCGGACCAGTCATGATCAGGCAGAGTGGTATCTCACCCATGAATACGGCTCCACCTGACTCATAATAAAATGCTACGAGCAACAATAAAGCAGGAAAAAAGGAAATTCCTAAGATGCAGGACAAACATAGCATAATCTGTACCTTAAGACTAGATGACAGTGCCACCAAACCCATTGTTCGGAAAATGAGGTAAACTGGGGAAAACTTTCCTAAGTAGTTAAAAAACTTGACAGCAGGAAGTCACTGCATGCAACTACAACAAAAAACACATTGAAAAGTCAAACTTTCCCGCAGGGGAAGGAGTGTAGGACAGCTAACTTCGAAAAGCCATCGGATGGAAAGAAAAACCCAACGATTTGAGGTTTCTTTCGTAGAACAGCCTATCAATGTCGAGGATTATTTGAGGTTTGAAAAACTTTGAAAGTTGGCTTCAGTGGATTTGGCCTGCAGGAAATGCTCTTCCACGCATCCATATGTGCTTAAAGTTTAAATTATGCACTGTATGCATATGATCTGAATATGTCAATTCCTCTTAACTGTACAGAAGTGGAATAATGGAGTTTCAAAGCGGTGATAAGCGAAAACAATGCAAATGAGGTAAACACCCACATACATGTAACTTTGTGGACATTCACAAATATGTGCCCAGCAATCTGCACATCCGTAATTACACCCGAATAATCCCGGAGTAATTCCTGCAAAGTGCAGGACACTACCTCATTATGTTACATTTTAATTGTTCTTGTGCAGCAAGTGAATACATATCATGGAAACCATTTTATGAAGAAACAAGTCAATACAAGCATTGTAGGTTTTGCAAATGTTACTAATTTCCTAGCATATTCCCTACACAATGTGTAGTCTCTGCATACGTAGGGTTAGAAAACCAAAGCTACGTTTGTGAATACAAAACAAACACGACTCAAAACTTTGTTAATCACCATACATATGTTGGCGCACTTTCTTTGTGATTTGACCCCAAGATGTTTATAGACTGGCCGATCTAGCCTTCTCTCGTTACCTCTATAGTCTCTGTCAGACCTTATGTTTGTTTTATGGCAGACAGGTTTGTCTTTGCTTACCTGCAGGATCTCCCACAACGACGCCCCCTTTCGCAGAACTAGCAAGATCTGTCATCGATTCCTGAACCATCAGATCCACAGCTCATGTACTTGCTTTAGAGAGACAGATTTGTCTCACTCTCCTCTTGTGTATTTGTGTGCATTACACCTACGGAACGTCCCTGTTATCGAGACAACTCAAGACCTCTCTTTGGTACCCCAGTATTTTCTCCCACAATTGATGTCCATGGCAAGAACAGAAAGGCTTCTCTCTTCAAGTGATGCAACCTCTTCCTTTCCTACAGATGCAGTCTTGCATTAGACTCTGAAAGTCCAAAGTCTGGTAAGTCTGTCTCTACGTTGTCACCAGACAGTGTCTCTATTGATGTAAAGTGAAACTGGGAAATTTCCAGTGAAAGGTCAGTGTAGCTGGGATGCAGTTTCTCTTTAGGACCGCCCCAACTATTTCTGAACCATTGTCCCTGAACTCTGGTGAATACCAAGCTTGAGCCACTAATCTGCCCGGGTTCTCATCTTTTTGGGGGCATTGCTCTGGCTGGTGTTCCAATCTAAGAGATTGTTTAGGGATCTGTTAATGGAGGCACTTCTGGGACCATTGTAGCAAGAACAACTCCCCCTTTTGCCTTAAAAGTCTGGCCATCAAAACAGAGAAGCACACATGTATTAAGTTCACTTACACGCTGCAGCAGCGGCGGCAGCAGCAGCGGGAAGGGGAGTGGCCAGCGGGACACGCGCACAAGGGGCGGGCTCAGCAGGAGATCCGGAACCCGACTGGCTCTTTGGGGAGCTGCTGTCACTGCTCTTGCCTGAAATTAATGAATGAATGAAAATGATTGGATGGTGGGAGGAACGGGTAAGATTAAATGAGACTGACAGAAAAAAAGGAACGAAGGAGAGATAGGGAAACATAGGAAGAAAAAAAGATGAATGTATGAACAGAGACTATTTCTACTGGACTCCTTATAGCTAAAACCTGATTGGAAAGGTAGGAGAGCAGTGGAGAGAATGGGAAAAAATAGTGAGGAGACAGATGAAGGAAATGGGAGTGAAAACGGAGAGACTGCAAGAGACGGACAGAGGCAGCGGAAGAGATAGGAATGTAAACGGCAGGGATAGAGTAGAAACAATTAGCGACATCAATCAATACGCTGAGAGGTGCGAAATGAGTGGGAATAGAGACCTTATATATACAGTGAAAGAGGGAGAGAGCATAAAAGCTAGGATGAGAGGAAACTGAAAGAGAGACAAAGCAACATTGGGAGAGACGGAAAAACAAAAAAGAAGGGAGGGAAAAGAGATAGATGGAACGAGAAGGACAGATAAGAAGATATAGAAGGAAACAAAAAAGAGGAAAGTGATGGAAGAGGAAAAAATTTAAAGTTAGAAGAGCAAGGAGAGAAAATGAAAGGTGAGAAGGCATAATAGGTGAATCTAGTACAAAATAAAGAGTGAGAGCTGGGGAAAGAAAAACATTTCATAATGGAAGAGAAGGGTAGTGCAGAAGAGATAGAAAATAGGTGGACCTACAGCGAGAGAGAGTTCAACAGGATGGGGGAAAGATTAAGTGAAACAAAAATAGAAAATAGAGTATACAATGCACAGACAATGCCATAACGTGAGATTAAATAATAATTTTGAGTGCAAACTAACATTAAAAAGGTACAAATGGAGGTTCTACACAGTGAGAGCATGAGACCATGATAAAAGACAATGGTCAGAGTGCTAGGATAGGTGGCACTCCGACCTTTGTCTTTTAGAATAGTTACTTCCAACTCATACATCCGAGGTTGTGACACAAATTTGAAAAAACTAACTAGGACCTTCTTCGGATACAAATACAGTAATGCAGGACTTTTGAGGAAAGTCTTGATTCCCCTTGAGGCCAGAGCATGTATTTATAGCGTGCCACATGCATTTGTTAAATTGGGCACTAATACTAAGCCACCTACATTTTGTTGTACTTCATTTCATAAAAGACCTAAACTCAGCTCATTGCGTAGGCGAGGGAAAGCTTTCATTTGTCAGGCCAGGCCAAATAAACACTACTTTCATATATAAATCTCCTATATGTGTGTAAACCCATATGCTTTGCTGAGTGACCCAACCTGCGCAACCCAAAACTGACTACAGTGTTGAATAGAACTGAGCGAAGTTGCAATACTTTTTCTTGTGAACTTTGGGTATTTATGACAAAAACTATGAAAAATATACGAAGGTCGAGAAGTGATTTGTGCATGAAAATCTTGAACTTCATGTGCATTTTACACAAACGTGTAATTTGTGTTGAACCACTAATAAGGGAAAAGGTAAGCAAAATATTCAGTCATACAAATTACTCTCAAATGACATACGCAACACAGCTTCAAGTTATTCACAAGAAAAAACTAAGAAGGTATGAAGTTGCATACAAAATTTTCGCAAGTTATCACTGTGATAAGATTTCAGAGCACATGAGAGAAAATTGAAGAATTTATGCACTGGCATGCTAAATTACTGTAGTAACGATCTAAACCTTGTGAGAGAAAAAAATACTCAAGTGCTTAAGCGTGGCAAACTCTGCAAACTATGGGTCAGCCAATAATTACAAACTATGCAAAAGTACACCCCAGAAATCAGTATTTAAATGAAAGAGGGATCTAGCCATGCTGAGGAGACCCTATTACAAATTGTCACCCCAAATCGTGAAAGTGAACTGTGATGATGAAGCTAAGGAGGAAGGCTGTTAGGGCTGGGGCAGTGTCAGTAATGTCACCTCAGCCTAAAATGATGACCCTGACACTGCCCTAGCGGTCTGTGAAAAGCCTTCCCTGTAAGAAACTAGAGATGTTTCTTTAGGCCAGTTCCGCTCTGCACCTTAAATCGTTTATGGAAGAAAGGGGGTGTACTTTTCCGATACACATCCCCCGGCTAATGTCGGTCCTTGCACAGAATCAAATGCTGATGTGGAGAAATACACAGGATCAAGGTTCCATGTATTTACATAAGTAATCCTCGGTGACACTTTACCTTAATCACTGGTATCCTCTTACCATTTACACTTTTTGTGAACTTCGTAAGAAACTTACTGTCGCCAAGGTCCGTTGACACAAAGTATCAGGCTCTCTTGCTAGGGTTGCTTTATTAGAGATATAGAAGATCTCTCCCTCTGTGGTGTGCATAAAGGGCTTTAGTATCATGTGCTGGAGAGAATTTATGGTACACAATCTGTCTGCCTCTGGGACGTGCTCGAATTCCAATAGGCTTTTGTGCTGTGGAGGGTTTAATAGCGCTAGAGGAACTTTCTGTCTCGGGTGTGTATATGGCCCACGTTAGGCACTGTGCTGGGGAAGGTTTATTGGTAATGGCGAATCTCCCTGTTTTTTGGAGTGCACGTGCACTGCTTTAGGCGCTATTGCTAGGTATATTGTGTTAGTGATAAAACTTTCTGCCTCTTTGTTATGCACACACTGCCTTAGACTACTGTGCTGGGGGTGGTTCATTAGTTGGAAATCAGTTCCCATTGTTTTGTCTGACTCTTTGACGTTTGTGCTGCGGATGGTTTAATGAGTGGTAGAGAAGCTCCCTGCCGCTAGGAGGTGCAGACAGTGCCCAGGGCTCTTGTGCTCTGGGTGGTTTGTTAGTGATACGAATGCCTCCTGTCTCTGTGGGCCCATGCGCTGGATTAGGCTCTTGTGCTTTGGGTGGTTTGGTAGTGATCTGGGTTGTGCATGCACTGCTCTGCATGGCCAGTTAGTGACAGATATGTTTCCTACCTCTCTGGAGATGGCCTGTCATTGACAGGTAAGCTCCCCGTCTCTGGGGTGGGCTGGGGCAGCATTAGGCTCATGCACTTGAAATGATTGGTTAGTGATAGATAAACCCCCCCCCCCGGCCTCTGTGGTGGGCATGCAGGGTAGCAGGCCCATGTCCTGGGATAGGTTGTTAGTTATTAATGATAGATCAGCTCCCTGCCTCTGTGGTCTGCATGCATACACACCATTAGGCTCATACGCTGGGGATGCTTTGACAGTCCTAAATAAGCGCCAAGCCTTTTGATGAGCAGAAATCGCACTAGACTCTTGTGCTGTTGATTGTGTGTTACTGATCGGTAAACTCCTGCCTTTGAGGCGTAGGGACAATGCATTAAGCTCTTGTTCGTGGGGTCGTGTGTTAGCTACTGACAGAAACGATCTGCCGCCGATGTAGGCAAGCATATTGCATAAAGCTGGTACGGAGATGAAGTGTTAATTTACAGAGGCCCTCTTCCGCTGAGGTCTGCATGCGCTGCAATAGGCTGCGGTATAGGAGATGATTGGTTATTGATACGGAAGCTCTTAGCCTCGGAGGTGTGAACTCACTGCATTAGGTTCCGGTGCAGGGGGTCGTGGCAAAGAAACTCTCATTCCTCCGAAGTGTGCATGCAGCCATGCACGGCATTCAGCCCTTGTGCTCGCTCGTATGTAGGGACAGGGAAGCTCGTCCGAGCCTCTCTACTGTGCACGCGCTGCATTCTCCTTTGCTGGGGACGCCTTTGATGTTAAAGAAGTTCTCTGCCTCTGGTGTGTTTATACGTGGATCTGATTTTAGGCCTTGGTGTTGGGGCTTCGGGGAGTTTAAGTTTATTTACTTTTTTATGGTGTCACGTGTGTCATTCGTGCGTATACAAATTGAACTGTTACCAACCAGAAAGTGATGAAGCCATAGAGAGTGAAAGATTAGTACCGAGCTCTCACAAAATTTCAAAGGAGATGTGTATTTTCTTCATACTTAAAGGCAGAAACCGCCAAGCTCAAGCCCGTTACACAGACGTTGCTTGCACCGGAGGCGTGCTGACAGAAGCGAGATACGTAGCACAACAATAATAACACGACCTGGCTTCATAGCAAGGCTTAGTAGCAATTTAGAAGCAGAATGTGTGAAAGAAGGGAGGGCGAACCCCATCGCTGTCACAGTACCTTTCATATCTTCGTCTTCAATGGTGGTGTTGGAACTGTCGGAAGACTCCTAATAGGAGAGGGAGCGAGAGAGAGGGGAGGTGGGAGGGAGACAGGAGGAGAAAAAAAAAAAAGAAAGTGAAGAACACGTTATGGTTATAATCATCGCGCAACAGCTGTCAGCGGCACCGGAAGAGCTCGGGTTCCTAGGGACAAGGGCACCAAGGTTTGGGACCCGATATAGACACATGAGATCACTGAGGTTTGCAGCCATCTTGGTTTGGGAAATGCCGCCTCTAATTAAAAATATCGTATCTCGTATTTTCTTTTCAACTCTACGCTCTGCTCTGCCACTCTAGTCACCTCGAGTCTCTTTAAGTCCTTCCTTTTATCCCAGGCACCATGATTTTTATTTTCATACTGTCCCTTCTTTCACCCAGCCACACATTCACCCATATAAATGTCAATGTATTCCAATTCCAATACCTCTGCCCTCCCTTTTCAATCCCAGCCTGTCCTCAGATTATCACAAGCACTATTTCTCTCATTTTCGTCATGCCCCTACACTGCAGGCTTCCACCTCTCATTTTCACGGCCCCTCACCTCACCACAGGCTCCATCTCTTCTTTTCAGCATGGTTTCCATTCACCACTGTCTCTCTCCCATTCCCTTCTTCATCAACCTTCCGCTTCTCCCTTTCTGCATGTACAGTCATTTAACCCAGTCTATCTGCCTTCGCCTTCCGCCCTCCCTCCATTCTCGAAAGGCTGGCTTGGTTTCTTACACTGACCCGCTATTCCCCACAGGGCCCCTCCCTGCTACTGTGTCTTAGTCCCTCCATGCTCCACAGGCTCCATGCCTCTTCTTGTGGACTCCACATTCGTTCATCAAAGTCCCATTTCTATCAGCAGCAATGCAAGCCCTGTGTACACTTATACATAGTCCGCGATCAACGCATAGCCAAGGAGCCATTCTTTTCACGTTAAAATGGTATTTGAACATTTGGCGGGAATTGAAAGTACGACCCCTTAATTCGTCTACCTCTTGCCACCGCCAACTGAGCCACTGCACCAACTTTTTACCAGGAGAGGCAGCAGATGAGGTCCCAGAGAAATCCTTGTTTAAACGTGATTTATTAGTCCTCTACATTTTGAATTAGGAATCACTATATTAAAAAATGCAGGTGTGAAGTAAGGGAGGGGTCGAGGAATGACGGGAGGGAAACCTGACAACCGACATTTTCAGGTGCTAACCCGCTGTCAGACATGGAGGATCGCAAAATAGGCAAAGAGTTTCGCAACATTTCTGAGAGCCCCAGGGTTGTTTAAAAGGCCACAAGGACAGTGGGCCGTGCATTATTTATTGTTCATGTTCGAGTCCTTTCTATGTCTATTTTAAAAGCTGCCACCGTATGGTCGATTTAGGCTAATAGGAATTAAACATTATGTTCTCTATATAAAAAATATATACTCTACTGCTGATTAGAAATCACTGCATGTTGGTATTTTGAACGGATTTAAAAGGAAGGCGTGGTCCGAGTGATTTTTGGTGAACCACCTACATGCGTGGGTTTAGTTTAATAACTAATAATGGATGGATAGCAAGGAATGGGGACATGCTGCATGGGTCTGGTTTACAGGTCAGTGTCTTTCCACCTCTGGCCACTTGTTTTTTAACCTTCAATTTCAATTCTCTCGTTACTTGTAAAACACTCAATTTCCTCTTTTTACAGAAATAGAGCAGCCTGTCACAGTCGTATGCACAGAATTACAGCTTTGGAGTGGTGAAATACCATCCAAACCAAACTGGAAAGCATCCAAGTGTGTGTCAGGGGTTGCCTTTATTCATTCAAGGTTGGATTGGATGGTATTTTACCACTCCAAAGCTGTAACACTGTGCCTGGAATGGTAAAAGGCTTTTGTCATTTTTCAGGTTGGTGTGGATGGAACTTGCTAATCCTCTGCTTAAATACTTTGCTGTAAAATTGGGAAAAAGTGTTGTCACTTTCTAGCTCGGCGTGGATTGCAGTGTGCTAATCCTGTGCTTAAAAACAAAGCTATAAAACCAGATATTGAGGTGAGCAGATTTGAAGTTGGTGGTGTTGTACAGTGTTCAATATAAAGTAGCTGGAGTTGGGAACAAGCCAACCTGGAATGAATAAAAGCAACCCACGAGACATGCTTGTTTTCCTTCCAGGTTGGCTTGGATGGTAATATGCTACTTGCTACCACTGTAGGGAGGGGCCCGAGGCCATGAATCACTAGAACCTCAAGTGAGTCATGGTGCCCCTACTCTCACTTAACAATAGTAGTAAATAGCATATCATACCCTCTGCATTTGCATTCATGATTTATGCCGGGGTATTATTCATTTATATTTCTTATGTATATTGTAATGTGTGTTTCTCTAGACGGGCTTGAGTTCCTGCCTCATTGATTTCTACGCCCCATGATGAGTAAGTAGGAGCTTAGCAATCAATGGTGCAGCACGTACACTGCCACAGGCGTCCTGGAGTGCTACAGGGACCACTGCACTCCAATTATGGCTGTTTTGTTTTACTACCCAACTTGGGGCACTTGTCCATTCTCCTTACATGCATTACCGCCCATGATAGTCCTGCTAGGTGACTGACCCTAAGCAGGTGATGTATAGAGGAATTGGAGGGAAAATCTACTTGACTGGTGGTGGCATTGGGGCAGTCGAATCTCCTGTATGTGTAGCACAAATCATCACACACACTCACTCATTCACCTAAGAGTTTACTCTTGCCACCTGTCCTCCTCAAGAAACTAGTGTTCACGAGACCCTGAGTTGCTGACAACATGACCACTCAAAGATTTTATATAAAATAGACGTGCTGAATATGAAACTACAACTCTACTGGGGAACTATGGTGATTGTGTATGGCTGAGCAAAGTTGAGTGCAATATTGATCTGTTTCTTTTCTCTGATTCACTTTAGGATGCTAGCACATTGTTGATTAATAAACGCCTTCATCTCCTACTAAGTAACTTTCAACGCAGTGAATTCATCGATTACCATTGATTTTGCAAGAAGCTGTGGATTTTACGTACTTTGACAACAGCAGAGCACATCGGTTTTTTCACAGCTCAAAGTAGGAGTTATTTAGTAAATCTTCACTGGCTTATGTTCAAAAGAGGACTAGAGATGAGGTTGACCAGCGCTTCTGCTGGATAGAATGTGGGTTGGTTAATGGAATAATCTCAGTGATAAAGAAGGCTTTTTGTCCTGTTAGCATAATGACTGCCATTTCAAACCATAGGTAGGCAGATGGAAGCCAAATGGATTAGGGAAATGAGGCCAGGAAGACTTGGAGCGCTGCACCGTGGGGCCAGTATCACTTGGACCGGCTCATGAGCAAAGAAGAGAGAAAGGCACATCAGGTGAAACCTTGAGAGAAGGCGGTCAGCAAGTTGTTTAAAGCTGGTACTGTGGTAGACAGAGAAACAGACATCAAGTTGGGCCTCCATGGCCTTCCAGAGACTGAATTTAGTGATCCTGGAGATTTGGACATTGTAAAGTGTAGGAGTGAGCCTTTGTGGCATGACAGTGGGTGGTCACTGCCATGTAAGAGGGGGAACTGAACCCTCAGCTGGATCAAGCAGTGAAGGAGAAAGACAAAAAGCATAGGAGTGTAAGGGATCAGAGCCGATAAGAAAGAAGTCTCTATGTCATGTGGGAAAACTTTGAGACACATGGCAAGGAGCTCTTCCAGGTTCAGAGGAAAGAAGTTGGTTGAAGAGGAGACAGATATTCAAACAAAACTAAGGAGGAATGTCAGTGGACCTGCCATGTTGTCAGTAAGATACAAGTGAATCTTCACCGCATTGATGCAGCAACACTCAGAATGGTGAGGCACTAGAAAAGATAAGGTATAAGGGAAATGTGTCTAGGGGAACTCGAGTCTGAGGAGCTATGGATGAAGTTGCATCACAATGCACAGCGAGAAGAAACCTAGTTCTCGACAGCCACACAAGAGAGCTGAAGCAGCAGAAGCAACTAAAAGCAGCAAAGCAGCACTACTACATGGAGGGGGAATGGGTACCTGCGCAGCACTGTCAATTAGGAGTATCCAGTATGGACATGTTTAGAGCCCAGGGTCGAAGGATATTAAAAAGTGGAGCAGTCGTCTATAAAAGGCATAGATATTTAGAGCTATTAAACAGTATTTTAATCAGACTACGTATAATTGTTGCTACTGCCCTTGAATTGGACAGATACTCTGCTTTGGTAAAACCACTTATTTTTGCAGATTTGACTCGCCAGCTGGGGTAGATAATCCTGTCCTTAAAAATGGCTATGTTGAAATGTTACAATGATATAAATGAGGTGTACCACTTCAATTTTTATGAAGGAAAGAGAAGCAGAAGGAATGAGACAACCTATTGGGGACTAGTAAGTATGACTTTGATTTACAGATTGTGAAAGAGGTAGGGTGCTTTGAAGGTTTGACTGAACCGAATACTAGAACAGTCTTTAAAATGTGTTTTTCCATAATCCTTATTTTGTCTACTCAATCAAATGTACCCCATGAGGAGGTGACTTCTAAGGCAGCAAACAGTATGAGCTTAAATGGTCTAAGTCGTGGTGATGGAGCACACAGCAAAGTATCCCAAAAGAGGCTGGATGAAGAGCGGGCATGTGTTGTATGGGTTCCACATCACATGCCTTGGGCACCTGAAAAGAGGGCACTACAGAAGTAAAAGTCCCAAGAAAACTCACAATACAGAGTCCCATGGGCGAATATAATTGAGGAAACTGATGAATGACACTATTTTGCTGTTGTAAACCCTGCAATTCTTGTCGCAGACCCTGCGATTCACATAAATTGCAGGATTTGAGACTGCAAAATCGTGTTTTTAGTGTACTAAATCCCTTTTGAAAGTCAGACTAGTCTGTTCAACTCACAAAAAGGGTTCTGCGACTCCAAATCACAATTATAAGGGAGTGTGAAAGGATCGTCCCCTCGTAATTGTGAGTCACAATGACATGTCCACTGATCACATACCGATACCTGAATTTGGGCGGCTTCCCCTTTGTGAATTGTTTCAGGGGAGAGGGAGCAAACAGGGCTCAGAGGGAACACTGCATGCACTCTCCGATGTCTTTCAAAACTGAAAATTTAGTTTTCTAAAAGTAGCATCTCTCCCTGTTAGGGAAAAAAAAGTTTTCCATTTGGAAATGCAAAGACCTCAATAGAAGGTCAGCTATTCCTTGCACGCCACCATACCAGTGTTTGTAGCCAATTGCAAAGCCTATCAGACTTCCCTAACTGATGATTATGCTGTGCGCTGAGACACTATGAAAAGACGATGTGTGATGATCATGCAACCTCTTTGTACAAAGGTAGAATAGCAAATTGCATCTCTGTTCGCAAACCAGTTTCTGTGCAATTTGCATATCCTGGTTTGGAAACCGGGATAACTACATCAGGCCATGCATCGTTTTAGAGATGGATGGAGGAGAAAGCCTGGAGGGGGCATTTGTAAGTATGGCCAGAAGCCCAGATGTTCAGTGGTTTATGGGATGGCCATTGTATTGACAGAATGCCTGTGCCATGTTGTGTAATACAAAAAATTACAGCAGTGAGGGCCAAGATTATGGCCACTGCAGAGAGGCTTCTGACGTTGAATGGCTGTTTTTACTCAAAATTGTTGGTCAATTGTTATTGCTTTACTTTTGTTTTTTTGCTTCAGCGCGGAATGTTGCTTCCCATAGATGTATGTATAAAAAACAAGGGTAACCCCGTAGTAAGACCAGGGGTGGTATATATGGTTGAAGAGAACAGTGGTCTCAGGGAGGCCTCAGGGGTCCTCGTGTAGCCTGGGCTACTATTAATGGGTGCAGTATTAATCTACAGAAACACTTTCAGAGGGAGTCCGAGCAGGACTCATTAAGCAATGTATGCCAGGACACAGGGTACAGAATGACATCACATTTATTAACACCATAAATGGAGTATCATTTAATTTTTAACGGTAATAGTTCTGGTGCTCACACGAACAAGTGCAAGTGCGTGAAGTGAAAGTGCTTAGTGACATTAAAAGCATTACATCGCATTGACAACAAGCTACAAAACTCCAATCTATTCAATTACAATGAAGGAGTTTTGGTTGTGAGGTCGACGGCGTTTCGATCTTATTAACTAAAAGATCATCATCAGGACTGGTGTGTTAATAATTAGAATCTAGTTAAAGCGTCTCAATTAAGAGGACGTGGAGATGAGGTCAACACGTGTGGGTAAACGCGGTGCCGATGTCCCAGACCGAAGGGGGATGAAGGATCGAATCAGGGTTCAGGGAAGGTGCAAATCCAGCCAGGGAACCGGGGAAAGAATCCAAGGGGAGCGCAGCCGCGCGTGCGAATCCTTGGATTCGCATCGGCGCGGCTGCGCTCCCCTTGGATTCCTTCCTTCTGAATCCGGACTCACCCCGGTTTTCAAATTAATTCTTCGCTGCCGACGATTCTTCCCCCGGTTCCCTGGCTGGATTTGCACCTTCCCTGAACCCTGATTCGATCCTTCATCCCCCTTCGGTCTGGGACATCGGCACCGCGTTTACCCACACGGGTTGACCTCATCTCCACGTCCTCTTAATTGAGACGCTTTAACTAGATTCTAATTGCTCACACACCAGTCCTGATTATGATCTTTTAGTTAATAAAATCGAAACGCCGTCGACCTCACAACCAAAACTCCTTCATTGTAATTGAATAGATTGGAGTTTTGTAGCTTGTCAATGCGATGTAATGCTTTTAATGTCACTAAGCACTTTCACTTCACGCACTTGCACTTTTTCGTGTGAGCACCAGAACTATTAACGTTGAAAATTAAATGATACTCCATTTGTGGTGTTAATAAATGTGATGTCATTCTGTACCCTGTGTCCTGGCATACATTGCTTAATGAGTCCTGCTCGGACTCCCTCTGAAAGTGTTTCTGTAGATTAATACTGCACCCATTAATAGTAGCCCAGGCTACACGAGGACCCCTGAGGCCTCCCTGAGACCACTGTTCTCTTCAACCATGCTTCTCATAGATGGACACTACTGCCGGTTCATTTTAGAGTACAGTGTTCCACCAGGTGCCTTAATGGTCTTGGGAAGGAAAAAAATATCTCCATCTGTGTCTTACGGCTAATCATTAAATATCTTGTAAAACCCGCAGGACCTGGCTCTTCAACTCTCCACTGCACGAAGGCTGCTTAAGCTCTTGTCAGGTGAATTCCTGTCACCAATAAATGTCAATCATCTAAAACACATTCTTCATTGAGTTTGGTTAGGCCACCTCCCATTACTCAAGGGTGGATTCTGAAAAGGATACAGCAAACAAGCTCTCTTGTGAAGCAGTCTCCTCTAAGACTGTACTCGGGTTGAGGAGCAGTTAAGAATCCGATGTACATTTGCTTTTTAACGTTCACAGTAACTGGTTTGAAATTGCATGCATACAGTCACGGCATGTGTGATGTCCCCGGTAGTGGAGTGTGATGTCCTGATAAGTGTTTGCACATCTCTGACCATTTGTCCTTAGGCCACCTCAATTCCATCGCATTCTTTTTTACTCAACATTTTATTCCTCTCTTTTGGTCTGCTATTCTCATCCTTGCAGCTTGGTCTGTTATTTTCATCCTTGCCCCTTTTGGCAATAAGAAAGGCTGTTCCCTACAACGTGTGTGTGTGTTTTGGTTGATCCCCTAGGGTTGAGGAACAGCTAATATCTAAATGCAGAAAGGGCATGGCTCACCCACATTATAAAAGTGTCTTATGACAACACCTTGACACCCTCCGTTACTGGAAGCGGCACCCCATGACCTGGGGCTGGAGGGATGCAAATAAAGGACATGGGCGCATGAAAGATTTCACGTGTTCTTTTATGATCTAAAATTTATTTTCTCACTGAACATAGGAAGTAAATTCAGGAACACACTCCTAACTGTTGGACCTCAACTTTAGCCCTCGTGGGCTTTACAAAGGAGGTGGCAATATATCACTCCAAGGAAGTCATGGTGAACCTGAATTGCGGAGGGAAAACAATTAAGACACCAAAGAAAGAGCAGGATTTTGCAATGATTCTTTTGGAGGAGGTGGGCACGATAGCTGCTGGTGTAAATAAGAAGCCTTGGCAGAGAGCATGGACTTGTAAATAGATGTGATGTACTAGATTGTGGAATAAGGATGTTTCTGGGCAGGGATTGTTGTTTTCTGGACTTTCCATATAAACCAGTTGCCTCTGCTCTTCTAATGAGGTGGTTCGTATGTCTCCTTCTTAAATAAAGAACACTCCCTCAGCTATTACATCAAAACATTTTGGTGTGAAATGAGGGCCCTCCACCAAGCCTTTTGGAGGGAGCATAGACTTCTGACTGGCTTTTATTGGTTACATGTTTCCGGATATACACAGTTGATGCTTTGGCTTGTCTGGGAGTTGACACAAATAAACTACCCAGATTTCACATTCTCGCAATTTTACCTTATGCGCAAATACTCAGAGCAAGTCAGGCAATGGCAGCGGCCGGGCATCCACAGTGCCTCTGCTGTTTGTTGTAGAGATTCCCCTTGTCTATTGAAAATACTTCATGTTTGCCGCGTCCCCATGCCCCTTTAGTGCTTGATCCATCTTGCTGCTATGATTGTTAGTTTTTGTTTCAGACACAAAGAAAATGGAAGATCAATAGAAGCGTGATGCGCTGTCCAATTCATCACTGACCTCGCTCTGACAACACCACATTTAAAGGCAGTAGGAAGTTCAGCTTCAATACATATTCAAAGCTTAGCCTCTGCCTCTGAAGGACCCCTTATTTGTAAGAGGTGAGCTCATGCCCTTTGAAATGAATAACCAGATGTTACAAGCGGTGAAGATATTTTTGATGGAACGCTAACACCTCCACAATGAGAACCAGGTTATGACCGTCAACACATTTCATGCAGCCACATTATATGATACAAAAGGTTTACTTCAGTGGCTGAATCACAAACAGTAGTAAACAGTATTCCTTTAGGACCCCATTTCTCACGTTCGACCTTGGGAACAGTCCCACCACATGATGTGGAGCTACTATGATTAACTCTTAGCTGGATGTGTTCCGCTCATGCTAGTCAAGTTCCTATTTCAAAAAGATGCTGCGACTTACTAAGGCCAGGTGCACCAGGAACGGTAACTTTCGGGGGGGATGTGGAGGTATCCGGAGACTAAGTCTCCTAAAAGCAACAGGCTACCACTAGCAGCGTTCGCACTCCTATTGGACGTGGCATCATTCCATTAGCCAACAACTGTAGAATTCCTAGAGTGACTGTCCCTATTGCCTGGTGCAGTTGTCATTCACCTAGATGAGGTTGCCCTATTTTTTTTTTTTTTTTTTTTTTTAAAGAGGCAGTTGCCATTTTGCTGGACATTTCTATCTCCTCTGCTGAACCCTGTGTCCTACAACCAGGGATTGCATCCTCCACACTAAGCAATGTCTTCCTGCAGGTGAGTGATGGAGTACGTCTCCTCCTAGACACATGCACCCATCATCACTCATCCTTTAAACAAGGGTAGCGACCCATTTTTAGTTTTCAAGTGAAGTAGGATTCCACAAAGTAACGCGGGTAATTAAACCTAGACCTGGTATGCAGGAGATACCACTTAAGTGATGGTAAGACAGGTGTAATCTAGGCTGGGCACAAAACAGTAACAGCAGTGTGTAAATGAGCAAATAATGTTGGTTATTGTTTCATGATTGATTCATGACTTCTCCATAGAGAAAGCGAAAGAGAAGATGGAAATACCTTAATCCCATCCAGAGGGTTATGGATAACGGTGGTCTGAGGTTCCTGGAACAGGAGAAATCACGACCAGAAGAAAACAAAAAACAAGGAGGGGGTAACAAAACATGAAAAAGGAGAATGAGAGGAAAAATGAGAGAAAAATATAAATCAAATAAAGAGAAAATGAAAGACCACGAGTGAAAGATCAAAAAAGAATTAGAAATGAATAAAGATTGAGAAAGAACGAAAGAGAAGAAAAAAGAGAAGAAAGAAAAGATAGAAACAAGAGATAGAGAATGGAAGAAAGAATTAAGCAAGACAGAAATTAAGGCAGAAATAAATAAGGAAAGAAGAAAAGTAAACAAGAGTAGGCAATAGTTATAAGCACCAAGAGGAAAGTGCAGGTAGAGAAAAAGTTTATTACATGTGAAATGTGTCGGATCAGAAAGCGGTTCAATAAGAAGAGAAATGGAAAGAAGGAAATGAGAGCGAAAGTGAGCAAGAAAGGTGGGTGAAACGTTTTGATGGGGAGATGATGAAAGAGGGAGAAAGTAAAAAGTAAAACATGGAGCAGAAGAGAGGACAAAGGAGAAGATAGACATATGGTCCGATGCAAGGGGACAAAAGAGAAGACCGACGAAAACAAAGAGGACGAGGCGGTAGAAAAAGATAGAGATAAGAAGACAAAAATAGACAGGGGAACAGAGAAAGAGAAAGTAAAAGACTCCGAGGTAAACGAGAGACAGACACGGAGGAAAAAGGCAAAAAGTAATTAGTTCAGCAAAAGGCGAATGGCTGAAAAAGAAAACTAAAGAGGCAGAGAGCAAAGAGTCCAAAAAAACATGAATTTGGAGAATGTGAGCGGAAAATCAGAACTGAATCATGTGATCAAAGTCAAGCCAAATCCCACTCCTCTGCACATTGCAGCCTCTGAGACCAAGATGAGCGACACTGCCCCTTAAAAAACAGTGTGTGTCCAGGAACAGTGAAGAGGAAGAGTACACCCACAATCTCAAGTCACTAAGGGACTGGGAAGAGGATAACCTATTCAGACGTCACATCGGGACTGGGAAGAGGTTACCCCAATTCAAAGTCACATAGGAACTGGAGAGTCTCTACCTCAGTCTCAAGGTATAGAGGGTCCAGTGAGATGGGACTTCAGATGGAAGCTACCAGTGGACTACAAGGACATTACTGCATTCCTAAATCCCACTGGGGCTGGGAAGCGGCTAACCCAATCAGAATCCATGAAAGGCCTGAGAAGCAGTTGCCCAATTTTGAAGCTACAAGGGCCATGGGAATAAATAAATCAAATATGAAGTCAGGCACAGTCTTTAAAAACTGTGCACATCTTAAAACTCTGAGGCTCCACTCTGCTCCCAAAGACAGAATCCCCCCCCCACCCCCCGAGTAACCAACCCAGAAGGGTATTTTTTTTTTTTTTGCATAATTCAGTAATTAGAATAAATGGCTCTTTGCTTAGTACAGACATCAAAACTCAAGTAATAAATTAACGATTTTGCCTTAGTTTTCATAGATAAATACTGGGACGGAGCACAGTATGAAGCAATTTGTTCTACTTTTTTCAACAGATTTAACAAGGGTGGGAAACTGCTATAAAAGAGACAACTATTCACGTGGGGCATATATTCTTCCCCAACCACAAATCTGTGAACATTTTCATGAATTTTTCATAACCTGTTCAGAAAATGTGCTATCTGACTGAGGCCCGGTGTGCAGCGGTAGAGGCTTTTTTAGGGAGAGGGTTACGCCCCTCTTGGGAAGCGGCACCAATGAATCCCCAAGGATGGCACCATGGAGATCCACTGTTTCCAACTCTTCAATGATATTAGAGAACCACACCAAAAGCCTGCTGTAATCGTCCAAAGGCTACACAAGAACCTCGAGAATCTCCTGTGTCTGAGCAGAAAGTGGAATTCCACAAACTTCTAGTGATTTGGAGGGGAAAGCCAGTCCCCTCTTTTTAGGGCTAAAAGGGGTCACAAGAAGTGTTTTCTTTTCAATGGTCTAAAAATGAGCTCCCAGATCTAGAAATCCAAAAACGACCTCACCAATAACAAACTGTCCTATTATGATTTTGCTCCTTACTGCTGTATTGGGGATGTCTACTCTTTATATGCGACCAAAAATTCGTGATTACATAGAATGCACCATTGTCGAACTAATATTCAGTGCTGAAGGGAGATTAGCATTGCAATTTCACCAAGGGACATGTAAAACCATTTGTGCTGGATGACTTATATAAAATGTTGTTTTTCAACTTGTCAGTCAGTGGAAATGTAGTTTTTGCAGTGGCTTGGTAAAATGAGAGTGCTAGATACCAACCACTGCAATCAATGTGACCTCTCCTCAGCGTTCATTTTTTAAAGAAGAGGAACAAACATAGCTCTGGTATGTTGTCCTTATTTCATGGGGGTATCAGCTGAGACTAGAACTGCGGGATAACGTCAGTCACTGAATAACTTGAGACCATTTGAGAAATACATTTAAAAACTATTCTCAACAACAAAAAACCCAAGAAAGTACAGACTAAAAACAGCGTAAAATACCAAACGATTGGAAACCCTCTATTCAAAACCTTTTGGCCAAAAAAGAGAGAAATTGATGTTTCACCAACCAGTCGTGCAGGTTATTTTAGTAGGGAGATCAACACGTGTACCAAAAACAGAGAGAATCATAACCTTAAACAGGGAGATTTACCATGTGATATCCGCTGAAAAAAACCACAGTTTTAGTTCCAAACAATGGTCTGTCTGCCAGTGAAATAAAGATGATCCAGTGGACAATAGCGGCTGGAATGTGAAGGAATTCTAACAGCGGTATACAAGGTGGAGGAGTTTATGACACTGGTAAATTTAGGCACTTCTTCCATAGCACTCTTGACATCGGAGGAAAAATTCTACTTCTTGAAAAGGGTGAGGGGAACTTTAAAGTCAGTGATGTAATGGAAAGTTCCAACAAGTACATAGTGCAGTATCACAAAGAGAAGAGCTCTCTGTGATGCTTCAATCAATGATGGACCAAAATGCGCTTAATACAGGGAACAGTTATTAGGACGCAAAAGCAGAGAATTCTCAGCTGTTTCTCTCTCCTATCCTTTATGGCGTGCGTGACAGACTTGTTATGCTGTGAAATGCATAATAAATTGGAAAAATGTAAGAGTGAAGGGCCAAAATGGAAAAAAGAAAAGTGGACCCATTCTAAATTAAAACCAGACGGGGCCTTCAAGCACCACTCAACGTGGCATATGATCACCGTTACCAACCACAGGCTCTGCTAGAAAGAGCAGGGTTGCAACAGGGCACCTGCTGCCTGGACCACAGAAAAGGCTCTTAGCGACTGTACGGTTTCAGGATCCCTAGACAGACATTGCCTGCTGTGAGTATTTAACTGAAGTTAAGTTGTGCTCTGTATTCGTCACACCTGCACGACAAGCAACACGTTTTCCCAATCTTGGGAAGCTGCTCTACTGAATCAGCAAGGTCTCTACAGCAGAGTATGCCTTTGTCAAAACTTTCATGGGGTCAGACGTGCCAGGGTTAAAAAAATACAAAGGAGTGATGATACTCATGTGTTCATGCCTTCTCACATGGTGTATGAGGTTTTGAGCATGCAAGTGGTATTTCCCAACTTTTAGGCATCCGACGATAGCCAAAAAAGTTGATTTTATTCCAGTTCTCGCACAGTGCTGGAGGGAGGAACAATGGTAGTCCATATGCTTGATGAATCTCAGTCTTTGTTATGGACCCTTTAGACAAGTGTGCTTTACTATCTCCTCTGGTCCATCCAGCACTTCGATTCTGGGTACAAAAATCAAATGTTAAAATGATGCCCTCATAGAAGATGGACTTAAAGATAAAGTTGAAAGATGTCAAATTATAAGGTTCTGTAGGGCTAGTTTGCTAGAAGTGGCATCATCCTAGAACTGGCATCCTCTCAGTAGTGCCATGGTGGCATCTGTAAACATTTTCACCACAGCAATGTTTTAAATTAAAATAGTAGGTAAATGCTACTTTTTTCCTAGCCTTGTGAGGGTTATTGGTAGGCAAGAAGAACTCTTTGAAAAATGGAAACAAATCAGCAGTAAATGACATCCGGTAGTTTTTTTTTCTTAAAATGTTTTAGTGGTGGACTAGTTATGAGCTATGTGGGCAAATCATTCCAAGCTTAAGCAGCAATAAAATAAAAACGGTGGCCTTCCTTAGAACGGAGTTTACAACACAGAATGCAAAGTGTTCCCCTACACTCCTAAGGGTGCAGTGCGGGAGTACCAAGGAAAGGCATTCTGAATGTAGCTAGGTCACACGTTTGTATGCCAAATAGCAGAGCTTACATTTTAATCCCTCACTACCTGGCGTAATCTTTGCCATGGCTGTTGTAATGTGATGGGTCTATAGTGCCACAGTTCCCTACTATTTAGAGTAGTTTTCATAAATATTGACACAACTAAAACATCTTTGACACAAACTTCATGAATAACTTATAAACTAGCAACCAGATCAAGGGAGCACATTTCTGGTTGCTCTCCAGGTAGTCTTCCAATAATTTGATAGATTGTTGAGTTTGTGGGTATAAGCACAAATCAAGATAAGATTCCTTTTTCAGCAAGTAATGAATTTCTCTTTTGAGTACTCCTGAGGCACTGCTAATTCTGAAACAATAACCTTACCGAGCTAAAATAGTTTAGTTGGTAGAGCACGGTTTAAGAGATCTGTTTAACGTGCTGGTAGCGTGACTGAATTTCAGAAGTATATAGTCCGCATTTCATGCTTGCAATATGTAGAAAATGAATGCCACTGTGTTGGCTAATAGTAGCACAGGTTATTCATGCATCAAGAGTCTATTTATTTTCTGGCATTTACAAAATAAATGGTGAAGGAGGGAGAACATGCTTGTCACACAAAGGATCTTATGGGCACAGAGCAAGCCCTTCTGGTGGGCAACTGCTGTCGGTATCTCTGGGTCCAACATAACCTCTGCAAAAACATGTCTCCAACTCTTGGTGAAAGATCTCCGGGTGGACTCAGACTACTACAAAAACACCCCCATGCAGAGTGATTGTTCCTTAGAAGTGCTTTTATGAGTCAGCCATTGATGTATGGAAGCACTAGTAGGTGGACTTGACAATGACAAACTTTACTGCCACAGACCATGTCAACGCCTTCTGAGTGAAAATTAATTTGTGGGGACAACACTTTTGCTCAGTTTGTCATTCTGGTCTCTTATTAAAATTCAAAATGTTGTGTCAGCAGGCTAGATGATGATATGGATGCAATAGTTGTTTAGTTTCAAAGTGCAAGATCAGAATCAACTCAAAGGAGAGAGCATTTTATTCAGCTAGACCCTCCACAATTCCATTTCACAGGAACTTGCTCAGGTCTCTCAAGTTCCAGGTGGGCCTCTACTTTCCTGGAAATTGTGAAAGAGTGCTACTAACATGCTCTCCCGCCCTCCTGTGGAGGAACCACTTCCACTGCATCTGCAGCCATATTAAAGGATGCAGACTTGAAAACAAGATTTGGAGGGTGCTCAAGATACATGCTTTGGAACTAAGGACGTTGTTTCTTTAGAAGACTATGTTCAAGGCACAGCTGTCAGAAAGTCTGTTCCCATTGCAAAAAGAGGGGCCTATACATCATCTGGAACATCTCAAGAATATATTTACAATTTTTACATCCAACGAACAGCTCACTGTAGTGTAAAGTTGAAAGCATGTAAATAGCATCTGGAACCTCTTGAGAAATGAATAATCAAAGCATGAACAATGGCCGCCCTTATAGTGGGCTATCAAGGAATGAGATTTCATGTATACGTCTGACTTCATCTGGCTTAGGACACCCTGCAGCAGTCATCTTACACAAATACTACATGGGAATGAGGCAGCATGGGGCTCAAATCCCAAGGATGGATACAAAATTATATGCCTCAATTTTTCTCAAAATGTAGATCGAGATCTGAAGAAAGGCATACACTCCCGCCATGTTTAAATGAAGGATCTTCCCATTAGACCAATTTACTAGAGGAGCTTAGAAAGCTACTTGCCAGTAAACATAATATTAGCTCATGGGTTTCTTCATCAATTTTTGAACTGATCTTGAAACAGTTTTAAATGCAATTTTAATGAAATGCACACAGAGGGACATTTTCACAAACTGCAGTTGTAGTAGGTTTTGTAGAACTACATTAATACCACTCACTTACTACAAAATGATATTCACAAACCAAAGTACACAGACCTCTGCCTCTCCTATCATTTCCATACAGAACTAGCCGCCCCGGTAGCCGAAGCCTCAGCACATGTAAGACCCATGTAAGTATACGTTCTAGTAGTAACTATAGGAGGAACCTGGGGAACTGGCTGGAAAATGGAGACTACTTACTACTAAGGGCCTGATTAAGAGTTGCTCGTAATCTGATCCATGCATAAACCCCTCTGTACGCATGGGGTAGAATTATGAATTTGAAGGTATTTAACGCATCTGATAATAATCAGATGCGTTTAATAACTCAATCTTCGTAAAATTTTGGCAGGTCACACCTGCGAAAATGTAACGGGGGAAAACATATGGTATTTACCGTATCATGCGGATTTTGGTGTGTTAAACACCAAAATCCATATGTTATTCCCCATAAACTCGTCATAGGTGTTATTTATAGCACCTAGTAATTAACGTACAACGTCGTTTCATTATTTATCAGGAACGATAAATGCCACCTAAACTCGTAGTCAGGCCCTTAATGGGAGAGGATTCAGGAGGGGTAAGGTGGAGCTTAAGGAGGGACCTGCAGATACTAACACCCGCCGACAAAATAATAAAACCATTGTTACTCAAACTGCACTTCTGAAGTTGCTGCAGTCATAAAAGTACCCCCGCCCATCCTCTGAGTAAGTCCAGTACCATGTACTACAACACACTTCCATAGGAACAAATGGAGACAGGCACTTAAAATGGAGACAGGGACTTAAAACACAGCCCATAGGACATAATATTGAATAAAATAAATTTCGAATTTTAAATCCATATACATTATATATATATATATATATATATATATATATATATATATATATATATATATATATATATATATATGTACACACACACACACCCATTTATGTAAACAAAATAAATTAATGTTTCATTAAAGAACTAAATAACAATTTTAATAAAATAAATTAAATAATTAAACATACATTTTCATAAAATGTAGGAAATAATTAAATAGAAAAATGAAAGTGATGGTGATATTTAACACTATTTAAAAAAATTATGAACTGAATTATTTAATTTATTTATTAAACATTTACTTTGTTGTGCTATTGTTCTGTAACTTCTTTTTAGCTCCAGGTTAATAATAATTATTTCAAGTTACTTTACATTGCTATTTTACATTACATGTTTTAATATTTTTTAAATAATAATACAAATTTAGTATTTTTTCCTATAGTTTACCACATGGAGATTTCTGTCTCAATGCCAGAAACCTCTGCCTACATGTGAAAAGTTACTAGTAGTAACTGGACACTCAGCTTTGGGGGTGGAGAAACATACATCTGCATCTAATAGCAACTTTACACTTTTAGTGTAAAGTTAAAGGTGCCGAATTAAGTTTACACCAGAGTAAATCTACTCATGTAAATGTACCTTTGTGAATAGCCAGATCACATTTAGAATGCAACCACACCACAGCAGCATTCTTTTTCCGGATAGGACCACTCCTTATGAGAATATTACAACAATAGAAAAGGTAGCAAATAGGTTTTAAGATTACATATTTTTGGGTGTTAAAGGACTGCTAAACAGCTCGTATGTTTTTATATATATGGATGAAGACTAAACGATCGGGAACTAAGCTTTGTTGTGAATCTTATGCAAAGAGGGTGATCAAAATGTTCTGAAGAATCAACGTCACAAGCAACCCAAGACCATTTTAGTTTAGTTAGGTCTCATCAGCCAGGTCTAGGTTGGTTCTAAAGGCACAGTGTGCACATGACCCATGTCTGGGCATACCCGTCCTTATTGGGGCGACACATTGAAGTATATAAAACAAGTGATGGATAGAGTGCTTAAATTATTCTCAGCCACTGGTAATTACCCAGGGCCGCATCCCAGTCCATTGTTATTTTACACAACATGCCACACTCATTTTGAAACCAGCCATATGCAAATCAGTGTTGACCCTTCTCCGATGTGAACAGCTGACTAGAATTAATTCAAGCATTCCATACATCACTTTTTTGTATACTTTAGCATTTCGCACTAAGTAGTTCGAGTATGCCCAGACGTGGGTCCCGTGCACACTGTCACTGCAGCCAAGATGTACCTGACTAATGAGCCCTAACTAGAGCAAAACTTGGCCTGGGTTGCTTGTGTTCCTGTTCAGGGAGGACGTGACATAGCAGTTCGGGCTGAACTGCTCTCACTGATTTGCATATGGTTGAATCCAAACTGAGGTGACATGGTGTGCAAAATAACAATGGACTGGGATGCGACCCAAGTAATTACCAGTGGCGGAGATTAATTCAGGCATTCTATCCATCATGTTTTTGTATACTTTAGTGAGCCAATTAGATTTTGGCATACAGAGCTGTCAGTGGTGTAACAACTCTGGTGGAGTGTGCCCTCACTCTTCATGACAGGTGACAGTTGTCTTTAGCACAGCAAAATACAACAGCAGCTTCTAACGTTCAAAGAATGCAGTGCCCTTTCCTCCCCTTTGAGGGCTTTAAAAAAAAAAAAAAAAAGTCCGGAGGCCAACCACCTTATTCAGGTGAAGGTCAGAATGTAATTTAGGAATGAAAGTTGGTTTCGCGTGTAGACAGCATTTGGGCCTGATTTGCAGTTTGGCAGATGCAGGATGTCCACAAAAAAGTGTCAAACGCTAGATCCACCGTATTTAGTGTGCATTGACATTTATACACGGCAAATAGGTAGACGGGACAGCCGCCACTTTTTGGTGACTGTCCCTCATCCGATAAACTCTAAATATGAGCCTGGTTCTTTCGTGAACTTCAAGTAGATTCTTTTACTGTGGGCACACTTGAAGCTCTCTGATTCTTTTGCCTGTTAGAGCTGAAAGCAGAAGTATTTTCCAAATACAAAATTTAAAGTCCGCACTATTATGGCCTCAACCATGCTTTTCATCAATTGTGACATTTGTTTTCAGTTCTGATTGTATTGAAGACATCTGCACTGGTGGGAGGGCTCCTGAGAGTGCTTTGGTACACTCTTTGGGTAGGCTACATGGCATTAAAAATGGAATGAAATTGGGTGTGGGGGTATCTAGAGATCGCCACAAGCTGCCTTTTCACAGAAGTACAAGTGCTGATTCTGCTAGTTGCAGGATGTTATGAAGTAATTTACACAGTTGGGCATGAATTTAGTGGAGACACTTGATACACAACAGTTACCGAAGTTTTTCCACTTGGCTATATAAGCATTATTTGTGGACTATGCATTGGCCTAAATGAGTATCCTCTTGCGGTGGACCATGATTTCTAGACTATTGAACCCATTGTGCTCAGAAGCCAGGCAAACAGTCGCAGAGAAGATGGCTGAGTGTGAAGTATCTGGCCTCTAAGGTTGGATAGTAGGAGTGGGTTCTCGTCCACAGGGATGAGAGTGGCAATGAATAGTTGTAGCAGGTTCACGTACTAAGACTGCCTGGATCTTGCTAGAGCCAATATAATGATGGGACATTGCTCTCGCTTGAACTCGGCGATTGTCTGTGGAATGAGAGGAAGCAGCAGAAAAGGCATAAGTAAATGTTTTTCTCTGCATCTGTTGTTAGGGGTAGCAAGTGTCTACTGACAAAGAATTGGCATTTCCTACTGCCCTTCGTCAAAAAAGGTTTTTGGGTTTCTCACATGGATGGAATGTCCTGTTCAAAGTTGGTTGGTTTAGCTTCCATCCCTGCCAGCAGTCTACCACTGACCTGCTCATACATTGATGGATTCTGGAAGACATTCCACTGTCTAGCAAATACCTTGCTGAATCGTCAATGTCCATAACAGCGCTTGAAATGGCTGTGATAGAGGAGACTTTCTCACCAAAGCAGTCTATACTCAGACCTTCTCTGTCAGGCAGACCTGTGCATTGAGATGATGGGTTTTAAGAACATTTTTGATCTGCCTGGATAACCAAGTGATGTGCTCTTAGATACCCAGTCGAGTAATCTGGGGTGTTATGCATCCTGTATTTCTTTTCAATATGGAACACAGAGCCGGAACCAAAGCTCAGCTCTGCATCAGCTTCTTTCCCTCCATCCATAAGTGGTCCATATTAGGGACTGGTTTAAATGTTTTCTTACAAGACCCCTGAAGCCATACAAAAAACAGTTCTCCCACCGAACAGTCAATAGAAGGACAATCCTTTCGAGTAACAAATGCAACTTTACATTTTATCTGGTGCAACGTCCTCTGGTTATGGCTCTGCGTCTTCTAGGGGACCTGCAACACAGTCCTCCCATTCCTGCCCATCAGGAGTTGCAGTGTAATCAAAAACCTCCCACTGCTTTCCTTCGACTCATCATCCTCTGTTTTAGCCTTGTGCAACCGGATGTGGCGGAGGCTCACAAGGCAGAGGCTGCTGGAGAAGTGAAGGATGCTGCTATGGTTGAGATTATGTCTGTAACGAACGAGTTACTTACCTTTGGTAACGATGTATCTGGTAGAGACACAGTCTAGCTGCAGATTCCTTAACTTAGAATATCCCCAGGCGTCAGACTGGATCCGGAGAATTTTCCGCAGCAGCACCTCTGCGCGTCGGGGGGCGGCGCCGCATGGCTCCGCCCCGACGTCGTCCACGGACATGACGTCAGTGGAGCCATATAAGTCCCTCCCGGCGCGCTGACGTCAGTTTTCTTCGGAGAAACTTTTCCGCGCCACAATGCGGAACCACCACCACCAAAAACTGTGAGAGTATAGGAACAGTGTGCGAAAAAAGACGAAAAATCTGTGAAACAAAAAACAAAAATTGACAGTGACAAGCACTGTATACTGAAAGCAATTGAAGGGAAAAAACAGAGCACCGCTCTGAAAGAGCAGAGCACCGCTCTGAGAAACAGCCCCACAAAAGCGAAGACTATGCCCTCCCCTGAGGCAAAACGACATATGAAAAGAATGTCAAGGCAGACGACAGGAAGCCTGCAATAGCAAGATCTACCAGTGAAGGGCAATAAGACCGGAACCACAAGTAATGACGATCTACCAAAGGTCGGCAACACCAGGAATGCCGTATCCCCTGTAAGAGATCTATGGACTGAGGCACAGTCAAATAGACCCCAAACCAATTGACTGTAGTAGAGTCAAGAAACAAGAGACCCCAGAGCAATGGAGAAAGTGGGATGGAGGGAAGAAGAACATTAGTAGGCCCCACACTGGAAGAACCAGGGTGTAGGGATGTAGAAGGATACATGAACCCGCCGCCCAATCATGAGAATGGGTGGAGAAGAACAAGTAAAACAGAATGAATCATCCTACCGAGGAGGGAGGTGAAAAATTGCCACCCCGTAGGAAGATAAAAGCCACCCGGAAGGAGGCGAGTGCATAACACCCAACCTGAAAAGGTCCTCGCAGAGCGGGGAGGATGGGCGGGCGTTAAGGAATCTGCGGCTAGACTGTCTCTACCAGATACATTGTTACCGAAGGTAAGTCACTCGTTCATCTGATAGAGACATCTAGCTGCAGATTCCTTAACTTAGAATAGATACCAAAGCCATACCCCATAGGAGGCGGGTCTGCGACTGAACCCCACCAAGGTCCCAAGAGAACCCAGTCGTCAACAAGTTGACTAAACACAGTGGGGGCAGCAATGCCAGCGTGGCCAACACCAGACCAGTAAGCTCTGTAAGGAGCGGAAAACAATGGGAGGCAAAGGCATCACAAGCCGCCCAGGGACGGCATGAAAGCCCTCTCGTTTGTACAGGGTTTGAAAGGGCGCACAGAACCAGAATGTGAGTGCGGAATGTGAGAGTCCATAACTTCCACAAAAGAAGGTGAACTGATCATAGGAGCCGATGGATCCGCAGGATCCGATGGATCTGCAAGAGACAAAAACCCAGAGAGAGGACAAGGCGGTATGACCGAGTCAGAGCATACAGGTCGAGCATGCACAACAGTGGAAGAAGCACTGTTGAAAGCGTACCAGCTAGGAAACTTTGGACAGCAGTGGTAGGATGCTGACCATGTCCAGGAAGAGCCTGTGCTACCAGAGACAAGACCTGCCATTGCGCAATCGCCCCTTCACAAAATGACATGTGAGAGGGTGGACGTCAACAAGCAGAATGACATATAACCAGGACTACAAAAAGAGACATGCATGCGGGGGACAGAAGTACACATGGGCAGACCGCGTGTACCGCTAGAACCACGCCACATAAAAGGAAATGCACAATGGACGCAGTGAGAACAGCCCAGATGCGAAAGATGCATCACCAGGTGGGCAACCGACGAAAGGGAGCCGGCAAGCTGGACACACACAGAAGGCTTGCTCCCATGAGAAGGCCGAGAGCAAGACCACGGACACCGCAGCAAGGAAACCCTAGTATGCATGCCCAAGAGCGCACCAGAGGTACCAACAGCTACGTTGCAGCAGAACCGGACAGAGCAATGTCCAGACCCGTAAGCGTCAACGGCCACCCAGCAGGGAGGAGCCACAGTCCCCCGCGAGACAGACTGGGAGACTGAGCAGTACTCGAAAGAGTCAGTACTAAACGGACATAGAGTAACAGGAAATTGTAAAGAGATGTACATACAAGACCACACAAGACAGTGAGTGTCCTGAAGAGAACACTGCCACAGAGAGCAGCAGTAGCAGCCCGAAGTAGAAGTGTGACAAACTCCTGCGCGGAAGCAGCAGGGGAAGAGGAAACTCCTGCGTGGGAAGTGCCCATGGAGTAGGGCACAAGGCAATGTACAGTATTGGCGTACGTGGCGAGGATGCCACCGTCTACAGACAAAGTCCAGATAGGACTGAACTACGAAAAAGTACTACCTATCCTGGAGAGAGGAAAGTAGAAACCAGTCATCGCAGGAGCGTAAGAAAAGCGTAAGCCCCCCGTGGCAGCGAACATACTAGGGAGCATCCACCTGACGCGCATAGAACACAGAAGAACCGTGCCGCGTCAGCCCTGCGTGCCTGGGAGCCGCGCCACATGGCTCTGCCTTGAGGTTGTCCATCGCCAGGACGAACTGTGCCGGAACGGAACAGGACAAGGTGGTCCAAGGGACAGTGGCTGACGATAAGGGCAGCCAACAGACAGGGAGGGCGAAGCTGAAATGACACTCCTGGAAGGGGCAGGCGAGGCAGAAACCTCAAGAAAGTGAGCATCTACAGATACAGGGGAGTGCTACGGACCAACCGCAGACCCCAACGGATAGGCAATAGCCTTTGAAGAAGACTCCACAGAAGCCTACCAAGCCTTCTGTGTAAGGAAGGCAGCTAGACAATAGCCAACAAATAAGGCAGCTAGACAATAGCCAACGAATACCCCACATAGGGTAAGCCTCAACCCCAGCTAGGGGCACCTCTTGAGCACGAACTCAGACAGAGGAGTCAAAAGAAAGCAGAATCAGCTGACCAGCTGCACTAAATAGAAGCAAAGACGGCGGGAAGCCGTACAGGCCGTCTGGATATTACGTCATGAACCCAGGACCCAGAACAAGCAGAGACATCACTGCACCCGAAAATAAAAGTCCACAAAAGGACTAGAAAACACAAAGTCATGGGAGCCCAGACATGAGGCGGTTGACTGCTGATTCCGCATGACTGTCAAAAAGGGTCACGCCATCAAATGGCAAATCCCGAAGACTCTCCCGAACATTGTCAGGGAAACCGCCATCGCGCAGCCAGGCATGGCGACGCAGAGCAACGGACCTGGCCATCGCCCGACCTACAGAGTCAGTGGTGTCCATAGCCGACCGAATGGTAAATTGTGCCATTTCTCGGCCATCATGAAGGAGACGATCCAGGTCAGCACGGGTACCCTCTGGAAGAGAGGGAAGAAGACGCTCGACCGAGTCCCAAAGGGCAAAAGTAGCCTGTGCAAACACGCAAGACGTGTTCAGAGCACGGATGCCCGAACTAGTGGACGCAGAAATTTGGCGGCCACATGTCTCCAACCAACGAGACTCCCTAGTGGGAGGTAGCAACGGGAGAGGAGAGGAAGGCTGCGAGCCGAAAGCCGCCTGGACCACCCGGCCGTGAGTCCTAGGATGAAGGGACAAACGGACAGGGTCATCTGGAGCCGGGCGATGCCGACGTGCGATGGCCCGATCCACAGGGTCTCCCGAGGAGGGCCGTGCCCACGTGCCAAGAAGGGTGTCAAATAACGACCCGCCAAAAGGCAGCAAGGGCTCCACCTCCACAGCATCCTGGTGGAGTAGATCCAATAATGGATCAGAAGGCAAGGAGACTGAGGGGGGTTGCAGGTGTAAAATAGCTGCAGCTCTGCGAACAGCCCTCGCAAATGCCGCGCTAGCCTCTGTAGCCATTCTAGGTGGCGATAACAAACCATCTGTAGGGGACGGTTGAAGACTAACGCGTCCCCCAGAAAGGAGAGACGCTGCAGCCGGAGGCAGAGTAAAGGGCCACTGGCCAGGGGGCAGCGGAGCCGGAGAGCGTCGAAACAACCCTGGGTGCTCCGGGTCCTCATCCTCTTCGAACAGAGGAACAACAGGGACCGGCGCAGGCACCGACCGACGTCGAGACGGTGTCGTATCGACGTCGACAATCACCAAGGGTGACTCGGCCTGGCATCAAACCGGCGTCGACTCGCCCTCCAGAGGCCTGCGGGGAGGAAGGATGTCGACAAGGAGTCGAGCTCCGTGCTGCAGCCGCATCCGATGTCGGCGCAGGGAGCCCCAAAGGGCTATGCGGAGACGGGGCAGGAGGGCTCGACGTCTGACTGGGATGCCCCTCCGGGCCGTGTCCCTATGTCGCAGCGACTCCGGAACCGGAGTCGAGGCACCCGGCTGGCGCCGAGGACAAACCCGCCGGCGAGGACCCGACCTGAGTCCCTACCCCCTCTGTGGGGCCTGAGGGCACGCCAGGGAGAGGGGGTGACCCAAAGCTGGAGTGAAGAGCCTTGGAATAGGCTTCCATCTGGGCCCGAGTCGCCCCAACACCCGGAAAGGGTGGGTATAAGGGGACCGACTTCTGGGCGCCCGGTAAGGACCGGGAGCAGCGGGCCCCGTCGTCACGTTTATGTGAGGTCGACGACCTCCGTGACTTGTGCTTGTGCTTACCTGCGGCAGGTGAACGACATCCGCGGGAACGACTCCGTGACCGGACCCGAACAGGAGCCCCAGCTCGAGATGGAGATGGGCGGCGCGAAGGCTCTGAGCAGGACATCCGGGCGGTCAACAACTTCATCCGGCGCTCCCGCAGGGACTTCGGCTTCATCTGCCGGTAGGCGTCGCATTCCTCGGAGTCGTGGTGCTCTCCTAGGCACCACATACAGATCGCGTGCAGATCCGTCGCTGACATCTGCCGCGTACAGGTCTCACACGCCTTGAAACCCGAAGGCATCGCACACCGTTCCCTGACGCCGAAGGCGTCGAGAAGGCCTGAAACAACAGGCCAGAAGAACCGCTTACTCCTGGATCCGCGTTGGGACGCGGAAAAGAAGGAAACCGACGACAGCGCGCCGGGAAGGACTTATATGGCTCCACTGACGTCATGTCCGTGGACGACGTCAGGGTGGAGCCATGCGGCGGCGCCCCCCGGCGCGCAGAGGTGCTGCTGCGGAAAATTCTCCGGATGCAGTCTGACGCCTGGGGATATTCTAAGTTAAGGAATCTGCGGCTAGATGTCTATCAGATACAGCTGGCAGAGGTTGAAATATCTGGGGTACTGGTGGTTGTGGTGCCAACGGGAATGTTGCATAATAATCCATCATCATTTACTACAAGTAACGCAGTAGATTAAATTAGTGGCTTGCCTGTAACTCCAGTTCTGTTGCATTGGTATCTTTCATATATTTACATGCTTGACTCATTCCCCATCATCAGGCTGGGAATCTCCAGTAACTTTAAATAGCAGTAAACCGTGTTAAAATACTATGGGCATTTGAAACCCAAAGTTCAGCCAATGAAGTGAAAGTGCTGAGCTCTCCTACTCCCCTGAGAGGCCACCATAGCATATATTTCATAACACAAGTGTAAAGAGTATGTATATTAAATGTGAGCTTATGACTTGGGTGGAGGGAGGATTTCATATGAATATTGGACCTTTCATATATTCATATGCTTGAATCAGAATAGCTAGCAGGCAATACATTATATCTGAATAAAGTTGAAAGCAGACTCACCTTTCCTGAAACAGGGTACGGAGAAGAAAATAAGGGTCACATTTACGAAATTTCCAGTTTGCATTTTCTAAATAGCGAATCCCAGGATATCGCTATTTGGGAAATGGAAAACGTAACATACAAAAATAGCGATTTCCAAATAGTGATTCGTACAGAGTATCGCTATTTAGGAAATGCTAAACCATTCGTGGTCCATAGGTATAAATGGTTTTGCATTTCCAAATTTGCATTTTCATAATAGAAAATCGCAAATTAGCAAATGCAAAACCAAGGGTGCCTATTAGCGTTAGCCCTCCCCCTGCCCCCCCGTCTCCCCCATGTAAAGTGCATACATACCTTAGGGGCAAGTGCGCGCTATATGGCACTGTAAAAAAAAGCATTTGGGGTTGCGATGGTAATAGCATTTCCTAAATGCCCATTTCACATTTAGGAAATGCCCTGTACATGTGCTTAGGAAATCACAAATAGGAAATCCCTATTTGCAATTTTCTTTAGGGAATCGCAAAATGCGATTTCTACTGGGTAGAAATCACATTTTGCAATTCCTCATCTGCCTTTGTACATTTGGAAAGGCTGTTTTGCATTTCTTAATGGGCCGAAATTGCAATTCAGCCCAAAAAGAAATGCAAAAAGCTTTTGTACATATGCCACTACGTTACTTACCTGTAACTGTGGTTCTCCAGTATTGGCATCTTTAATAGATTCAGATGCTTGAATCATTCCCCATCAAAGTGGGAGTCCCACGTTATAATAGCAAGCAGTAAAGTGGTTTACATAGTCTAGAAGGGCTAGGAAACATTCATTTCAGTATCTTATCCACGTTAATTAATGAGACCCAAACTCCAGCCAATCAGGCTGCAGCAACCTGTAGAATAATCCCCTTAGAGGCTTCCCTCCCTCAGATTCTGAAGCACTAGTGTGATCTAACAACAATATGCATATAAGGCGAGCCTCTTACGGAAGGTTGTATGTGAATTTATGAAAGATGCCAATACTGGAGAACCACAGTTACAGGTAAGTAACTTATTTTCTTTTCCAGTATTGGATCTTTCATAGATTCACATGAATGAATCAGAATAGTTAGTAGAGAAAAGATGCACATAATCATAAATACTAATGAAATAATACCAGATGGTGGGATAATGGAACAAAGCATGCTCACCTTATTGAAATAGTTGACATAACACTACTTGTCCCACTGCCACATCTTTCTGCACTGCGGAATCCAAGCAGTAGTGCTGCGTAAACTTGGGTCTGCTCTTCCATGTAGCTCCTCTAAAAATGTTCTGAAGAGACAGTCGAAATGTCGAAAAGCTCAGTTGACGTAGAGACACTTTTGTAGAGTGTGCTCGTACCTTGGCTAACACAGGTCTTCCAGTTTTACGATGACAAAACTGGATAGCTGTAGCAATCCAACGTGCACTACTTTGTTTGGAGAGTGGAAACCCTTTTTAAGGGTTACCATAAGCAACCAATAACTTATCTAATTTTTTTAATTGCTTTGTTAGTGTAAATAGAATTTTAGACATCTTCTAACGTCTAATATATGTAATGATCTATCCGCTACATCCTGTGGATTTGGAAAGAATGTCTTTAGAACAATGGGTTAATTCAGCTGAAAGTCTGTCGGAACCTTCGGAAGGAATCATGGGTTGGTCCTTAAAATCACTCTATCCTCTCTGAACTGTAGAAATGGTTCTTTGATTGTGAAAGCCTGTATTTCACTAACTCTCCTTAGACACATGTCAAGGCTAATAACAGCGCCACTTTCCATGACAGAAATTTCATCTCATCTTTGTGAATGGGTTGGAATGGAGCCATCATCAATTGTGAGAGCACTATATTAAGCTTCCAATGTGGAGGAAGCTGTTTTATTGGAGAGAAGGCTCTAAAAAGACCTTTAAGAAATTCTTTGATAATTCTACTTGACCATAAAGATGGCGAACAGGATAGTCTTCTAAATCGTGTTATTGCTGCCAAGTGTACTTTAAAGTATGAATCAGACCTGTCTTGGCTAAATGTAGCAGATAGGGCAGAATATGCTCTGGTGGTTCGGATATTGGGTGAACTTTTGACTTCTGACACCCTAAACAGAAACGTTTCCATTTAAGTTGATAAGGTTTGTTTGCAGAATCAGCCCTGGCCTTAGGGAGAATTTCCTTGAAGTCTTGTGGGATCCTCAAATCTGCAAACTCATTGCGTTCAGGAGCCAGGCTGATAAGTGCAAAGATGTCAAGTCTGTATGAAGTATTTGGTTGCGGTTCATTGACAATGAAGCTGGAAAAGGCTTCTGCCTTAGGTTGTTGTTGTTGCTGATGGAGTTTGGCTAGCGGATTTGGAGTATTTTTCTTAGACAGATGTTGCTGAAGGTCTGGACTTTGTTGGTGGTGGTCACTGTTGTCCTCCAAGTTTCTGCTCCACACAAAAGGATTGTGTTTATGTTGCTGTTAAAAAGCATGATCTTTGTTTGAAAGCACTCTACAAGATAACAATGAAACTCTCCTGCAGAGACAGCAAGCCCGAAAGATCTGTTAAAGAAAAAGCTGGGAAGACCATCATGGGTAACGAAGGCCAACAACAAAGATGGGTGGAGCACTCTGAAGGACTGCTGAACCAGACCATGCTGCAGTCTCCACAAGACATACAGCCAGCTGACAAGGACTTACCAATTGACTGCAGCAGACCAACCAAGGAAGAAATACGGCAAGCCAACAAACTTCTGAGAAATGGGAAGGGAGCAGGACCTGACAATGTTCCAGCAGAGGCACTCGAGGCAGACACTGAAACATCAGTAGACATGCTCTACCCCATTTTTGAAAAGATCTGGGAAGAGGAAACTGTGACATCAGACTGGAAGGGGGTATATCTAATCAAGGTCCTCAAGGAAGGGGACCTGAATAACTGCACAAACTACAGCGGCATAACGCTTCAGTCAACCCCAGGCCAAGTGTTCAACAGTCATCTTGACATAATCACAGAACATGTCGACACTTAGTTGCGAGATCAGCAAGCTGGCTGTGGCAAAGAAAGATCCGGCACAGGCCAGATTTCAACACTGCCCATCACCATTGAGCAGTCGATCAAATGGAACTCTCCCGTCTATGTCAACTTCATTCATTATGAGAAGACATTCAACAAAGTGGACAGAGAGACCCTTTGGAAACTCCTCCGCCACTACGGCGTGCCAGATAAACTCATAAGAATCATCAGAAGGCTGTTGACAGTGGGATTATGTTTATTTGAGGCACAGTCAGCAGTGGTGTAGTTGGACGAGGATCTGGTCAATGATGGTGCAGTTATTGTCGATGACGTAGCTACAATGAACTTCACTGGTGAGGTGATCGTTGAAGAGGTAGAGGATGTATTTTCTTCTTCTCTAATAGTACCTTCCTTTCTCTATTCTTCAAAGTCTTGGAAGGAAAAGTCCTACAAATATCACAGTGAGATGCCTTGTATGCTGGATAAAGACAATAACTACACTGATCGTGTGGTTCATAAGTGTACATCTTCATTTGTCCACTATCATAGCAGGACTAAAAGAGACATCTCTTTTCCTTGTCAGTCATAATGGCAGTTGGTGACGAGAAAGGGTCCCCTTGGTCCAGAAAGTGGAGATTATGCTAAAAAAAAAAAAAACTACAACTCCTCACAATATGCTGAAAGCTGATGTTAGGGCTGACTGAGGTCCAGGGAACACATGAGAAGTCATCAAGATGTAACTAGGATGAGGTTACACACAGATCAGAGCGGAGATTCTGTAGAAGAATCCCTCACACACAATGCACAGTAGAAAGATGAGCCTTGGTGGGATCTAGAAAGAGTAGGAGACCTCACCATTTCCATGTAATTGGCTAAAGTTTGGGTTGTCTCAAGTGAAGTGAGGTCTATGTGCTGCGAAACAAACATGGTTATTGAGGTCTATGGCATTTTAATCCTGTTTACTGTTGCTTAAAGTTACCAGAGATTCCCAGCCTGACAACCGGCAATGATTCAAAGTATGTGAATATATTAAAGATTCAATGCTGGAAAACCACCCGGACCTTCGTTGTGGGCTGTTCATATTAGAAGTCTTAATGGTATGAGTCATCTTCGAAGTATGGGTCGTAGTGTTAGTCATAACATAGGTGGTGTTATTGCTAACCTCTACTCTCATCCTCCTGACAATAGGACATTATTGGGCCGTGACAATGTACAGAATATTGAATGTCCTGGCCGGGAATTTCATCCTCCAAACACTTAGAATTTAGGTGAGCATGGCTGTATGCGCACCTAAAGGGACCATCATTACCAGATTGTACACCTTCCCCTTCCACACGAGTGCCCTGGATCTTTGGAGGAGATGCTGGCAATACATTGATGGGCGATGTATAGGACACTAACAGCGTAACTGGAATGTCTAAGGTGATCTGAGACACAGAAGATACAGACAACTTTGTTCGTCAACAGCGATTTTGGAGTTGGCTCTGCTCTGGAGTGGACACTTAGCTTTCTGTGGCAGAAAGTGATACAGGCAGAGACAGTCAACGTACGAGGCCTTGCTCGAATAGAGGGTGGCCTCTTCCTGGATGGCTGAATGAGAAATAATTGATAGGAAGAATGCACTGATTTTGTCCATGTAGAACCAGATACACCTGCGAGCATCCACCAAATGTAAGGATCTCTCTGCAGCAGATGGATTAGAGAAAAAAAAGGAAGCAGAATAACCGGTTAATTCAAGTTGAAGTCTGTAGAGATTTTGGACATAAATCTTGGATTGGTCTGCATAATGTGGTGACAGACGATCTGACACCTTTATAAAGAACGTCTGTAACTCTCCGACTCTCCTAGCGTAAGTGAGCGTAAGTGAGCGTAAGTGAGCGTAAGCATGGTTTTCTATGAAATGAACTTCTAATGCTCTCTGTGAATAGGTTCAAAAGGAGGCAGCATGAGTTGGATCAACACAACGTTCAACTCTCATGGAACTGGAGGACGCCTCACCAAAGGAAAAGCCCTAAAAGACCTTACATAAACTGCTTTATAATCCTCTGTCAGAATAAGGATCAATCAATCAATCAGGCGTTTATAAAGCGCGCTACTCACCGAGAGGGTCTCAAGGTGCTGGGGGGGAGAGGGGGGGGTGCAGCTACAGGTCAGTCGGAGAGCCAGGTCTTGAGACTCTTTCTGAAGGTGTTCAGTGTGGGGGAGCGTCTGATGTTGACTGGGAGCTCGTTCCAGGTCTTTGCTGCGACGTAGGAGACGGCTCTTCCGCATGTTTTGGTTCTGCGTATGCGCGGGGTTTCTGCTAGGGCGAGGTTGGTGGAGTGGAGGTTCCTCTTGGGTACATGGAAGGAGACTCTTTCGTTGAGGTATTTGGGTCCGATGTTGTGGAGGGATTTGTAGGTGTGGGTGAGTAGCTTGAAGGTTACTCTCTTCTCGATGGGGAGCCAGTGGAGGCCTCGTAGGTGCGGGGTCATGTGCTTGTGTCGTGGGGTTCCGAGGAGGAGTCTGGCCGCGGTGTTCTGGATGGTTTGGAGCTTGTGTAGCAGGGTTTTGTTGATTCCGGCGTAGAGGGCGTTGCAGTAGTCCAGTCTGCTAGTTATCAGTGCGTGGGTGACGGTCTTTCTGCATTCGTGGGGAATCCACTTGAAGGTCTTTGAGGATGCGGAGGGAGTTGAAGCAGGTCGAGGCGACGGCGTTGATCTGGCGGGTCATGGTGAGGGAGGAGTCCAGGATGATGCCGAGGTTCCGGGCATGGTCCGTCGGCGTGGGAGGGTTTCCGAGAGCAGGGGGCCCCCAGGAGCTGTCCCACGACGAGGGGGAGGGTCCAAGGACGAGGACCTCGGTCTTCTCCGAGTTCAGCTTCAGGCAGTTGTCGCTCATCCAGGCTGCGACGTCTTTCATTCCTTCTTGGAAGCGAAGTCTGGTGTCTTCGGGGTTCTTCGTGAGGGAGAGGATGAGCTGGGTGTCGTCGGCGTAGGATACTATGCTGAGCCCATGCTGTCTGGCGATAGCGGCAAGGGGGGCCATGTAGATGTTAAAAAGAGTTGGGCTGAGCGAGGATTTTTGGGGTATTCCACAGTTGATCTCTGTCGGGTCGGAGAGGAAGGGGGGGGGGGGGGAAGGAAGTCTGATCCTTTGAGTTCTGCCGGAGAGAAAGGAGCGGATCCATGCGAGGGCAGTTCCTCGTATTCCGGCATCGTGGAGTCTGGCTGCGAGGGTGCGGTGTGAGACGGTGTCAAAGGCTGCTGAGAGGTCTAGTAGGATGAGGGCCGCGGTGTGGCCCTGGTCGAGTAGCATGCGGATGTCATCGGTGGCAGCGAGGAGGGCGGTCTCGGTGCTGTGGTTGCTGTGGAATTCGGACTGGGAGGAGTCGAGGATGGCGTTCTCTTCGATGAAGGTGGTCAGCTGGGCGTTGACGAGTCTCTCGGTGACTTTGGTTGCGAAGGGAAGGAGAGAGATGGGCCGGTAGTTTTTCAGGTCCGTTGGGTCGGCCGAGGGTTTCTGGAGGAGGGGCTTGACTTCTGCCTGCTTCCAGTCGTCGGGGAAGATGCCGGATTCGAGGGAAGTGTTGATGGTCCGTCCTAGTTCGGGAGCTATGGCGGCGGCGGCTCTGTGGTACATGTGTGGTGAGCAGGGGTCCGTGGGAGCTCCTGAATGGGTGTTCTTCATGGTCTTAGTGGTGTCTTCAGTGGTGTCAGGTTTCCAGGAGGTGATGATCGGCCGGTTGTCGGTGGTGGTGAGGGTGGTGTCAGGGGTCTGTTCGCTGAAGTTGTCGTAGAGGGCCTTGATTTTCATGTGGAAGTAGGAGCTGAGCTTGTTGCAGAGGTCCTGGGATGGAGGGACGTCCGTGGCTTCGCTGGGGGGTTTAGTGAACTGCTGTATGACGTTGAAGAGTTCTTTTGCGTTGCTTGCGTTGGAGTGGATTTTGTTCTTGATGAAAGTCTTCTTGGTGGCTCTCATGCGCTGGTGGTAGTCATTCATGGCGTTCCTATAGTTGTTCTGGTCTTCAGTGGTTTTCTTGTTCCGCCAGAGTTTCTCGAGGCGTCTGCAGGAGTGCCTGGCTTCTTGGAGGTCGGTGGTGAACCAGGCTGCCTTCGGGTGGCGTTGATTGACGGGGTGGCGGAGGGGTGCGAGCTTGTCAGCGCAGCTGGAGATCCAGTGGTGTAGTTCTTTGGCTGCGGAGTTGGCATCGGTCGTGCCGGAGGGGGGGTAGTGGAGGAGGGTGGCGTTGAGGAGTTCCTCTGTGATCTTGCTCCAGTTTCTTCGGGGCAGGCGCAGGGCGGGTTTGGGTGCGGTGGTGGTGTTGAAGGTGAAGTGTACGAAGTGGTGGTCTGTCCATAGGGGCTGCGTGGTGTGGCTGAATTGGATGTTTGTCCCTCCTGCGAAGATGGGGTCGAGGGTGTGTCCGGCTTTGTGGGTGGGGGTGGTGACGAGCTGCTTCAGTCCGAGGTTGGCGAGGTAGTCGAGGAGAGTGGTGGAGTCCGGGTCGCTGGGGTTGTCGAGGTGGAAGTTCAGGTCTCCGATGAGGATGTAGTCCATGGAGGCGATGGCGTGGGGTGCGATGAGGTCGGCGATGGTGGTGGCGGAGGAGGTGCGAGGCCCGGGGGCCCTGTAGACGAGGGTCCCGCGTAGTGTGGTTCTGGGGCTGGTTTGGATCTGGAAGTGGAGGTGCTCTGTGTTGGAGGAGTCGCTCGTGCTGGAGGTGGAGAGTCGGAGGGCGCTCGTGTGCGATGGAGAGTCCTCCTCCTGGGCGGTGGGGGCGGTCCTTTGTTTGGATCTTGTATCCGTCAGGGATGGCGGTGGCGATGTCGGGGGCGGAGGTGGCGTTGGTCCATGTCTCCGTGAAGAAGGCGATGTCTGGCGAGATGGTGTCGAGCAGATCCTAGATCTCCGTGGCGTGTCTGTGGAGGGAGCGCACGTTGAGGAGTATGCACGTCAGGGCTACGGTGGTGCGGGCGTCCGTCGTGGGTTCAGCAGTCGTGGGGGGGTTGTTGATGGTGAAGGATTGTCGGCAGTAGAACTGGCCGTGGGTGGTGATCGGCGTCGATATCTGGCAGTTGTTGTTTCTTCCGGGGTTGAGTGTGAGGAGGTCGGCGGAGCCGTAGCGGAGGATGGCCGGAGAACCAGAGTCCCTGGCGCTGGCCGCGGTCGGGCGCAGACGGGCTTGCCTTTGGCGCGCCTTCGGCGCGACTGCGCAGCGGTCACCATAAGTAGGGGAGGGGGCGGGACAAGAGACTGGGAGGCGGGGGCTGTGCAGGGGGGAGGGGCCGCAGGGGCAGCAGCGGCAGGAAAACCGGCGGTGATATGAAGAAAATAAAAATAAAGGTTAAAGGGGCTACTGTACTGAGAAGACACCTAGCGGGGCAGAGCAGAAAATGAGAGCAGAGGAATTAAAAAGGCACCAGGCAGGCGTAAACAGGTGCAGCTCCGAAGTAGGCAGGAGACGGACTGCAGCCTAGAACCCTCACCAGGAGGAGGGCTCTGCACAGAGGCGAGACGTCGGAGTAACAGAGCTGCCGGGGAGAGAGTAGACCCAGGCCAGAGGTTATCGATGAGTCTTCTCTGTGAGAATAACACACACTGTGTGGGTGGGGTGGGGTGGGGTGGGGTGGGCGGTGGCAAAGCTACCGAAACGGAGGCTGATATAAACAAATCTAAGAATCAGTACAGATTTAGTAGTTTTGGAACATTGCACCTTAAAATCATATATGAAATGTTGCTGTGCGACAGAAGTCAAGGGAAGGTCATATGTTTTCACGGCTCTTTCCAGGAGGGCATGAAAACAGGCAAAGTCCTTTGGGGGGTGAATAAGGCTGTGCTAGTGATTCATCACAGTCTCTAGGGAGAATGTAGTCCTAGCACTCTTTTTATCCTGTCTATCCCTAAAAAGTTAGACCTCTTCTTCCCCATTTGACATCTGGTCCGAGTTAGAAGTTTCCTATACCATCATGTCCCAAGGTGTCGGTGGGAAGAGTGGAGGTACAGTTATCTCCTGCGAAGGAGGTGGCAATTGGGGTATTTGCACCGGAGGAAGAGGGTGAGGCGGTATTGCCGGGGGTTGTGGTGGCTGTCGAAGTTACCATTGAAAAATGTCTAGCATCTCTTGAAACATGTTCATTAATGACAATGGCACCTGCATCATTGGTGGGTCCCTGTAGGGATGTCATGGGTAGGGTTGGTCAGAGCTGCTAGAGTGGCCTTTCCTTGCGAAATTCAGAGGTTGATATTCATGCTCCTTTAGCTGTTCCTCGTCATAGAGCTCCTCTTCATATTCTGGTACATAGCGTAAATCTAACTGTGTGGGACTGTAGGATGCCCCACACTTGCTCCTGGTCGCCGGAATCATCCTTCAGTTCTGAATGGAGTATTTGCAAAGAAGGGTGCACAAAATTCTTCAGTAAGGACTGTGGGAAAGTTAAAGTATGCAAAGTAATTGCTGTTGTTGACTGTCTCATCAATGTTGTAATCATTGATGAGCTGGCTATTGCCGTCAACTGTGAGCCCCATTTTCACCTAGGTTGTCAATGCAGTTGTCGTTGAGGTCATTGCTGTCAACAGTGGAAGCATTGTTGCCGTCGATGAGGTCATCAACATTACTGTCGTCAATGGTGTTGGGCATGGTCATGTTGTCGACGGTGGCTTCTTGTCGATGAGAGTGCCAGTCAATAGGATGATCATCATCAATAGGGCATTTCTTGCAGATGGAGTTGTGGTCGTTGATGACTTGGGAGGTAAGTCTGACTGGTTGCCAGACTGCCTAGATGATCATGCAATTATTTTGCACAGGAAATTCCTTATCCTTTTTTTAAGCAGGTTCTGAGGAAGGATTTGAATGATGTTTGGAGGTGGTGGCTGAGTATGCCTTTGATATAAATCCCAACTGAAGAAGTTTCCCATGCTTCCTTTTCTGTGCTACTTTCCCGGATTCATACCCAAATAAGAGGGCAATCCCTTTGAAAGGGGAGATTTTCTTCCCTTCTGGTAAAGAAAGAGTTAACCTCCTTTCTCTGTCTTTAAGCATCTTTGAGCAAACTGTTATATATGTCGCAGCGAGAGGCTTTATGAGTTGGATAAAGGAAATAAATGCAGTGATCACAAGGATCATCAGAGTAGATCTTTCTTTGACCAAAATCTAAGCAGGACTTAAAGAGAGATCCTTGTTCTTTCTCAGCCAGAGGCAGATGGTGACAGTTAGTGGTCCCCAGGCCCAGTCCCGAGGTGTTAATCTCTAAAATCCCATAAAACAACTCAGTTTCTTAACAGGTGAAGTCAGGACTGGCAGAAATCCAGGGAGGATGAAATAAAGATTCAAAAGTATCCAATATAACGTCAAACACTGGTTAGAGCAAAGCTCTTCTCTAGGATTTTCTGATTCAGGAGTTGCAGTAGAAATCTGAGATATGGTGGTCTCTAGGAGGAGAAGGAGAGCTCAGTACTTTCACCTAATTGGCTGACATTAGGATTGTGTCAAATTAGGTGGATATGTTACTAAACAAACTCTGTTGTTGAGAGCTATTTTAGCACGGTTTAATGCTATTTAAAGTTACTGGAAATACTCATCCTGATGATAGGGAATGATTCAAGCATGTCAATATATGAAAAATAGTAAAAATCAAAAGGAGAGGGAGGAAAGATACTGGAGCCAGTTCACTTCCCCTGGTATATATGTTTTATCAAAGAGAACTAACTCTGGAGTGGGTGCTCCTAGCGTATGTTTGTTTTGGAAAGGAAACACATTATGTTTATAGTAAGGCCCTCACTCACCAACCTAGTTGGTGACATGCTTCATCATCAGGCCCCATCCAAGGCACCGAGTGCACCTTGGGTGTGCTACGACGCCTGGATACAGCGGAGCTGGTATTGTGCCGTGAGAGTGCAGTGAAAGGAAGTGAGTGAATGTTAAAAAGCTGTCCTAAGGGTCCCTGGGATAAAAAAATGACTATTTTAATGGGTGGGCCCTTGGCAGAGAATAAAACGAGAGTCGGATATTTAAGGAGATCTTCTGGTAACTCCAATATCCTAGTCGGTCAACATGTTTCAGCCATGCTCTCTTAGCGGTATGGCTTTCTTCAGGACCTATGTGTAGTGCAAAGTGAGTGGTCTAAAAACGTGTTATTAGAAGACCATATATGTGACACGCGCTAAGGTGTGATATGTGGTAGAGGAGAATTTCCTCTAGTGGCGCTTTCCTGTGGGGAAGAAAAAGACAAACAAACATACAAAGAAACATGTAACATACTGGTATAGTTGTTTCAGGAGCGGAGTGTCCGTACTCTTATGCGGTCAAAGGCACAGTGAGGACAGGGTGTGGCGTAATTAGTTATAATCGACGCCTGGTAATTTATGCGGTACCGGGTGGTAATCAAGATGCGCATAACATGGTGCATCGTGTAACTTAAAGACGAAAAGAGCAAAATATCTTACTCAGACAATATCCGGAAAGTGCTCAATGAGTTCCATGTGGGGGCCCGACCTGTAGTCACACTATGTGACAAAAAATTAAAAGAGGAGACAAAAGCGATTTAAAATTTACCCGCATGCTTGGCTGTGAGAAAATGCCAGCAGCGGGGTGGAGAGGCAGTTTTAAAGCATACCCCCCTTAGGATATTCCCACTTACTTCATCAAGGTCTAGGACCCTTCTCAGTACCTGCTTCAGCCGCCATGGAGCTCCGTGGTAGAATGAGTGGAGCTGGGCGGTGGTTTAAATACTCTGCTGGTTCCAACAGGTGACAGCGAGTTCGGTTAATTGGGAACCGCTGTGGCTGGTTCAATGGGTTTCAGGTGCTAGTTTAGGCTGTCTTCTGATGGGTCTGCAGGAGAGAATAGGCATAGAGAAAAGACGCCCCTGTGGGAGTGTAGACATAGAGAAAAGACACGCCCCTGTGGGAGTGTCGAGTGCTTATGTGTGCAGAAAAAATAAAATAAACTGAACTGAAGTTTAACTCAAAAGACCCGGAGGTACTGCTAATTGTAGCAGGTGTTGTTATTCTCAATTCAAGTGTGCCTACTAATTGTGGCTTGAAAGAAATCTGAGAATGATTCGTGTTGATTGGGAACATATCACAAAGGAGGCCCCCACTCCGCTCCTGAAACAACTATACCAGTATGTTACATGTTTCTTTGTATGTTTGTTTGTCTTTTTCTTCCCCACAGGAAAGCGCCACTAGAGGAAATTCTCCTCTACCACATATCACACCTTAGCGCGTGTCACATATATGGTCTTCTAATAACACGTTTTTAGACCACTCACTTTGCACTACACATAGGTCCTGAAGAAAGCCATACCACTAAGAGAGCATGGCTGAAACATGTTGACCGACTAGGATATTGGAGTTACCAGAAGATCTCCTTAAATATCCGACTCTCGTTTTTATTCTCTGCCAAGGGCCCACCCATTAAAATAGTCATTTTTTTATCCCAGGGACCATTAGGACAGCTTTTTTAACATTCACTCACTTCCTTTCACTGCACTCTCACGGCACAATACCAGCTCCGCTGTATCCAGGCGTCGTAGCACACCCAAGGTGCACTCGGTGCCTTGGGTGGGGCCCGATGATGAAGCATGTCACCAACTAGGTTGGTGAGTGAGGGCCTTACTATAAACATAATGTGTTTCCTTTCCAAAACAAACATACGCTAGGAGCACCCACTCCAGAGTTAATATATGAAAAATCCAATGCTGGAGAATTAGGGATGCCAATGTCCTGTACAGTGTAAGAATTTCCTCTGTCCGTGAGCAGAATACGCTCTCTCCAATTCGCTTTAAGGTCAAAGACCTTTTTGAGTATTGGCTGCATGATCAATGATGGTTGTACTCCTGCTTTACGCGAACGGGAAATGTTGATAGCAATGGTTCTCAACACTCGCAGTTTCATGCACCATTTATTCTTTTTATATTGCAAGTTTGTATTCAGTTACCGGAGGGATATTGACCTCTAATATCTCTCTGCCAACAAAAGGTTTATAATATATTCCTACTTGCATGTTGAAACATGGTAGCCTGGTCAACATAATGACTTGTCTCTAGGATAGACCATCATTTATGCAGGTACTTGTACCCAGGCGCCAAAGTATTTGTCAATACAATAATCACCAGAGGGGTCAATGCTATGTAGCCTACTGCTTTTCATCTTCACATAGCCTCTGAGGCTACCGAGCCTTCTTTGCTGGGATCTTAGGGTCTGATTTAGAAATTGGCAGACAAGATCTCTGTGAAAAACGTGATGGATATCCCATCCATTTTATTACAAGTGCATTTAGGATATAATGCACTTGTGATACGGTAGACAGGATATCTGTCACATCTGTGATGGAATACCCAGCCGCAAAACTCTAAACCAGGACTGTAGTCTTTTATTGATGTACTTGGTAACTACTGAAGATTAGAAAGGTTTCTTTCACAGTGATAATGCTCCTGCAAGGCCTCATTGTCTTATTCCGCCAGCTTTGAATGGACCCCTCGATTTGTGTGGCTTTCATGGGTTTTACATGGTGTAAGGCATCTAATGAGTTTTCTGTCTGATCTGTTCCTTCATGAGTGAAGTGAAAGTTTCACAGACTTCTGTTAATCTAGTTTGGTCTTTCAAGGATTGCTGGAATTTGTGTGCATCTAGGGTTACACTTCACTGTTGTTCCAGTATGGCCAAAAGATGGTCTAAGAACACCCAATCTTAATGAGTACCTAAACTGTGGTCTGAGGCGGAGCTTTTAGGGAAACCCTTTGCAGGACCCAAACTCTTTAAGGCATGGTTTATGTTCTCAGTCCTGAACTGCCTGCAACAATGACAATAATACCTGCCTGCTATGGCTCAACAACAGACACAGAGGGTTGGTGCCATGATTTTGGGAGGAATGCACGCGGTCCACGGGAAAATGCAAAAAATCCCTGCCACATCATACGTTTTCCCAAATTTTAAACTAAACAAACCTTTTGGTATGCTTGAGGGAGGTTATCAACATCCCTACTAAACAAACAGCATTTCAGAAATCCACACAAAAGCCAGAGAGCAAAAGAAAGGTCACTGGAAAGCAAAACAGTATCATGGAAGTCATGGATCATCAAGGAAATCTTTGACCCTTCCCTGAGCCAGAGAGTACCATTCAAGTCGCACAGGACCATGCAAGTCAATAGCAAGTCGCATAGTGCCGGATAAGATAAAAAGTACTCTCTGACTCACCTCTTAATATCCAGGAAGTTACTGAAAAGGCAAAGGTTTCAGAGGACATCAATGATAAACTCAGGGTACTCACAGACAAGCCAGAGGGCTATTGAATTCAGAGACATTTAATATTTATTATAGAGTATTTCTGTAGCACTTTGCACAAAGTGAAAAGTTGACAAGTCAGAGGCAAATAAATTAAATTAAGTTGGACGTTTTTCGGCAAATAGCATGCTACTTGAAATGGTCGCAGTTAGATTATCAGCCTATATAATTTACTATCAATGTACAGGACTGTGGTATGGCTCAAATTGACCCCAGAACTCTATGAACACAAGATCGTAATTGGGATAGAACTGTATATAGTATGTCAAATGGCTTATTTTCTAATCCTATAACTTTACAAAGACCGAACTGAGGTTTGAGCCTACAAAGACTGAAATGCTGGGATCCAGCATGGCTACAGGTGCATAACTCTTCAGAAATGAAAGTCAAAGCAAGTTAAGAAAGTGAAGTGTGCAGAGGGCTGACCATTGACATTACTCTAAATAAGGAATGAAGTTTAAATAGAGAAAAAGTACAATCTCATGATGTAAAATGAGGGCAATATTTCTTCAGAAATGGTAAGGATTTTTACTGCCGTAATTAGCCAGAACTACTACTATTGCAGAAGAGCATCTAGGTAGCTAGCTATTGTTCAGCAAAGCAATAGACCAGGCATTCCATTAGTACCAGGGCACAGACAGATTGCTTAGTGCATCATTCAGCAGAAGCCAAGGCCTGCATAAACCGATATCTTGAATTTACCCAAGACAGTTGCCCTCCCTGAACAACACCATTATTTCCCAGAGAACTGAAGATAGGGAAAGAGATGTACCAGTGTGGCTGGGGGAATGGATCCCTTGGGGCTGGTCACTCCGGCATTGTTTTTGGTGCTGTTGGTCTGAGGCTGTAAGAGAGAAGCAATAAAAAGGTCCAGATAATACAATAAGCATCATAGAACAAAATTCCATCATAAATGCAAGACAGAGTGGCTTATTTGGGGGAGAGTGGTTCCTGTAAAACCACAGACTTGTGAAAAAGGTGGTAAGTTCATCACTGGCAGGTTCGCTGTCCATGAGGAATCCACTACCATAATTACCACCACCATTATCAACAAGGTGAAGTAATTCCATTGACTGTTTCTCCACTAATGCAGAATCTTTAAACAGTGAATTTACCGCCTGCACCACAAATTGGGGATATTAAAGTTACAATTTACCTCAATTTCAAAACGGTGTCGTTTTAAGATCTGAAGTCATGGCATATCACGGCTGTCATCCCTGCACTCCAATCAAAAGGAACTCAACAAGTGACTGAGAACAGTACAATGAGACCATTCAAAAGCGTTCTTTCCATATTCTTTCCCAAGGGTGCTGTAGCTTAATAAACTCCACCCATGTGGAAATACTACAGAGATCAGAGTGTGACTAAATTCTGGTCTACATATGTGACAAGGCCAAGAATATTTTGAGAGAGGCAACAAAAAACAGGTGAGGGGGAAAGGAGCAAAGGATTTGAGATGTGAGCTGGAGACTATGGGAAAAGTTGTAGGGGCATCCAATCGAAAATTAAAGGAAACATTTTAAAGGAAAGATAATTTTGAGGAAAAATGTACTGTGGGGTTTTAGGGTTCAGGCATGGATAATGTTTAGGGTGATGAGGTTTATAGGGGTCAGGAATAATTGGAGTTTGGGCATAGAAAGGGTTTTTTAGGATTCTGAGATGGGTGGAGTGTAAGGGTGTTGAGGGGTTTTAGGGTTCATGGATGGGCGGGGTTTTGGGCTGGTGAGTGGTTTTAAGTCTTCAGGAATGGGTGGAGTATAGATCTAGAAAGGGTTCTTTAGGATTCTGGGATGAGTCATATAGGGTGATGAGTTCTCATGGGTCACGAATGGCGGATGTTGAAGGGAGGTGAGGGTCTTTCTTAGGGTTCAGGGACGGGTGGAGTTTGGGTGTGCTGGGGTGTTTAAATGGGTTTGGGATGGGTGGGGCTTAGGCATAGAAAGGACATTTTTAGGGTTCCGGCTTGGGTGGAGTTAGGGGTAGTGAGTGATTTTATGGCTCAGGGATGGTGGATGTTTGGGATAGAAAGGGCTTTTAGGCTTCAGGAATGAGTGTAGTGTAGGCATGGTGAGGGGTGTTAGGGGGCAGGAATTGGTGGTGTTTAGGGATTGTGAGGGTCAGCCATGGATGATGTTTACGGGTGGTGATGGGTCAGAGAATTAAAAGCATCCTAAGTAATTGTCTGACAATGTAAAAGATATAAATATGAAATAATGCCCCCTGATTAAAGCACTGCATTAAATAACTCCAACAAAACTGTTTCTGAAACAGTTTTGGCTCTATTGTTCTTGGCTTCAACCATTGTATTTACATTTAGAAAATAAGCATTCAAAAGCCAATTTTGACCACAAAGACATTCAATGAATTGGTTTCTATGAAAAGGTAAATACCATTCATTCTGAAAATTTCCATTAAACAGTTTAGATGAAATTATTTCTCAGTAATGGTATTCCATGAATCGTTTTTCTATTAAATCACATAAAACCAATAAATACACCGACTGGGTTGTCTCTGCATGCTTAACCTTGCTTTAACATTGATGATATTACACCCATTACCTCTTTTTAGTGCCTATGCCATTGAGCAACAAACAGAATGCAGGGCCCCAGGAAACAGTAGTAGCCCCACGCAGCAGTACATGCCTGAATATCCAATAGGAGGACCTGTGCTGCTGCTTGAGGAGATAACTGCCATTCCTTAGTAAGGGGCCGCCATCCTGAAGCAGACCCTACCTCTTTCTAGCCTCAGCAACAGCTAAACCCTTCGGGATGATAGCACAAGAAAATAGACTGAAACAACAAAGTGCAAAAACATTGATGTAAAACCATCTACTACCAAAATATCTACCGTACTTAAATATCTTGATACAAATATTTTGACATGCAATTCAATCCACAACAAAGCCCTTTTTCTGTCTATGTTTTCACAAGTAACCATCCAATCTGACAGCTGAAAGCTATCTGAGCCCCTTGATTTCTTGTTGAGTAATGGAGAACGCAGAAAGGATCGTCATGGTGGTAGGAGTCGCTTACCTTGCTTCCGTCGGTTTTCTTGTTAAGCAAACTCTTAGCTGCTGCATGGTGGAAGCAAAATGGAGAGAAAACAATAATAGAGAGTTGATGTTGTGTGCAGCCTGACACAGGCTAGGAATTTATTGCACAATGTGAGTAAACGTTCAAGATCAACTAGCAAACACAGAAAGAGCAGAGACAGATGCGCTTGACTTCTAACATACCAATACCAACACTAGTCCCCTTCCAGACTCAGTTACTGAAAACAAAAACATTTGAGGGTATGGCCTAGAAGCCGATTTTAAACACCTCAAAGACCGAAGCAAGCATCCCGAGGCTGCCTTTTCCAAAAGGAAAAGAGATTCAAGAGGGGCAAGTACACTGGCGAAAAAATCAATAGTTGGAAAAATAACTTAAAAGGGACGGCAGAAAATAAATGGCACTTCCTCAAGCTAAAAGCCAATAATAGAAAATTTCTAGGACAACTGCATGAGGAAGCAATATTTGTGTGCAAGAAGAAGTTAAATAGGGAGATCAGCTATTCTTAAAGCAAGGTGGAAATGGATAGCAGTAAGGGAAACCCAATACTCTTCTGTCACTTAGTGTTCCTTAGCCCATTGCCATGTGATGTGGCACACTAATGTCCTTCTGCCTAACTGAGGCAGTTTGCTCTACTCAATAATATGTGGAGTGATCCATGGTATTCAGTCATTTCACAGGGAAAAAAAAGTAAAGACAAATGTTTTTCCATAGCATAAAGGAAAAGCGAAGAGTAAGGAGAATGCACTGCCTGGTGACATTACACTGCCCAAGATGTGGAGATCAGGCCGTGTCATATCAGTTGTCTAGCACAGTGGTCTTATTTATTTTACAGAGTTTTATATAGCGCGAACTTGACCCGAGGGTATCGGGTATCAGAGCGCTTTACACGTGCACCAGTTGCGTTACATGAGGACACATTCATTTTTGTGAGCAAGGGGAGATTAAGTGATTTGCCCAGAATCACAGGATGTTGAGCGTCCTTGCCGAGACTCGAACCTGGGTCCCCTTCTTCGAGGTCGACCGCCCTAGCCGTTAGGCCAACTCCTCTCCCCTCTTATATCTGTAATCAGGTTTCTGCTCTCACATCATGAAAAAAATCTAGAAAATATTCTGCACAAATTGTCAGTATCATAATGAAAACTACTTTATTTAGACCAAAGGGCAGTAAGTTCATTGAAATAGAAAACCTCCAGAACTGAATTACTTTAATTCCTTTGGAATTAGAACTTGGTCGGGCAGGAGAATGGATGGGTGCACTTTCACAGGAAAGTACACAAGACGTCGAAATTAGCAAACTTTTGTCAAATGCGGGCAGTATCCCAAGGCTCACTTTCCCCACAATTTTCTTGTAGGCGTTTGTGTGCGACAGCCGGGTAACTTTATTTTAGTTAATATGGGGTCTTCTGAATATTCCCATATTTTTACAGCAGAATCATAAGCGGTTAGAGATAACACTATAACGGTGCACTGAGGAATGAGGCTAATTTCCTTGTTACACATACATAGGTGGTTAATCAGAATCTGAAGATTTCCATCTCTTGTCATCAGAGTCATGAGACCGAGTTTCTAGGTAATAGGACTGCCTCAGAGTATGCAAAATTATCTTTAATAGGAGGTTACTATAAGAATCGTGTTCGAAACTTAAATGTGGAGTTCTTTGCAACTCTTCTTTCTGTTCTAGGTTCATGAAATAATAAAGTCTGTAACTACGGTGATTAGATATTGTCTTCTCTGTGTAATTGTGTAGAATAAGATGGTTTTCTCTATTTTGTTTTCAATTATTAAAAAAAAAAAAAACCTCTGTTAAAGATTACCATTGATTAAAGCTGTGAATTGGATACTTCAAAATATGTCTGATTTGCAAAACCTCAGCACTTCTGCTTACTCATGTTGCAGATTAAGAGCTAGTGTATCTTCCCAATAATAAAGAGAACCACAGAGTAAAGTAGGCTTTATGATGTATGCTTAGTGTAGGGGCATTCTTCAGTGAAGTTGAGAGTAATCTCTAGCAACTAAAGCCTTTGAATCTATGACATGGGAAACCTCTCCTCAATTCTTGTGAAGCCACAGCTGTGTAAGAGGTGCACTGTTGCTTCTATGGTTGTCTTGTTTCCTTAAATCCAAGATATCGAGGCCCAGGATTCCTGTTTCTTCTGTCACTTCTGCAATGTATTTTTGTGAACAATCTTGGTATCGATCTGAGACAGAGCAGTGAAGCTTTGCACTGATAATGTACTTCCCCTTATACAAATGTCAGAAACATTCCTAGCCATTTTCCATATTGTAATATGCAACTATGCATACTAACGATAAAAATAATTTAGCTTATTAGAGGAGTGTCCTCGCTTCTGCAGTCACCATCCAGAAATCCAATCATATACATACAAAACCATGAAGTCTAGTACTCATTGAAAACTCTTAATTTAAATTAGTCTTTATGTGAAGTAGACCCTTTCAAATGTGAACATAACTGGACCTGCTTTTCTGGCCTCCCCTGAAACAAGAAACTGCACTTCTTGTTCCAGAGGTGATCTTTCAGTGAAGCTTTTGAAACGGTAATGTCAGTAAGCAACTGTGAAACTGAGATGTCGTGACCCAGTTGCACTATACCTGATACTTAATCTTTCAAAGAATGTAGAAAGTCTGAACTGTTCCACACTCTGCATTACCTTTACTGAGTAGGGCAGGCATGTGGCGAGCTACACAGACTTGAACTGTGCAACTGTTTTTGTGACGATTCCCTTATTTTACTTATTTACTTAGCTCATTTAAGGTTTTTGAAATAAATACACAGCATTTATGGCTGCCTCAGAGCACTGTAAATAGGGGCCAGGGCACTTGTGACAATACGTGTGCTCAATCTTGTTGCTGAAGGGCATAATCAAGAACTTTAGAATCAGCGTAGAGTCTGAACTGCTCAGCGTGTAATACCCATAGCTGAGCTAAGATGATCAAAAAGCTTAGGAAGTGGCAAACCAATGAGTGCCTCTCTTGTCACATTGTAGCTAATAATGAGGCCAGCCTATATGGTTATGGTCCGCTGAAGTTGGAAACATGAGTGCAGAGTTAGGGGCAGAATGTTTCCTTGCACGCAGAGAGGAACAGGTGGGTCTTTAATCCGATTGTAACTTGCAGAGGGCATTTCAAAGCATCAAAACTAGAAGATACATAGATCTTCCACAAAATTTGTTACATCTGGCTGTGCCGGGAGCAAGTAAATTTGGTGTGGTTGAACACAGGCAAGATCTTTGATAGCCAAGGGTGCAACCATATACTGCCCTGTGTACTTGGCAGAGTCATGAATAGAGATCTTTTGTTTTTCCAAAGCCTCCAGAGCAAAGGCGATTGTGCCCTGGTGACTCACAACAAACACCAGCTGGTCCCAGTGGTGCTGGACTCATTGATAGTTTGTGCTTTCTTTATTTAAGCAGGCCAGCATAGTAATCTCTTGTCTCTCTTATGACCTCTTCCATTTGCTTCAATTTTACTTATGTTCTGTGCCTTCCATTTTGCTTCTGAACTATACCTGGATGATTAGGCAATGATGGGGGTTTGAAAATGTAGGCTGTCTTCTCTATGCAGGCAAACATCTATAAAGCATTTGGTGTTCTGTGATGCAAAATTGACATTAATCTTGAAATAATGTTTGATTTTCTTTTCTTTGGGCTACCGTTAAACAAATATCCAAGGCCACAATCACTACAAAAAAGGCATATTATGTACCTTATTTGGAGCTTGCTAGACATCTAGCAAATTCACAAACTGTCCTTAATTCCAACATGCTTGGAATACACCTATAAATGGTTGACCTATTTCCCTTTTTTCTTTAAACAAAGTATTCTCCATGAAATGCCTTCACTTTTCACACATTTCTTCATTGCTTATGTACCACTCGTGCTCAAATCATTCAGGGATAATCTAGATGTGCAGTACTGTGGGGAATGAACTTGAACATGTTTGTGAATGTCCACCAAGTTACACCTGAGTTGGCATAAACCGTATTTGCACTGTTTCTCTTAACTTCTCTGCTACTCGCTTGGAAATGGCGAGATCAAAACATCCATGAAACCATATGAGGTTACACAAACATCCTGTAACATTGCATGCATGGAATGTATGCATGAGTAACTTAGGAATGTCTGATCTTGGGAATCACATCTAGGCCACACAAGATAAGTCTCTCTGAAAACATTTGTGAATAAGGCACTCAGTCAAGAATGCCTGTGCAGTCTAACACACCAACAGCTCAGGAAACAGGACCTGTCGGAGGAATAGAAGCTCACACAACCTCCTGAGTTGTGTGATTTATATTCCTATAGAAAGTATGAGGCTCCATGCTAACTGTCCCTTGGCAAAAACTTAATGAAAGTGGAAATGTCCCAAAATCCTCTCTCAATTTTAGGAATGATGTTTTGAGACTGTCACTTGTAGTACTAAGGGGCTCCTGCAACATACTTTACTCAGTAATTGGTAATCTTTTAATATTTTCACTATCATGGGGCATTGATGTTTGCATAGGATGTGTAACAAACCGTTGTTCTCCTGCTAAAGTCAACCATGACTTAGGGCTCGTTGTCACCTAAGATGAGTTGAGCCAGAGAATGAAAAAATAAAGTATAAAATAATATCGAGATCCAGGTATGTGGAAGAGCATCAATAAAGGCAAATTCACTACAGTGAAATATGGATTATCCCAGTTTTCAAAGAGCAAGACGTTGTGCTCATTTAAGGGCCGCAGATGGACACTATTCCCAAACAACTCTCTGAACAAAAACTAAACAAGTAATATGGCCAACAGTCAGTGATACTCTTGCTAGCAGAGTTACTTTTGTAAATGGAAAGAAACAATCATTCCCAAACATCCATTTCAGAATGAGAACCTTCCTCAGACTCATGCTTATACTTGTGGGCATTGTATTCGCCTTCATCGTTAAACTATCCTCGCAAGTGAACTAAAGGCCAGGAGGCCAAGGCAATCTGTATTAACTCCTATGGCATCCAGGGACTGATTAGAATCTGATGAAAATGTTCTCTATGGAAAGGATCTTCGGCACATACTATTTGATGGTGGAGAATTCCGCCTTCAGTATTATTCAAAGTAATTCTCTTGGAATTCAACCTCTTGAGGTCAAAGAAGGTGAATTCATGATCACCAAGGAAGTGGAATGGCTACTCCTGGGCATCAGGACAGATAACACGTATGTCACAGGGCCCTACAGCACCTCTGGAATCCAATAAACAAAAGGCTGTATCCTCAAGATTTAATGAAGAATCAGAAGACTTGTTCTCCCAAAAACTGGGTTCTACTGTGTCTTCCTTTTTTTGCGGTATGGTTAGTTCAACGTTGGATGAAGAACCGTAAGACCATGGCCAACTAAGAAACGCCTCACAGAGACTTTCAGCCTCTAAATTTTCATTGGGGAAGGACACAGTTCCCCACATGAGACAATTTATTTTTTTAGCTGGAATTGTCATTTTCCTTCCCTTTACTGCTCTAGGTTAAGCACTTTACAGACATCACATCCAACTGATTTATGAGCAGATGGGAGGCAGACTTGTACTCTTTGGGCCAGTCCAACCATGCCGCTGTATGCTTATGGCAAGAGCAAAACCTGAAAACATGCGAGTACATTACATTTTGATCTTTACACTATGAAAACGAAAATGGCAGCGTCAAAGTAAACAGATAAACAGAAACATTAAAAAAGGAATGAACGTGTTTAAATTATCTGAAAAAACACTGGAGTAAAAAATAAAATACCCTAAAGGTTTATGCAGGCCTCGAAAAATAACCATTCTACACCATGCAGGGATCACTTAGTGTCATTGGAAAAATGTAACTCAAAGAGCACTAAATAGTATCTTTTTAGCCTCCAAGTGGATAAATAAATAGATTCTCGGAACATACGCCTGAAAAGAAGATTCTACACTCAAGAAATTGTGCATCTGGGACAAAAAAAGCTGTCATTACAAGGATAGATTTAAATCGTAACTGTGAAGAAATGGGCTGTTGGCCAAATTGATGTCGAGCATTTTGGGCAGATGAGTTCTTACTCAGGATATTTTCCTAGAAGCATACCCGATAAAGGACAGTTATGTAATTATTAAGTTGCTGCTTCTGTCATATACTGCTAAAGGGTGCATAATGTAATGTGGAAAGGTCAATTGCATTGTTTGTTTCCAATCACAAGTAGCCTTACTTTACCAGAAACTTTAACTACTGTAGTTTCAACGCTAACTCTTGATTACTGCTGCATAAGCTTGCAGTGACCCCTGAGCTGCTCGATATGTGCTATACATCTTGGTAATTCGCACATCTTCAAATTAGATAAGTATGTCCTGCACTTTTGTGAATTTTCAGTTATCTACATCATACATTTCCAGTTTTTGTGTTTTACTATTTAAGTGGTTTAACTCCAAAATGCTCCCAAGGTTGCCTGTTGGAAAATACCAAAAAAAATGCTTTTTGTTGCCTACAATATTGGGAAGGCAGTTTTAGCAGTGTTATAACTACAACCACCTAAACCTACAAAAAAGGTTTGAGAGTTTGATTAACCTAAACTAACCTACAATTTAAGTTGAGTGTGACTCTTTTCAATGTAAGAAGGCCTACTGATGATACAGTCTGGTCTGTTGGAAAAGTTAACAGATTTCAATGCCACCATTATTTCTGAACGTAATGTCTGGATTAAGAAGTGTCATATATATGTAATGTGGGCTTGACTTGTGGCTCATCCTACTTCCAACCTCTCAGAGGCAAGCCTAAGGTGTGGCCAACTCATTTCCAGCTTTATTAGTTTTGAAGAAGCATCAACTTGTAAGGAAACTTCATAGTCTTGCAAGGCCTGTCCTTTATTGTGCTGTGCCAGACTGTCAAACTAGCAATTCTGGTTTGGACCTATTTTAAAAAAAAAAATAAACCTAGTTTTCATAATTGCAGCCCTTCTGTGCGTAGACAATGATAGATCCATTCAGGGGCGCTCCTGGGAATGTTCCCATGGACTCTTGAATGTGTACATCACTCCCGCCCCTTTCACCATCAATGTCGGGTATTAAGACCATGCTAAAAAGATCACAGGTGGAAAAGGATCCTTACCTTACAAGACATGGATAGAAGGGCAAAGTCAGAGAGGGAAACAGGTGCACAATTTAGTGAAGAGAAAGTGAAAAAGTCAGATGGAGAGGGAGGAGTTCAGAAGGAGAGAAAAGAGAAAGCACAAGTCAAGGTTCCATGAAGATAAAGACAGCAGACATGATTTTCTTGGAGGCATGCCACTTTGTCTTGCAATACAAAATGCGATGCACAGGCTTCAGCAGGGGTTAGCGTGCTTGGTGATAGAGGTGATTTCACATCTACTGTCACAACCTTTCTACCCTCGCTTCTGTTCATGAATAAAGACTTGAGTACGAGTAGGAGAGAGACTTTTCATTCTTAAGAAATCTCAGCTGGCTGGTACTTCTGAAAGCTAAAAAGGGTTAGGGTACAGTCACTCACATATGGTGTGCCTAACATGGCTGACAAAGCCACATATCAAGTTTAATCAGTAAATCAGAGGCAAGGACTCGTTTTTCTACAGGCCACTACAGCTTTAGCCATAACTTCCTGAAGCAGTCACAGAAACATCTATTACAGCAGATGAAGAGCTGTACAAGTGCTTGCACCGCTTTTTGCATTGATACAAGTTAAGGCTACACTTCCCTCCAGAAACCAACCTCCATTTTCCCCGCATAACACATTTGAATTTGGCATACTTTCTTTGCAAAGAGTAGAGTACAATCCGTTTGTTTTCCTACATTGATTTGGGAGAACACTGGCCGGAGTGTTGGTGACCGCTTAGTTTAAACTGTGGAGAGATTACAGATGTTTGAGGTAATTCTTATCTACATACATTGGAATTATGGCTTTTTTAAGGTGGCACTGTGGGTTTCTCAGGGCCCTGTCCTTTTGGCTCTGTTAACGTTATATAGTCCTGATGATGGTCTCTCGGACTGTTTAGCCATCTGAGACCGAAACGTCGACAGTGCGTCCACACTAAGTCTCAAGAAGTGACTTAAACTATTTACAAACATACTTTCAATGGTGAACGTATTTTAGTCAGAAAGTCTGCATCATATTAGGTGGATATAGAGATCTCCGTTGATCAGGATAACACATAGGAGAATTTGATTTGATCATATAGGTTGCTTGTGTTTTTCACAACGCTTAATTAAGGACCCTGACTTAACACTGTTAGAATTGATCATATGTAATGCATAGATATCGGTTTTCAAATTTATATAACAAACATCCGTAATGTATGCTTATTTGTTGTCAGATTCATAAAAGAAAATATTTTTTCAGAATTTATTTGGTACGCCTTATCATTAACATTTGGTGTTTAATTCCATACAAGTTGGATTACTATATTAACTGGCTTCTGAAGACGTATAAATGACTCCTTCAGGAGCCCTTCCCTTTGTGTCTGTTTGGATGAGGGGCACATGTTCTCAAACAATGGATTATGGCTTCAAACTCTGCAACACCCACAAATGAAGAAGACCCACCAAGACTTGTTAACTATTACCCTCATCGTCACAAGTTTAGATGACCTAGTTAGAGGAGAGCACATGGGTGACTACTCAAGATAAACAAAGATACCATATTTGGAAGAAGAAGGTTAAGTAATATTAAAAATGGTACTTACCATACTTATTCTGGAACCTCTGCTCCACAAACTCTTCTGAGCTACTCTGTTTGGGAAACTTTGAGCCCATCAATTAGAACAGACAGAACCTGGGTATACACTGTTTGCGTGTATTAGGTCATGTGACTATACTTAAACATCCTTTGTGCATAGTTCTATCCTTTTAATGTCGCTTTGCTGCCTAACGTTCAGTTCCAATAAAGAAGAGGTAGATTCAACCTCAAATGCATATCTGAACAGGGACTTGAAGGTGGCTATGGTCAGTGCAAATGACCCAGTGAATTATGACTGCTGGAGTTTTGGTACTAAAGTGTGTCGTATCCCCTTAAATTGTCCTCCTCCTTTACAGAGCCATGTCTTTTGAATAGATTATGAAGAACAAAGGACTGGGATTTGATGACAAAATGTTGTTCATGTTAGGTTTCAGGTTCCTAATTTGACTAAATTAAGCCTCCACTCTGAAACCTGGATCCAGAGGAGAGGTGCTCATAGAATTTGAGTAGCATATCTTATGTGACTGCCTTCAAACCTCCTTCTGTGATCAAGCTTGTGGTAAGCCCCACTTGTTGCCTTAGCTTTAGTTGAAAGATTGTGAGTGTCTTCTGGAAAAAGTACTCTCGGATACTAAAGCACTGAAAAGAGCAAGCCATGTTCCAGGAAGTGATGAAAGATAGAAGATTCAAACTGTCCCTCTAATGTATCATTTTTGGCATTTGAGTCTAGGTGCCATCTTAAACTTTAGTACCTTGGGAAATTGGCTCTTTAAAAAAAAAAAATCTAGGAGTGTGCTGAAGTCTCCACACTTTTTACACATGTAAAATAGGTAGAATCCAACTTCTGACCCCGGGGCGCCGCTAAGATATGTTCTCGTCCTCTGAGAGGTTGAAAATTGTGAGAGTCTTTAGTAGAGAACAATATTTTTGAGTTTGCGGCTGAGGCAAAAGGATACTGGATGGATTGTGAGGAAGGTACCTCATGATCACTGTAGCTGCTTTTGGCCCCCAAGTTACACCACGATCAATTAGCTGGTTCTCACTGCCTCATAATAGTGCTGCAACTCTTGACATCTCACTTTTTTCTCTCTTAGTAGCTTGCTTAATTTTTTGATAAAACATGACTCAATATTTATCCAGAGGAGCTATGCAGGAACAGAAGTTAATTGTGAAGAATCAATAAACTAAGAAATCCCATTACCACTTTCTTTAGTTGTCTGAAGAATATTCCTATGTAAGCTGGTAACTCTTCTACTACCTCACCTCTATCACCGTAATTCGTCACTTACAGCGATCAAAATAGGACAAGTGGAACCATGTTCCTTCAAAACTACAAAAAGGTGTAACCATTTATTAATCTAAGGAACCCTTTAATAAATGGATAATTTGAGAAGGTAATATGAGCAGAAAAAAAAGTTGGATAACAGTTCTAGCATCTCTTAGGGCATGAAACACCTTTGGGTGCAAATAAATAAGCTCCTTGTTCAAATATAAACTCTGAAGAGCTGATGAAGTAGAGCCTCTTGGTGTCATGAGGTCCTCACAATAACGAGTGACGAGGCTGGGCGCAGCTTCCCTTTATAGCGGAGCCACCCAAGATGGCTCCCGCAGGCTCATGAGCATTGCAGTTCCTACTTGCACTTACAGGACTGTGGGGCGCTCAAAGGAGCGTTTACATATTGACGGAAGACTGCAGGTGCAATGCCCGAGGGGAGGACCTGAAACGGGGCCATGATACGACCATGGTCCGGACACCTAGGGGCATTCAAGATATTAAGATGAAAGTCCTGAAATCTGAGTACCCCACCAAAGGGAGGGTTATAAGGATGCAGTCAGATCAATGGTTATTGAGGTAAAAAAACATTAGAAATGCAAGCCCACAGTGCTCTACCAGAGCCTATTACTAGGCCCAGTTCTTTCCAAAGTCACCTGGACTATTTACTGTCGTAAAAACGAAGACTGGGAAGCTAATGCTACGCTTTAGTAAGCAGATGTCAGAGATTCATGGTCTGTGGACAGTACAACACTCACCTTTTCTAAGGTAATCTGTATTACTGGAGGAGGCTCCTGATTTGTATTTGGGAAGGCTGGCTCAATGCCAGACTCTCAGGAAATTCACATAAGATACATTTTCATAAACATAGGTACAGATTACAATTTGTGCAGATTGAGAGGAGACATTTACCACAAGTGGGGGTGAGATATGTAACACGTGGTTAACAACTCATATTCTGAGTTTTCAGCTTCGAAAGGAGGCATACAAATTAAAATTGGTTTTTAACCAAATTCTGCATATTTTGCCTTTTTGTGAGCCTGATCCCCTAATCAACTTCTGCAAGTCTGATCTGCCTGAATCTGTCAAATTAAAACAGTGGGTTGTGATAATTATCAGACATCTTTGAATTCTGATGAGGATGTTTCCTTCAAGATGGCTGGCTACATATATATATCATCTTTACTGGCTCTAGCACATGACACCTATCGCTCAATAATCCTGAACTTGGAATTCTCGTAGCTGAAATTCTGGTTACGAAGGGAATATATCTCCCAGTTTACAATCAGGGCCTACCTTTAAAAGGAACACATTTACAAAATCAGTTACTCACTAGAATACGCTAGAACCTACGTGGTTCTGCTTCTTTGAAAGCTGTTGAGGTGCCATTTTAACAACATAACTAATGGACTCATATTCAAAAATATTTGAAAATGTTCAAATGTCCGTGACATGCTGAGACAAAACTTTCTCCATGCTAGGGACATTTGTCTTTTGCTTTGCAAGAATAAGGCTCCTCTTCAACAAGGTGGCCAGCTCAGCATTCAGCAGTAATTAAAATGCATTCATCACACCGGTGAATGCACTTTCAATATAAAGATGTCCGACAGGCAGGCAGCGATCTCCAATTATGGGCAGCTGTCATTTGACAGGTTAGATGAGGCCATGGCTTTCGCTCACCAGACAGACTGGTGTGCCACTTTCCAAAGTATAAATGAGGTTGAAAGGCCGTAGTGAAACAGTATCACCATACTAGAGCAATGGCCAACAATACTATTTTTTAATCTCTAGTGGACCAATCCCACACAGTTGGTCTGGTGAGGTAAGGCACCGACTTGAAGTCATAACTACATCCCCTGCCTGTACCAAGTGATACCATGTACAGTATGGGCCCGCCCAATGTCTCCTGGACAGCCAGCTCATTACTTTACAATTGCTTCAGTAGACAGCTGAGAGATACCCAGCTGGTTTGGAACAATTAGAAAAGAGATGGATGTACTGGGCAGTAAGGAAGGTGAAGTTAGAACCATGCAAGATATAGCCATCTGACACAATATGCTTCATAGCTTTAAGCAACATAGCTCTCGCACTGACCCAAGGATTCCAAAATATTGGGGAGGTGAAGAAGCTCAATTGACAAAGATGGGTGCTCAGCTGAATTCAGTTTATGTTGCAGCTTTTGCTTCACAAACAAGTTCAGTACACAAAGTAGACAGTCCAAACTGTAGGCAATAAACACCAACAATATAAGTACAGCCAAAGGTGTGATTAAAAGTAGGAGTAATAGGCAATGCAAATCCCCATTTTCGTCAGCGCTGATTTACAATAAGTGCACCAACAATCCCTTACATGTTTTAATATCTGGCTCTTCTTTTGGCTGCTTTCCACCGGCGGTTAGCTCTGCCTAAGAGCTTTCTACAGTGTTAAAGGGGAGCTATCATGCTCAAACACGCCTTTTCTTTTGAGAGGCTATTTTGCTGATCTAAAATTTTAGAGTTCATTTTTTATATGAATTAACCATTATTGTATTTAGGTTTTTTACTTTCATATCTCTGCAAATCACAAAAGTAGGAATATGAGCTGCACATAGCCATCTTGAACAAGCAGCTGCATTTGACGGTTAAAAGCCCAATAAGTGCAAGACTTGAGTGCTGGGGTCAAAAATGACATTTTAGCAGGACAATGAGGATTCTCAGTCGTGAGAATTTACCATAGCCATTCAAACTGCATTAGTCACTGGCTCACCTTGCTGTCTACAAAGGTATTTTCTTCAATCATTAAATACTGAGAATGTTCTCTGAGGAAGAAGAAAAGGTTACTTACTTGTAATCCAGGTTCTGCATCGCAGGTGTTCTCACTGAAGTCATAAACATAGAATAGTACTGTCTGCATGAGACCCTGGGGCACTTTATGTGTGTGTATATATATATATATATATATATATATATATATATATATGCATATAAAAATTTCTGACGTTGGAAGTAGTCACTCCAATATTGAACAGTCTGGTGGCACTTCTAAAAGGCTATCTTTAATTGTATTTTTCTCTAGAAAACGACAGCAGTGTCAATAAAATATAAACCACATTGCAGCATTTAGTGTATAAATGTGCTATATAGTGAATAACTTGAAATGTCTGCTCTAACTATGAAGAAAAATGAAGGGAAAGGTACCCAACAGGCCAAAGGTGCATTACCTGCACTCAGCAAACACTGTAACATTAAGAAAAGGCAGCAGTTTCCATTACCCAGCACGCACTGAACTGGCAGCTTGCCTCAGAGCTTCAGTTCTTTTTAAACTGGAGAATATAAAATGCTAGGGGGGTCATGAGGGGGTGACAGAACGAATAATTTAAATTGACAGCCTGGGAGGAGGGAGGGTTGTTTATGAATTCAGTGAGAATACCTATGATGCAGGAACAGGATTACAAGTAAAACAAAATTGCATCGCAGGATTCTCACTGATACTTAAACATAGAATAGAGTAGCCAGCATATCCCCACTACAAGGTTGTCAATGTAAAGTAAAAGAAAAAAGAGAGAAATAAGACAGTTTGCAATTAAGGCATGCAGTATATATGTGAGGAGCTTTGAGTGTGCTGGCTAAACTGATTACATAGTGTAGCCAGAACCACCAATAGATCAGCTCAAGACATTTCATCAAGACAGTAATGTCTAGTGAAAGTATGAATAGATTTCTAGGTTGCTGCCTTACATATCTATTAGAGGGACATTCCTAACCCAAGCGGTGGATGCCGCTTTTCCTCTCATGGAATGAACTCTGAGTCTATCAGGTAGAGGTTTGTTTGCTGGAGGGTAACATGTTATGCAGGCTACAATCCATAGAGAAATACTCTGTTTGGAGGATGCTAATCCTGTTCGCAATGGACAATAATTTACAAATAAGAACCTTTTTTTCTGGTGATTTTGCTCTTTTCTAGATAAAACTTTAGGACTCTTTTTAGATTTAGGGAATGTAAAGATCTCTCTGCTAGTGATGATGGGCTGGAGAAAAATACTGGGAGAAGAATAGTTTGACTGTTATGGAAATCTGATATGACCTTAGGTAGAAAAGAAGGATGTGTCCTTAAAAGTGTCCTATTGTGATGGAAAATTAAGTAAGGTTCAATAGCAGATAAAGCCTGTAACCTACTAAGTAATGGCAAAAGGGAAATCAGCTTTCCACAAATGATGCTGCAATGTAGTCTTATGCATAGGCTCAAATGAAGTAACTATATATTTAGAGAGAAACAAATTTAACTCCCAAGGGGAAGCAGGCTTTTTTAACTGGAAAGTAAATGTTTTTAGTCCTTCCAAGAAGTCTTTGATTACTGGAATCAGTTTGGGCTTTTGCGATAAAACATGGAGAGAGCTAGATGTACTTTAATCAAAGAAAACTGGAGCTTGGAATGAACCAACAAGTAAGGAAGGATAACATTTTCCTGGCATGAAAGTGGCTCATAACGTCTGGTGGTAAATTTAAGTGTCCATACTTTATGACCTCAGGAGCAATGCTGCCAAATTCAAGTATTGTATGTTGGGGTGGAGGATCTTACCTCCCTTTCTGGACAATACAAAATGAAGTTGAGTTGCATGGTAATTTTGTGTGGGGCATGAGTGACCGGTAAAGTAGCCCTGGAAAGAGCATTGCCTCGGCCACTCCAGAGCTATTAGGATCATGGTCGAGTAAGACTGTTTGAACTTGATAATTACTGACAGTATCAGCGTTATTGGGGGAATAGCGTATATAAATTTGTTCTATCAAGTCACCTAAAGAGTGCTGCCCATTGACTGTGGGTCCCACATGCTGGATCCATAGATGGTCCATGGCAAATAAGTCTATCAGTGGATAATCCCAATCTTGAAAGACAGAATCTAAGTTACTGTTGTCAAGCTCCCACTCATGATTTTCGTAGACCTGCCGAGTAGATCAGCCTATTGGTTTTGTAGACCTGGAAGGTGAAGAGTTTGAAGAGATACATTTCTTGCTAGCAACCAATGCCAAATCACTTGGTCTTTTAAGATAGAGTTTTTGGATCTTGTTCCTCACTGTTTGTTTAAATAGTACATGGTGGTGGTATTGTCCAGTTGTAATAGAAATCTGTTTGTGGATAGAGCTGGAAGGAAGGCCCCGAGAGCTAGGTGAACTGCTCTGAGCTCAAGATTATTGATGTGGTATAGTTGTTGTTTGGGAGAAAACAGACCCTGAATTGTAAGATCATTGATGTGTGTCCCCCATCCGTTGAGAGAAATGTCTGTCAAAATAGCCTGAGTGGGAATATCTTGATGAAATGGAACTTCTTTGGATAGATTCTGCTTGTTGAGCCACAACTGAAAGGACTGCTGAGCTTGTTGAGTCAAGGATAATCTGTCTCCCCAATCGCTGTGATGTTACAAACAGTCTTTTAAGCATTGTTGTAGTGGTTTCATGTAGAGGTGGGAATAGGGAGCTATGGAAATGGAAGAAGCCATGGATTCTAGGAGAGATCAAACTTGTCTCACTGATGGCTTTGTGGTGCGTAGTAACTGGTGAACTTTGAGAAATGGCACACACTCTGGCCTTCGAAGGAAACACTTCTCCTGTGATGGTGTTTAGAGATGCTCCTAGGTAATCCAGAGCATGAACTGGAGACATGATCAAGTTTTATAGATCCATACAAGGACCTAGTCTGTCTAATAATGCAACTGTGAAGTCAAAATCCTTTTGTACCCGACATGCCATGTGAGCTTTTATCTGCCAATCATCTAAATATGGGTAGACAAAGTTTGTTTTTGCAGCAGTATGCTGTGACTACTGCTGTGCATTTTGAAAATCTTCTTGGGGCTGATTTGAGGTCTAACAGTAGTACCTTGTATTGGTAGTGAGTTTAGCCAACAAGGAAGTGGAGACATTTCCTGTGCTCTTTCTCTACTGAAATGTGAAACTCCCTTCATGAGTTGTGGATAGATCTGATGTAGTTCTAGCAACTTGAACTTCTCCTTTTTAGGTCGAGCATTCGAGACCTCTGGTATATACTTTAGTATATACTTCTATGTGTATGTACTTAGTGGGCTCTGGAGATCAGCCCTAGGACTTATCTGCTTCCGCTTAGGGACTTTTTTTTTCTGTTCAACTTCCTCTATTTAACTTTCTTGATAGAAAACGACCAGCATAGGTCAGTAAAATACCAGAAACACTTTAGCATTCTCTAGATTCCAGTCCACAGAAATTGTCTTCCAAGAGCACCCGTAGACAATAATATTTTTTCAAATCTTGTATTTTCAGTGATATGACCACCGAAGGCCCTGATTTTATATTAAAAACAGAGCTTTGGACTATACCATTTCCCACTGAAAGGCAATATTTCTCTCCATGTGTTCCCATACCTGGCGTGTCACGCAGTTTGGTGCTTACTTTCCCTCCATGGCTAATGTGCTGCATAGCTAAATACATATAGGGTCCCAAAGGCGAGACCGATTGCATTGCAAATGCTTGTTATGCATTTGTTGGCTTACCTCAGGTATAGAATGGGTCTGAATTCTTCCTAAGGGCCTTTCTAGGGAACCAAAAAATATCTTGAATAGACACCATTCTCACTTCCTGATACACAAACCAGTTCTATTGCTTGTTTTTGGAGTACAGTTGTTATTTGCGACCAAAGCTTAGGGAGCTGATGGTGTGGTGCTGGTTTCTGTGGAACTGTGGGCGGTGGAGACTTGAATTGGATGTTATAGGCTTTCTGGATAATTTTTAAGAACCATTTGATGGTTGTAACCACTTTCCTTTAGGTTTTTAGATACACTCCCTCTCACGGGAGAGTCGAACAGAGTAGATGCAGTGTTCTGCTTTTGTTATTGTTATGGAAGCATGATTTCACTGGAGTGGAATCTCTGTAAGAATGTTGTGGCTTCTTTCCATGGCCCCTTGTAGGTCTACGAGATATTGGGGCTGGTGATGTTGTGTTTTTTGCCCCATGACTGGGTGAAGGACTCAGGAGGACCTTTGAAGGGATAGAACGCTCAGTCTCTGATTTGGTCTGGTGTCTCCATCTTGGAACTGTGCACAGTAAAATACTTTATTTTCCTCTAGGCCCATAACTAAGAGTTTCAGAATCCTTTTTCATTCTTTCCATTTCTTCGTCAGTGTGAGAGCTGAAGAGCATACGGCCTGAAAAAGGTGCACAAGTTACTAACTTGTGTAACGATATATCTGTAAGAGACAGTAGTTAGTGACAGATTCCTTACCTAGGAATATCCCCAGGCGTCAGGCTGGATCCGGAAAGTTTTTGTGTAGCAGTACCCTTGCGCGTCGGTAGGCGGCGTCGTGCGGCTCCGCATCAGTCGTCGGCGTTGGGACCGCCGGGATGACGTCGCGGGCAGTACTTAGACGCCGCCTCTGCGCGCTGACGTCAGTTCTGTACACGACTTTCCGCGCCAGGAACGCAGAGCCATGCAAGAAGCTGACATAGGTGTCTGAAAAATACTAGGGCCCTGAAAGGGATGTCCTTAACCCTAGAAATCAGTTCGCAGAACGGGGAGGATGGGTGGGGCGGTAAGGAATCTGTCACTAACTACTGTCTCTTACAGATATATCGTTACACAAGTTAGTAACTTGTGCATCTGAAAGAGACACGTTAGTGACAGATTCCTTCCCTTAGAATAGATACCCCAGCAATACCAACCCCGGTGGTGGGTCTGCGAACAGATTCAGACAAGGAAGTCCCGGAGGACAGAACGGCCAAAGAAGCCGTCCCTCCGGACCGGACTGTCAAGGCAGTAATTTTTGGTAAACGTGTGAGGTGAGGCCCACGTAGCTGCCTGACATATATCCTGTAACGGAACACCGCGGCCTAAAGCCGTGGTAGCAGCCGTAGCCCTGGTGGAATGGGCACGCAGCCCAACAGGAGGCTCCTTCTTAGCCAAAGAATAGCAGGCTTTGATACACAAGGTGACCCAGCGGGAGATGGTCCTTTTGTGTACCGCCCGACCTTTTTTGGCGCCCACGTAGCCAACAAAGAGCTGGTCATCCACCCAGAACTGTTGTGTGCGGTTAATGTAAAAGGAAAGCGCACGTTTTGGGTCCAGACGGTGGAGCCTCTCTTCCTCTCTGGAAGGATGCGGAGGCGGAAAGAAGGTGGGCAAAGTGATGATCTGCCCAATATGGAAGGCAGTAACCACCTTTGGCAAGAAGGACGGACGCGTCCTAAGAACAACCTTGTCTGGATGAACAGACAGAAAGGGAGGTTTGCATGAAAGAGCCTGGAGCTCACTCACCCGCCGAGCAGAGGTGATGGCCACCAGGAATGCTGTCTTCAGAGTAAGAAGACGAAGAGGACAGTTATGTAGAGGCTCAAAGGGAGCGCACATTAAGAAGGTAAGAACCAAGTTCAAGTCCCACTGAGGCATTACAAACGGAACAGGAGGAAAGAGGTGTGTAATGCCTTTAAGAAACCTGTTAACCACAGGGGACTTGAAAAGGGAGGGCTAATCAGGAAGCCTGAGGAAGGCCGATATCGCACAAAGATAGCCCTTGATGGTACCCAGGGCAGAACCCTGTTGGGCCAGAGAAAGAAGGAACAGAAGAACCTCAGAAAGAGGGGCAGAAAGGGATTCACAGCCTTTGCTGTGCACCATGCCACAAACTTGTTCCACCTGCAGGCGTATACCACCTTAGTGGAGGGACGCCTGGCTGCCAGAATCACATCACAAACTTCGGGAGGCAAGTCGAAAGGAATCAACTGCCGCCGCTCAATCTCCACGCAAGCAGGTGTAGACTGGACAGGTTTGGGTGGAGGACCGTCCCCTGCTGCTGCGACAGAAGATCCTCCCGAAGAGGCAGACGGATCGGGGGATCGACGCTCATACTGAGTAGCTCGGGATACCAAACTCTTCGAGCCCAGTCCGGAGCCACAAGAATGACTTGGGCCCGGTCGCGCCGAATCTTCTTCAACACTCTGGGTAGAAGTGGTATAGGCGGAAAGGCGTACAACAGACCGCAACTCCACTCGCGACGAAAAGCGTCGCTGAGCGAGTGCCACCTTGGAAATTCCAACGCGCAGAACTGCTGACATTGCGCGTTCTCTTCGGTGGCGAACAGATCTAACCAAGGCTCTCCCCACTGCTGAAAGAGACCTTGCGCCACCTCCGAGTGAAGACGCCATTCGTGATCCATCCTGCACCTGCGGCTGCAGGTTCGTCCGCCCTGGCGTTCAGGGAACCTGCCAGGTGTTGAACCATCAGGAATATGCCCTGATGTTCCAGCCATGTCCAGAGGCACAGAGCCTCCTGACATAGGGTTCACGACCCCACCCCGCCCTGTTTGTTGCAATACCACATGGCGGTGGTGTTGTCTGTGAACACCTGCACTACCTTCCCTTTGACAGAGGGAAGGAATGCCTTGAGTGCAAGTCGGATCGCCCGGAGCTCCAGAAGGTTGATATGGAGCCGGGACTCCGCCGGAGACCAGAGGCCTCTGATCTCAGCCTCTCCCATGTGACCGCCCCATCCCAGAAGGGACGCGTCCGTCACAACTGTGTGCTCTGGCTGGGGAAGGGAGAGGGATCTGCCCATGACCCATTGCCGGTTTGAGAGCCACCACTGCAACTGTTTTGCAGTCCCCTCCGAGATCTGGACGTGATCGGACAGGTTGCCCTGGTGCTGCGCCCACTGGAACTTCAGGTCCCACTGCAGAGCCCGCATATGCCATCTGGCATGATCGACCAGCAGGATGCAGGAGGCCATGAGGCCCATCAGCCTCAGGGTCATCCGTACCGAAACCCAGGATAAAGGCCGAAAGATCGGAATCATAGCCTGAATATCCCGGACTCGCCGTTCGGGAGGATAAACCCGAAACTGCGTCGTGTCCAGAACTGCTCCGATGAAAAGGTGCTGTGGAGAAGGAATCAGGTGCGACTTCGGCACGTTGATGGAGAACCCCAGCGAGTGCAGGAGTTCGGCCGTTGTCTGGAGGTGGGAGACGACTGCCTGGGACGAGCCCGCCTTCAGCAGCCAGTCGTCGAGGTAGGGGAAGACTGGAACCCCTGCCCGGCGCAGATGGGCTGCGAACACTGCCATCACTTTCGTGAACACCCGAGGGGCGCTGGTAAGGCCAAAAGGGAGCACGGTGAACTGAAAATGCTCGAGGCCTACCGTGAACCGCAGGTAACGCCGGTGGGCCGGCAGGACGGGGATGTGGAAATATGCGTCCTGCAAGTCCAACGCTACCATCCAGTCTCCAGGGTCGAGAGCAGTCAAGACCTCAGCTAGGGTGAGCATCTTGAACTTCTCCTTCCGGAGGAAGCGATTGACGTTCCGGAGGTCCAAGATAGGACGCATGTCCTCCTCGTCCTTTTGGGCACCAGAAAGTAGTGGGAGTAGCAACCACGTCCTACTTCTGGGGTCGGAACGCGCTCGATGGCCCTCTTGGCCAAGAGGGCCGCAACTTCCTTTTGAAGAAGCACCAAGTGATCCCCTGACATGCGGTGGAATTGAGGTGGCATGGCTGGGGGATGGTCACGAAGGGGAGGGAGTAGCCCCTTCGGACAATGTCCAAGACCCACCTGTCTGAGGTGATGGCACGCCAGTGGTGAAGGTGATGGCGGACCCTGCACCCTACTGGCGTGCTGTGCACCTGAAAGGAAGGACTAGGAGGGCTTGGAGGCCGCGGACGGGGCGGGGTTTGTGGCCTGACCCGCACGCTGGTTGCCTGACCCGCCACGGCGGGAGCCACGTCCTCGGCCACGCGAAGACGCTTGCTGCGCGGGCCGGTGGCTGGGCAGCGGACGTGACTGGGTGCCCCTTCCGTGTCCACGAAAGGGGCGAAAAGCAGATGGCTGCGGAGGGCGTACAGCAGAAAGGCCCAGGGACTTAGCCGTAGCCCGCGAGTCCTTAAAACGCTCCAGCGCATGGTCTGCCTTGTTCCCAAAAAGACGGTTCCCATCAAAGGGCATGTCCATAAGAGTGTTTTGGACATCACCCGAGAAACCAGTGGTTCTCAGCCAGGCGTGACGGCGCAGCGCCACTGTCGTCGCAAGCGATCTGCCTAGCGAGTCGGCGGTATCAAGGCCACATCTAATGGTGTACTTTGCGGCATCTCTTCCCTCAGCAATGACGCGGGTAAGCAGTGTCTGGACCTCCTCAGAACACTGGGGCAGAACTTGCGCCACCGAGTCCCACAAGGAGTGGGAATATCGGCCCAAGAGGCAAGTGGTGTTAACGGACCGCAAGCCAGCACTGGAGGAAAAAAAGACCTTCTTCCCAAATTGATCCAGGCGTTTGGATTCCCTATCCGGGGAGCGGTAGGGAAGGCGCTTTGGGAAGCAGAGGCTTGGACCACCAAGCTCTCAGGGGTGGGGTGTTGGGAGAGGAACAGGGGGTCGCCCGGAGCAGGGCGATGGCGTCGGGCCACGTTCCTATCCACTGGAGCCCCTGTGGTGGGCTTGGACCAGGTGCCCAAAAGAACGTCGGAAAGCGCCTCGTTAAACGGCCGCAGTGGCTCCGAGGAGGTAGCCGCCGGCTGAAGCACTTCCGTCAGGATGTTAGTCCTGACAGCCACCGTAGGCAACTGGAGGTGTAAGGCCCCAGCTGCTCTACGCAACACCGTTGCAAAGTTTGCTCCCTCCTCCGTTGCCACGTAAGGAGGAGACAGCATGCCAGGGTCAGGGGAGGTGTCCAAACCACTGGCATCCCCAAGCTCCTCAGCCCAGTCCTGATCAAACTCACACTGCTGTGTGAGAGGGTCATCAGACCCCTCCCAGTCCTCTGCGTCCTCCAATTCTTGTTCAAAATATGGAGAAGGGACATACGGGACCCAAGGTCCAATCGGCGTCGGAGCCGGCGTCGAGTGACGCCGGTCCGGCGCCATGTCCGGATCCGGAGAGAACCGGGGAACGACGATGCCCGGAGCCCCGGGCGGCGTCGGGAACGGCACCGGAGAGATCGGCGCCGGTGGAGGTGTCAGGTCAACCGGCGTCAATCGGGGTTGTGGCAGCACCGGGGTCGAGGCCGGAGCCGGGACTGGTGTCGCTGGCGGCGCCGGAACCAGAGTCGCCGGCGGCGCCGTAGAAACCCCACTAGGGCCCGCGGGGCCCGAAGGCGCACCGGGGGGACCTTGAGGCCCGAAGAGGCGGGCCATGGCCGACAGGAACTCCTGTATCTCGGCCGGAGTCACCCGGGAAGGACGGGTAATGCGGGGGCGGCTTCATAGGCACTCCCGGCGCGGCGGGGACGGTGCCGACAGGACCCTCAGCCGAGTCGCGAGACCGGCGAGGGGAAGTCGTCTAGCGATGGCGCTTCTTAGACTTCTTATGCTTCGACTTACCGGAGGAGTGCGAAGACTTGGATCCCGACGACCGAGGAGGACTCCGCGACCGGCCCCTCGACCTCTCACGTGACCGGGGCTTGGCGTGGCGCCGACTGCCGGACCTCGAGGAGCTTTCGAGACCGCTCTCGCAAAGCCTTCGGGTGTAAGGCCCAGCAGTCGGGGCACGACTTCGTGTCGCGGCCGAGGCAGTAAAGACACTCCTGATGCGGGTCTGTGATCAACATCATTCGACCACAGGCGTCGCATGGCTTGAAGCCGGGCATCCCTACCGACACCTACGGAGTCGAGACACTTGGAGAAAACCGTGAAAAAACACCAAAAAGTTAGTCAAAAAATGACTAGGGCACTGCTCTTCCCGGATCTGCGCTTACTGGCGCGGAAAAAGAAAGAACTAACGTCAGCGCGCAGGGGCGGCGTCTAAGTACTGCCCGCGACGTCATCCCGCCGGTCCCGACGCCGGACGCGGAGCCGCACGACGCCGCCTACCGACGCGCAAGGGTACTGCTACGCAAAAACTTTCCGGATCCAGCCTGACGCCTGGGGATATTCTAAGGTAAGGAATCCGTCACTAACGTGTCTCTTTCAGATATGTTAATTTTTTTATTGTGCATCTGGCTTCGGTGATGGTAGACGAAGCCACAATGCTCAACGTAAAGCAATGCCACAGCCGAATGTAGTCATTGCTAGATCTGCTGTGACAATGGTTGCACTTATGAACTGGTTACAGAAAATTTGTACCCCACTTAAAACTTCGTGGACTCTTGTTTTCTATCTCTTGGTTGGATAGTCTGCGAAAGGGAGCACGGATTCCCATAGTGCTTCGTCATACCTGCAGAAAAGAGCAGAGTAAATAGCCGATTTGAGGGCTATTGCTGCTGAACCATATACCTTCCTACCGACAGCATCCATCTTCTTACTTTCACTGGTGGCACTGATGTCTCTGGTGCTGAACTATACTTCCTTTGTGCTGCAGAGACTATCAACAAGTGTGGTTTTGGTTCCTGGCAGAGAAATAAAGGATCTTGTTGGACAAGTTTGTATTTTTTAAGGAAACACGTAGTAGACAATTTTAAAGTAGCTGAAGTTAAAAATATCTTTTCTGCAAGATCTGTGAAGCTTGGAACCAGTGGTAGTGTTGGTTTTGGAGAAGCACAGGATTGCAGTGTCTCCATTACAACTTATACAGTCACATGGGGAACATATATTTGTACGCCGAGCTTTGCCGCAGCTCTAACAAAGATATCCTGGATTGTCAGAATGTCATCCACTGGGGATGATCTTAATCGAGAGGCATAGGCGATGATGATCCTGTTGCGTTGCCTCTTGATGCGCTTGGAGGTATAGGATGTTCTCCTTCATTTACGTCTGTCTGGAGTATATGATGGACAAGGTGTTGTTGGTTCCGAAAGTCTTGGGACCATTGAAAATTCATGTGGTAAAAGTGGGTCTGGCATTATTAATGCCAGAGGAGAGATGACACTGTGTGGCACTGGAGCTTTTGGAAGAGGTGATAGGGTCAGCAGCTGTAAAGGCTCTTGTACTGGGTCCTCTGCAGGAATGATAAATCTTGGACCTGGGGTGGTAAAATAGGTTCATCCATAGGGATGACTGCATCAAAATGAGCTGATAAGAAGGTGGACTGTGGATATACAGTGCCTCAACGTCGATTATTCTTGACATTGATCTTCTCGATCTTATGATTGACTCCGTTGTCATGGACATTCTGGGTACCAATATGTGATTACCTGAGGCTGAAGATGACACAGTGGAGTGTGCTGGTGTAGACTGTTGACGTCATGAAGTTGTCGCTGTTGAAGGTCAATGATGTCATGACTTGTCCAGTTGCTGGTATTGTAACCTTTGTTGTCAAAGGAGTCGTTCTTGACATTGATGGACTAGACGTCAATGGAAGTGCTACCAAGGAGGTGGTGATCGGTACCTGGGCTATAGATGTCGATGCAGTTGGAACCGTAGAGGTTCTCAAAGATGAACACATTGGCGTCGAGGGTTTCAATGCTGACTGGTGCTCGAGAGGTGCAGGAGTGTCTGCAGCAATGGTGGTGATGCTTCTAGTGTTTTCTCTCCCTGGATCTACCTCTATGGGTGTCCATTTCAAGGGAGGAAACTGGTGCAGTTGAGGAAGCCCTCTCTTCTGTTTTTTCCTTTCCTCTTCTTCTCTGTGTTGTTCTAGTTTGCCCCTCAAGCGTATTCCTTCTCGGTCTTTAAGAGCCCTTTCTTGTCATTTTTTCACAAGAGGGACAGTCTATAACAGAATAAGAAGCAGGAAGGCATACCACACACAGGTCATGTGGATCGGAAGCACTCTTTCCCCCACAGGAGCAGCACTTCACAAAAAGTGAAGACATAATGAAGAGAATAAAATTCCCCTAAGATGTAAAAACACAGGTAATGTATCGTAGTCTTGAAAAGACTGAGTGAAGCAGGAAAACATTATTTTCTGAAGAAGCTTCCTAAGAAAAAACGTGGTTGACCTGAAGTGTTCTGAGATTCAGCCAGCACGAGCCGGAAAAAAGAACTAAGGCTGTGAGACAAAATGTCAGGTACAGTGCATGCTGGGTAATGGAAGCTGCTGTCTTATTTTATTTTTTGGGTTATTCCACTATATAATTTATTCACCAAATGCTGCAATATGGATTATATTTTATTTACAATGCTGTCGTTTTATACAGAAAAATGCAGCTAAAGCTTACCTGTCAAAGTTTCAATTCAACATTTGGGTGGATATAGATACTCGCTCACTGGCAGACTATTCTACGTTTATGATTTTCAGTGAAAATCTTACAATGAAGGAGACTTCCTGTCAAAGGGTGTTCTTCAATTCCAACGAGTGAATCAGACGTGCAGTGGGTAAAACCACCAATCCACCACCAGTGCCATGAGGTTTTGTAGAGACATTTTCATAAGCAGCATTTCACTGGCAGGAGCTAGAGTGCTTGGGTTCCCAGAGCTTTAACTGTTGCTGTCATCAGCAGCCTGTTCATGCCACTTCTCAAGAACAGATTACTTTAACTTGTACCTGGAACAAACTAAGCAGCTCCTCAAGATGGAGTTGAACAGGATTTCTTTTACTGCTTGGTGTAAAAACTTCTAAAAGTAATCATAATGCACAAGAGAGTTCTACTTTTAAGGTGGGGCGGGAGTTCAAGTGAGTAAAATATCTTCTTTTAAGAGAGCGAGGCTTTTCCGAGCAGGATAGTTACCCCATTTTCAGTCTGAAGAACAAGGGAAGCATAAAAGACTGTTGTGTTTGCTTCGTCAGAGGTGACTCCTCTTGCTGGCGCCATGCAGGAACACGCCATTGACTGCATGCAGCGAGAGAATACACACACGCAGGAGCAAGGAGCCTAGCTGTTAGTAAGAAGAGCGAAGTAAACCAGGCAGAGCCCCAGGACATGCAGCAAGGCTTAACAGATCCCATGCAGTGCCAACAGCTCATCCCACAGGCAAAGAGATAAGAACGAGGGTGGGCGACAGGCGAGGGTAGGACATAGCAGCAGGAATAGCGCAAGAGAAGGCACACTTGGCAATGTAGGTGGCAGAGACTTTGCACCCTTATGGTGCAAATGTGCACGGGGTGAGCTAATAATACAGAAACTACTGCAGAAGCGTGCGAAAGATTTTTCAAAATGTTGAAACTGGCACCCAGACATGGGCCAATACCAGTTATTTAAGATCTACCAATATATACAGGCCCTGTCTGTTACAGGTTTGCCACAACTTCTTTGTTTGCTTGTGATTATTGACCAACCCATGCCTGGCCTCCTCATTCTTTGCAGCATTTCTCCAATTACTGATGCTTAACTATCCTTTGCAAGTGGGAAAGCACAATGTGGACAGGACATGATCAGGTCCACAGCACCGGGATCAACACTCATTTGTGGTGTGAAGGGAGGTGAGGGGAGGGTCACATGCGAACTGCAGTCCAAGGAAGAGGGAGCAAACCGAGTAAGAAGAGGGAGAGAAGGTCCCTTCAGGACACATCTACCTTGTTCCACCAACCCCAAGCTGCTGCCGGAGGAAGCGGCCGTCATGGTGGCCGGAGCTGTGGTCTGTCTGCCCACTGTAAGAACCACGTGAGGACATGACGGACAGCAAACGGAGAACAGGGGAGGGGAAAGGAAATACATGAGCAAGTCAAAAGAAACAGAGGAAGTGGGGGAGGGCAAAAGGGAAAGGAGAGATGGAAACAGTGAAGAGAAGGATGGTGTAAAAAGGTGGCGGGAGAAAAGTAAACAAAGGAATGGTCAGGCGTGAGGGAGATAGACACGGAGGCATAGGTGAGAAGGAAGGAAAACAGAGGTAGAGGTAAGGAGGGTGAGGGAAAGAAAACAGGAGAGAAGGAGTGTGAAATAGAATAAGAGGTGAAAAGAGAACAAGAGAGAAGTAGAAAAAGGTGAGCCACAAGGAAAGAAACGTAGAGAAAGATAGTGCAAAATAAGTATAAGGGAGAAATTATTATGAATGGAGAAAAGAAAGAAGGGAAAGAGCAAATGATGGAGGCAGAAAGTTCAGGAGCATGAATGAAAATGAAAGAAAGACAGAGGATGGAATGAAGGAGTGGTAAAGAAAAAAGAACAGTAAAGAAACAAATTGTGAAAAGGAGGGGAAGTCATAGATATACGAAGAGACGTGGAGGGAAAGACAAGGAAACAAAAGAAACAAAGGAAGCAGAAAAAAAAGATTAGAAACTCAAGTGAGATAAAGAGCTGGAGGCTACCGCCCAAGAGCACGTGTGCATTGATCACACAACGCAGACAATAAACAAAATTACCTTCATGGTGACTCTGGAACTCTTACTATTCACTTCTTCCTTCACAACAGGATGAGAAAGGCAAGCAGGCATGGCATGAAGAATCGTTTCCAAAAGCGGCTATCACCTTAAAGAATTTGATAGGGACACACGAGCACACATCCTACCGCACCTATGCACATACCAATACCCCTTGTTCCTTTGCATCGAGATATATACGCTTGAAGCAAGGATATGCTCTTGGAGGATGGTTGGGGGTGTTGCGAAAAAGGGAGACCACTGGAGAGGACCAATGTCAGAATCGCCCTATAGATATTTTATTTACGCTGTTGTGGCCGCTTTCCTTCGCATTGGATTTTGAACCTGATTAAATAGTCTGCAGCACAGGAAAGGGGAGCGAGCCCTCGTACGCTTAAAAATTAGCATTCTTTTTGGACGCTATATTAAATGATAATGCACATGAAAAATATGGCTCATGCTCTACATTGCTGCCATACTAATTTCAAGGGCACACCTTCCTAGAAAGCCATCAATGATACCTTTGCTCTTTGAATGGGCATAAAGTCTTTGAAGTACCGACATTCCACACATTTTTAACATCTGGAACCGCTGCTGTTTGCTTTGTAGCAGTCCCTGTAGGTGATAAAGACATGAACTGAACATCCGAAAGGATGTCTTTTCTAAATGAAACTTTGGAGCACAGCTTCAGTAACATTGCTCTATGTGAATAAGCACCAGACCTTTGCCGAAAAGCAGGCAGAATTATTTCAAGATTACATTATTTCAACAACACAAGCTCTCTCTCCTCGTCCCCACTAGAACTGACAGGACCCATGCTGTTTCCAAAACATCTTGTTACCAGAACAAATGTTATCAGAATCCAAGTTGTATCCAGAACAATTCCGATCATCTCACAGAGAAACGTACATAACGTGTAAACCTTGACCTCTCAGGATCCAGTTGAGTCATCTGAGTGCTCACCGAGCTCCCACTGACCAGAGCCTTCTCAACATTCCTGTTATTTACGAACGTCCATTCCATCACGAAGACTGCTTAACAGAGAAGAGATCCTCCACTCAAACCCCTGCTGGGAACAGTCTTCTTCCCACCTCACACCAACATCAAAATAATCCAGAATAGCAAAAAGAATGTATGGCCATCTTCAGGTCTTACAGCCAGCGCCGAGCCCTTTGCCACTACCTTTGTTGCGACCCTTACATCCTGGGTGTGAGAAGAGCTATAGGCCCCAAGACAATCTGGATTGTAGGGTAAGCTACATAAATCACCCACTCCCCCCCAAATGAATAGAGAACTTTTCCCTAGCCCCCCCCCCCTGCCCCCAATGAACTGAGAACCCTCTCTCTCTTTGCCCCAGGTATGTGACTCATGACTCCTGTGGGAAGTTTCCTTCCCTCAAAAAGGTCCCATAGGTCAAATTCCTCTTACGTATGCGCGAAAGACTGTATCCACAATTGTGTTAATGGATACCCTTCTTTGCCACAGGCTGTAGCTGTTTCCACACAGACCTCAGATGAATGTATTCATAAACCCCACGCAAGAACCTCCCAGATTAAAGTTCTCAAAGCAGGGCACCCAGGTTCTGCAAGAGCCAGCCTCTGCACATTCACCAGATCTAATGGGTGGCTTTGCCAGTTTGAAAACACCATGTGGGAGAGGGAGGCAAATGTTTTTTTTTCCCTCTTCAAACCTAATCAGACCTAAGTGAAAAAGAAAATACCCCTGTAGTAAAGGGAGACATGGATATATGCCACTCAAAGGGGAAGACCTTATATATAAACTGACCCCCTAACACGGCTGACAGGTGGAATAACAGGATAGGAATTGAGTAGGAACAATGGTGACGTTAGTGGGAGCAGCGCCAGGGTGGAAGGAGCGACACTTACGTGGTTAAATTTGAAATTATGTAAAGTGACAGGTCTGTTTAGGGGACTTTTTCCTGCACTACTTTCAGCTGCAGGTGTTTTAAAAAAATTGGGAAAGCAGAATGCCAGAGTAACACAGAAGAAAGTCTTCATATCCGCTCTGCTCTGCTTAATTGACTGCCTGCAGTAAAACTGTCATACATTAATTTGTGAATTAACATGTTCATACAGAAGTCTTGGGCCTGATTTTGCACAGTTTGATGGATAGAGTAGTGTCTGTGGGGATGGCGGAGGACAGTATTGGCGCCATCTCCATGGTACTTCAACTGTCAAATTTAGAGATGACCGCTGGCACACCAGTCATCTCTGTAACATGATGGCGGTTCCCTTCAAGATACAAAAAGTTAGGTGGCCATCCACCAAAAAGATTTTATTTTTCGTTTTCCAGATACAAACTACCAAAGCAGGAGTTTGTTACTGAAAAACAAAAACTACTGTAAATGTCCCCCACACCCTGGGAGTTTTCTCCTATGGTGTTTGGGGGTCATTATGTTTTTTTTTCTGTCCCTCAGTGGCAGATTTTACCTGGCGCTGACAGACAGAAAAAAAAGGCCATTACTCCCGCCACCCTGAAAACGGCAGTCAGAGGAAGCTTTCCATCAAAGGAGCCAGCTGAGGCTCTGTCGGAAAGCTTAGCCAACAAGTATTTAAATGAGGCAGACAGACCTACAGTTTGGTGGGCAGGGTACTCTTTTGAGTTTATGACAGAGTACCCCATTTGCCAAATTTTAAATCGGGCCCTTAGTGTGTGCTAGCTAGCTCCATCAGCCAGCCTGTCAATATTCCATTATCTTTTCTGCAATTAAAGCTATCATCCACTGGCTGAGGTTTCATGAACAAAAGTAGGTAGAACATGTGGGTATATCACTACCCCTATCAGCTAATCTGGGATTAAACCATTCATCCGTTGGCTGACAGAGACCAAGATTTCTCAGCCTAGGAGTTGGGTACTCCAAGGAGGTCAGTGGAACGCGGAGATGGAGATACCTGGTGGAACCAGACCAATCCAATAGAAGTCATAACCTATCTAGCAATCATTGACTAGCTGGGTTGTAATGCTACAAACCTGAGTTATTAAAGGAAAATGTGGCTACACAATAAACCTTGCAATAGACCAGAGACATGTAGCGCAGCCCAGTGACACTAGCGCTCGGTCTGTTGGTGAATAAACTATTCACCCACTTGAGAAACATCTGAGATGGACAGCAAACACATTTTGCCTCCATGTAACTGCACTCATCAGTATGCTTGCAAATAAGCCAATCACTGGTTGCCTGTGATTAAACCAATGGCTGCAGGTATGAAATGGTATATGCGACACCTGAAACAAAATGCGTCCCATTAACTATCGCTGTCATTTCTATGATCAAACCATTCATAAGATACTTCACTTTTGAAATGAAAAATTGTCAGTTATGTTGTTGGTACCATAGTAAAAGTGTTATGAGATACAGGTTAAAGTATGAATCTTCTGCACAATGCTAAGGACACTCGGACAAATCTATCATATGAAGTTAAGATCCTCAAACCAAATAAATGTCTGATAGTTCAAGAGTATGACTTCAGTTTACCAGAATTCATTGCCTGTATGCAAAAGCCAAATCAAATTAGACCAACGCACGAATATACAGGCTGAGCCAAAGAGCCAACTAAGGTGTCCATAAATGGCGATTTGCATCTACCATAAGAAGCTGTAATGATGACCCATCAAAGTCTGTGCAGCCTGTAGATCGCCACCTCTTGGCACCCAGAAACGTACACTATTATTTTGTAGAAATTAATTTATGGAACTTTTATATAGAGCAAACCAGTGCTTAATTTGAGCCTGTGATTCCGGTGCTCAGTACCGGCACATAATTGTCATCACTAGCGCTTATGACAGTCTGCCACATGGTGGCGCTGTCTGTCTAATTTACAAATGAGCACAACAATTGTTGTATATTAATTCAATATACATTAAAAATGGCTAATGTCTGCCGCCCAAGTTAATCTTATAGCTTTGGGGGCCTGAAATAATCTGGAGTGTCACACTTGTGGAGTGTGAAGCTTTGTAGTTGTGTTGGTACTGTCATTGGCATCGCTGGCAGGAGCAATGGGTAATGTAAGTTACAATGGAGTCCTGATGAGGGCCCTGGTACTTATTTTTTTTTACAAATTAAGCACTGGCCAAACTCAGCCCAAGGGAATTAGGGCGCTTTACATTAGCACCACTTACATTACACAATGTCATATTCATTTTTTTAGGCACGGTGAGATGAAATGATTTGCCAAGAATCGCAAGATGTTGAGCAGAAGTCTGGACCTGTTCCGCAGTTCCAAACTTGGCAGCTCTGGCCATACCGCCACATCCTCTCCCCAAGTCAAATATTGCTGCATCATTCTTAAGCACCCTTTTTTAATAACCAGGTAACCTCATCCACAAACTCGTCGTGCCTGCTCGCATAATTCCACTCTTTAGATTTCAGCTGGCAGGCCGATAACAGCATAGTCTAACTCTGAAAAGAACAGGCCAGCGGAAGGGCAATGCACTATGTGCCATCAGGATCTTAGAGAGCAGTCATAGCAGATTCCCAAAGGAAGCACAACTTTCACATCCTATTTAGTTCCAAAGGCACACAGATCACCATTTGTGACATCCAAGAGCAAGGCTTGTACCACTGGCAAACCAGCCTTCTGCATCACATGGTCTCCTCAGCGACTAGGCCACAACAAGCTGTCTTCAGGCCATTAGCTCTGTAATTAAAATTCTTGGTATACAGCATTTTTCAGGGTCACACACCTTGGTATCCTGAGGCGGTGGTGGTGTAATTCTCAGTGAATCAGCGATGTTCTTCACGCAGTCAGATCCAACAATGCCCTGACCAAAATGAAAGGTACTCTGACAGAATTCCACCACAAGCAAAATGAAATAGGATGCTTGCAGGTTTTATGTCCACACTCCAAATATGTTATAGTTTTAAAACCAGACACAACTTTTACAAAAGAGAGGGCAATTTGGTAGAATCAAATAGTCCCCTGGAGCAGTGCATCTGCATTTTTTAAGCTCTAAACTATAGTGGGGGACTGCAGACTGTTGAACAAGATAAAAAGATAAAATCAGTCATACAAAATGTTTTTATAGCAAACCCCTATTGCCCAAATGAGAAGGCGTAGTAAGTGTATACTGACCCCAAAGAGGGGTTTTCCCTCTAGAAAGGTTTCGCTTTTTTCAAATGGTACCAAACAATTCATTTTACAGCACAAAATCCACATATAGCTGACTAAAACGTCCATACGTTTTACAGGACATTCTGACCAAAAGCCATGAACATTCCCAATAGTTAAGGGCCTATCACAGTTCTCAGCATTATTTCTCTTTAGGAGCAAATCAGGTAAGTGCTAATGAGAAAATTGTTACCTTCTCTTAGGGCTACCTTTGGGGATGGATGGGAAGAGGACTTCTTATAACTGGTAGTTGTGAAACTATCCCACTGTCTTCTAACTTCACAGAGACTATTCCTCTGCTCTGCAGGGTCAGTCTGGGCCCTCTGCTCTAGAATACACAGCAAAAGACCAGGAGCATCCTTCTTTACAAACTGAGCTTAACTCAGAGCGAACCGTCATGTTAGCTTTACTTCAGCACAGTCCTTTGAGCTAATGTTTTCTTATCTCTCTTTGAAGTTATGCTCCTGGTACAGTGATTGAATCCATCAGTGTTCCTATTCTGCTCCAAAATTCTTCCCTCTTTAATGCTTGGATGATTAATATAGTCCACAAATGAGCATTCTCTCCTCATGCTATCGGTATGAAAATCGGTATGAAACATGCACCTGCCTTAATTTAAGACCTTCCCTCTTTCTGAGCCTGTGTGATTTTCATCGATCATAGCAGAGAGCAGGCTTATAGCACCGGGCCCTGTAGAGAAAGTCTAAGGGATGGGGAAATGTGGCACCAGCATTTGAAACTGTTTGCCACTTCAGAGCTACAAGGCCACCATTGGTTGACCTACTGTTAAAAAAACTCCCTGTAGTCGAAGGGAAAGCAGCTGCGTTAAAGTGATATCCTGCTGATTTCAACCTTTGTACACATGAAGGCAGTCCTCTTTTCAGGTAAGTCCTGTTCCATTTCAGGCTAGTATGAGACGGGTTAGAGCTTTTGTTCTCTATACCACCCGGTATAGTGTTTTTAGATACACCTAGAGTCCTCACTAATAATGGTGACAACCGAGGAACTCTAAGGTATTTTTAGATTTTCTGGATCCCGTGTTTGTCCAGTAGTTTTATTCAAGTACTCCCTCCTTCTGCCAAGTCTTCGAAGAGGTTAAGTTCTCCCTGGTGGTATTATCCTACCAGGGTGGGGAGAGGATGCTGATGATGAGGCATGACACTATTATGTGTGTGAGGCATCCTCTTCCATAAAGGATGGCTTTCCCATTGGGCCTGACAGAAATCCTGTTGTGTCCGTTTGGCGGACGTGCTGAACACTTCCCTGAAGTTTAGGAAGTTGTGTTCCTTGTGACCTTCTGCTTTTTTGTATCTTGGTGAGCCCCCGTACCTTTTTGTGTTGTGCTATCCATTTCAGGGCCAGGGATGGGCAATGCTAGGCAGTCACTCAAGGCAATACCAGCATTGTGCCCCCAAATTTACCCCGCCGGCAGCAAATATGGAACCATGTCCATGGGAGGGAAGCTGCAAAATGTCACTTTGAATAATGGGCCTCAAAATGTTGAGGAATGGTCCACGCCTCTGTCCGCTCACTTCCAAAGATAACACTCTCCAGACATGAGAATAAAAACTCCGAGCTGAAAGAGAGCTTCATCTGTACATCCATAGAATTAAGAACAAAAAATACATCTGACTCGGGGAGGAATTTCGAAGAAAAAGAACCCTACACACTATCGCAACTTTCTGCTTCTCTTGTGCCTCGTGTACTGAAGGCGTTAACAGAACTGGGAAGAAGGTAATTAGTACTCATACAACTTTTTAAGTACTTTTGGTTCGGTTACTAGTTTACAACCACTCTCAGAACACAGCACGCCAATTTCCAAATGACAATGGGTAAAAACAAATCTACAGTGGATTTCCTAGGACACATTCCTTGTTAAACATGGAAAATATATATCTGCTGTTGGACTTGCTCAAGTTCTCTTTCCCTCATCTGTGTTATCTGATATTCTTGCTGGGCGCCTTCATGTTCTCAATTCTCTCAACTCTGTTTCGCCACCATCCCGAGTCCTGCTCATCTGCTGCTCAATGCTCCCTTTTATCTACTCTTATTTTCCTATCCTTTCCAATCCACTGCTCTGGTCCCATTTATCCTTCACAGTGTTCTTTAGTCTTTTGCATGGATGCTACTGCACCAACACTTATTTTGTCTACTCACTTGTTCCTACACCTTCTTCTTTCCGCTTAACAACATTTCACTGTTTGCCAAGCTCCTCTGTCACTTGTTCCTCCTTGCTTCCATGATTCATTCTCGTTCCTTCCATTTAATCTTGAACCTTTCTGGCTAAGAAGTATCGATTACATTTTGTATTGTATTCCCTCCTCCGAAGCTACATTCCTTAATTTATGGGTAGATTTTTGACCCTCCGACTTAGTGCACAATTTCTAATTTTCTCCAGGCTACAGTCGAAGGTCTTCGGAAAAAAAAAAATCTGAAATGCTGAATAAACTGCAATATCTGTGGAAATATTGATGAACTGACAAAGGAAATGTGTGCTGCAGGCAAATTTAGAAAAAATAGCAATTTGTGGGTAAAAAAACCAAACACTCTCCAAAATGGGGGCAGAATCGAACTCTTCTGGTTGCTATATAAAAAAAAGAACTACTGCATAAATATCAGTTGTTGCCTCTTCTTTGTGACATGCACGAAGTAATGGCCAATTGATATGCATTTCCAGGGACTGCACCTTATTTCAGGTGAAATATATCACAGATTAAGATTAAGACGAGCAGGAAAGTCGCTGATGCCGACTCCAAACATGTGCATTTTGGAAACTCTTGAAATGGTTAAGTATTTCTACTCTCAAGCTATCGGAAAAGACCATAGGAAAAAACAGTGCAAAGTAGGGGCGTAACACCGGCACCTGCAGCGCACGGACCTCCTTTCAGTCCAAAGCAAACATCTGATATACTGGGGACTCGGGCCCCTTATAAACATTCTGCAGGTTGGCCCCATCATTTTGTGTTACACCGCATGTGCAAGAACCTTCCACCCTTTCTGGCTTTAAGCTAGGGAGGTATTTCAGAGGAGGCTCTCTGTGTACGCAGGAACTTGAAGCAGACGAAGACGACTTAATAATGCACTGACATACCGCAATATGTTCACACTAGGTTGTGTAGCATAATACCACATTATTTCACGGGAGGCCCATAATCGAATGTTAATAGCTGAGACAGATACATAAAAAGTTCTTGCATCACTGTCTCTCCATCTAACGAACAACTTTCATTGGTGCCCGGCAAAAGTGGCGGGAACGGAGACTTGCGGCCTGATTTAGTATTGGGCCGATGGAACTCCATCCGTCAGGCTGGCGGAGGACATTACCCCAGCCACCTTCACAGAGTAGTCTGCCAAATTTAGAGATGACCACCTGCCCAGAGGTTATCTCTGTATTTTGAAAGAAACCGCCGTCTCGGCGGTTCACTTCAAAATACAAAAAGTTTGGTGAATGGCCGCCATTGGTTTTGACAGAAAGTCACCAATCTTTTAAGCTTATTTGTCTTTTAGAAACAAATTCCCAAAGCTGGAGTTTGTTTCTGAAAAACAAAAACACAAATGAGCACACATCGTGGGGCAATACTTGTTTTATTGTGTTCCGTTTTAACTGGTAGTGACAGACAGAAAGAAAGGATATTACACCATGAATCCTTAATAAGGTGGGTGGTATAATACCATTCCTCAGACGAAAAGCTCATGGTCTGTGCGTCTGTCAGGCTCTTAGATTTTCAGAATAGCCATGTAGAATAAATATACACATACATAGCGAGTTTAAATGGACCCAGACCGACTGGACCTCCATGAGATACATCCGCCTAGGTGAAGGTGCCACATCTCCAGCTGTACCGGGAGAGGCCCTAGAATCAACCTCCAGAGAGGATGAATTGTTCAAGATTTGCCTGTCTTTAGGCAGCTCTGGCAGACTCCCATTCAGTACCCGCTTGAAGCATTAGTTGGCTTTTCATGTCAAAAAATTAATGGTATTGTGAGGATGATTCTAAACTTCATCGAACACCACTAGATATGTGGAGAAGACTGACTGTTCCACACAGTGTTTCCTTATTAAGAGTAATTTGCCTAACTGATAAGTAGGAGGTTACAAATCATCCAGTTTTTAATTATAGAAGGACTGGATACTTGCTACATCAATTTCACCGTTCTCCGCAACTCTGTATGTAGCTTAAAAAAAAATCTGCATTCTTCAAAAACCCTCTTAAAGTGGTTTTGTTGTTGAACCGCTCAAAGGAAACATTTCAAATGGGAGTAGGTTAAAGTATGAATGGCTGCATCCAGGAAGAGTTATGTTAAACAGTCCATGTCTTAGTGATGGGTTTCAGTCATGGACACTGAGATATCTTCATCTGCCTGGAAACTACTGTCGAGGGAGACAGAACTTAGGACAAGGGAGCTTTGAAGATTTAGGTGCGGGACCGCCATAACTTCACCTTATCCACAAAAAGGTCAGAGCAAGGAAAAGTGAAAAGCACTCATTCTACTTCGACCATACACTGCTTATACAAAAAAAGTGGAACATCCTGCATTTGTTGTTTAAATGTATATATTTACAACAAACGGTTTGGACAGTGCAGGATCCCTCGACACATGCCTAATAAAGCAACACATGGGCTGATTTTGGTCCAGGTGTGGCCAACATCCTCAATGCTACTGTTAAAAGGGCAAACCACAAATTAATTATAGCTTATTGTTATTTAATAGTAATCTGGAAAAGTACGAAGATGCGAGTTCACCTACTGAAACTTACCAGAGAAGTTTCTTGTTGCTAACATAGTGGTGAGAATAGCCCCCTAAAACAGAAGAAAAAATACGCAGAAATGTTAGAATGCAAGGCTCACACTATTCAAGCATGAAAGTCAGAGTAGTATGCACAGAAATACTGGCACGCTTAGGCGGGGACAAAGACAAAAAGCTAAAACTGTAAGGGGAAATCTAGCACTAAAGTGAAAGACACTGGCCATCACACTCATGATACTGTTACAAACATACATGAGGATCGAGGTTGCCCACATCACACTAGAAAATCCACATGGTTGGATTCTGTTGTTTAAGTATGCCACCTTCTTTTCATTACTTCATACTATTTATTTTTAGTGCTGTACAACCTCAATATATGGGCTAAAGAATGCATTTCATTGTTAATACAACATTCATACATTTTATATCGACATCCACTGATAAGACAATAAAACACGTTTTTAAAGGATATACAATCAGAAGGAGGGAATCCTATATCCTCTACAGATTACGTTAACTTGAGTGCTGGATGGAGGTTGTTCAACACAAAGCACTTTCCTTGATAAGGTGCCATTGTCCAAAATACGGCGGGTGCATAGTGAAGAACACCCACATTTTGGCACAGATCTGCATAAGCCAGGGTAAGCAAACCCCAGAGTCACCACCCCAGTGGATGTGGCTCCAAAAGAGTGTGATGTTGGTGGGATTACATCAAGGAATATTTATTAATTTATTTATTAAGGAGTTTTATATAGCGCTAGCCTGACCCGAGGGTATTGGAGCGCTTCACAACAGTTTTTGAGCAAGATTCATACAATAAAGCAGCATTCTACATATAAATTCGCTTCACAGCAGTTTTTGAGCAAGATTCATACAATAAAGCCGTATTCTCCATATAGGTTCGGAAAGTCAGCGTGTGCTGAGCAGCATTGAGGTAGTACGTGAGACCTGAGATAACCTCAGAGTGTGCACGTTGTATAGGGGTGGATACAGTAAAGCAGTATTCTACATATAGGTTCGGAAGTCCAAGTGTGCTGAGCAGCATTGAGGTAGTCCGTGAGTCCAGGGATGACCTCATAGAGAGCACATTGCCTTGGGGTTGAACCACTTAGGTTGGGGGGAGGAGCAGATAGGGGTCAAATAGCAGGGAGGTGGTAAGTCTTAGAGCTACAGTGTCTGGGAGAGACGACGAGCAGGGATTTGCGTTTAGATGGCGGTTATCCGTTCTGGAGAGAGCGGTTGAGGAAAAGGACTTTTAGGTGTTTTTTGAATTTTGTGAAGGATGAGATAGTCCTGATACCGACTGGGATAGCGTTCCAGATTTTGGGTGCGTTTCCGGCGAAGGACAGTGCGGCAGTTTTTTGTTTGCGTGTTTTCATAGGGATGAGTATTAGGGTGCTGGAGCTCCTGAGGTTCCTTGTCTGACCAGCCCTCTTGAGCTTAGCAGCCAAATACTCAGGTTTACCTGTGTGCAGGGCTTTGTGTGTGAGGAAGGCAGTTCTGAAACTGGCACGCAACTCGACTGGGAGCCATTTTAGTTCTGAGTGCTGGTGAGATGTGGTCGTATTTCCGGATTCCAGTGACCATTCTAGCTGCTGCGTTTAGGGTAGTTTTGAGGGGAGCTAGATGAGATTTAGTTGTACCAGTGAGGGTTGCATTCCCATAGTCGAGTCTGGATAGCACCAGTGATTGGGTGGCTTGTTTGAGGTCGCTGGTTGGGATGAATGGTTTTATTTTGTTAAGTAGCGTCAGGTTGACGAAGGCACTCTTTGCGGAGTTCTTGATGTGTTTGGCCATGTCAAGTTTTGAGTCTAGGGTGATTCCTAGTGATTTAACGGAGTGGGTCAGAGTGTGATTGCCGTTAAGAGCATCCAGAGCTTTTAGCCATTCCGAAATATGAGGGTTCTCTTCTTTGTTGGAGATGAGGAGGATTTCGGTTTTATCTTGGTTGAGTTTTAGGTGGTTAAGCGACAGCCAATGTTGGATTTCTTTTAGAGTGACATTTAGTTTGTGAATGTCATCTATGGAGGAGGTTTCTAGATAGATCTGGGTGTCATATGCATAGAGGTGGAAAGGGATGTTAGCATTTTTAAGTAGGGTGGTGAGGGGTTCCATGTATATGTTGAACAGTTGAGGTGAGAGCACTGAACCTTGGGGACGCCCTGTTGACGGGGTGTAGGTCGGAGGTACAGTTTTTATTTTTATCCTTTGTGAGCGGCTGTGTAAGAAGGAGGAGAACCAGCGTAGGACCACCTCATCAGCACCTACCCTTTCTTGCAAAGCCTTGATGAGAAGTTGGTGATCAACCGTGTCAAAGGCTGCCGATAGGTCTAGGAGAATGAGGAGGCAACATTGGTTGGAATCGAGGATTTGTGGATGTCGTCTGTGATGTTAAGGATCGCGGTCTCAGTGCTATAGCCTTTTCTGAAACCCGATTGATGGGGGTCAAGAAGGTTGATGCTATCCATGTGCTGAGTCAGTTGTTGGAGAACGCATTTTTCAAGGATTTTGGATAGGAGGAGGAGATTGGAGACGGGTCTGAAGTTATTCAGTTCCTTGGAGTCAAGGCCTGGTTTTTTTAGTAGTGGCGTGACTTGGCCAACTTTGAGGCATTCAGGTATTATGTTATAACCATCTAGTAGTGATAATGGAGCTAGCCCTGTGAATTTTTAACAAAAAATGTCCTTTCCTCCACAATTGCACATTAAAAAAATAAACATCTGCCAGATGTTTGTATAAGTGCACTTGCAGCTCTTGTCTGATTTGTGGTCCGGGTCTTGGTGTTGAATTACTGAAATATTTCAAGCACTCTGTTTCCCACATGGCTTCTTCCATTATTTCTCAGAGCTCCCAATCATTTGACCCACTAGTGGACTTTACGCTGTAGATGATTTTAGCTTGTGTGATACTCTTGGTTGCAACTATCGCTGCCAGATGTGTAGTGTAAATAGAACCCCCATCGCCCAGAGGTCCATAGTTCAGTTTCTTGTATAAGATTCAGGGCTCAGGTCTTATCCAACGTTCCATCCTATGGAAGTATCCCATTCCGGACGAGGGAGAGAGGGTGAATAAATTCAGGAGAAGAGACGTGACAACTAAAGCAGATTTTGCTTTGCATTGCTTCAAACATTACCGTGCACTAAAATAAAAAAGCAGATTCTGTGGCCAAGCACAGAGAACCACATCTGCTCTGCCAATTCCTGCCTCAATGGTTTACAAAATGATCCAGGAAGATTTTAGATGCCCCAGGTTAGTAACCAATTTCACGATCTAAACCTAGAAGTCAATTGTCATCTTTGAAGTGCAGCAATTAAATAGGCTGAAAAAGCAGGTTATTTCAGTAATTTTGATTGCCTGACTTTTAGCCATTCTGAATAAGCGGTATCCCACACATCCCATCTTTGACATTGGCAGACTACCTTAAGCCAGAAAGTCCAAAGGTTTGCCTTTTTTGGGGGTGGATCGAGCAGCTAGGCGTCGGTAATCTTGCAGCAGGCTGTGCCTCGCTGAAGGATTGATCCCACTATCTGCCTGTGATTTTCCGGTTTATGGATGCAGAGACAAAAATCTTAGTTTTACCTACACCTAATAAGAACTATGTGCTTTACCCCCTCGGTTCTGGTGCTTTCTCCAACGAGGCACTAGACTGCTATTTCCTAACACTAGAAAGGCAATGAAGATTTAGGTTTCTCGTGCAGTCCACTTCAGCGTTCCTGCCTGGGACGTTGCCTGTCCCCAATAATGTATAAGGTAGTTAGACATGCAGAAAAAAGACTGGGTTGAATTATTTTGAAGCGTCTTTGTGGAACCCATTGCTCAGGCTATGTCTCCAGCCAATAACCCAAGGCTGCTTCAGAGTCTAGGAAAACATTAACTGCTGGCAGGGGATTTTGTCCAAAAAATGAACCTGACAAGCTGACCACAGAAGGACTGATGGAAAGGCTCCAAGACCAACCTTATTTCCAAATGGTTTATTTAGATCCCAACAAGACTGGTGCCAGCAGACCCTGACCCAATATTTCTGCCTGTTGGCCTCGTCAATCATCATTCCCACATCATGCACAGTGAGCATGATAATGCCCTTTTATATTTAGAACAAGCATTGGCAATGTCAATAGATCTCGTTTATGAATGAAAGTGCATTTCGTGTCACTGACGGATTTAGCCACTCGATAAGTCATCATACATGCACTCTGTCCCTCATCTTTGCACTCATGAATCCATTCATCCATCCGTTGACTCATTCTTGCATTGACCCTCTGACACCTACAAAAAATAATTCACACAAACTCAAAAACATAACCAAGATATATAAAAGAATACAAGTGTCAGAAGGTGAATGTAAGAATGAGTCAGTGGATAGATGAATGGATTTATGAGTGCAAAGATGAGGGACAGACTGCATGTATATGACTTATTGGGTTGCAAAATACGTCAGTGACACTTAGCATATTGCATCAAAATGAGCGTCTGTCTCTTACACTTAGTCACCAAACACACTCTACAAGGTGCGTCCCATAACATGATAACCGCACCTCCGTGGTCATCACGCTCAACATAGAAACACTTCCCACATAGGATCAAAACAAATACAACTTCCTTCCAACTACACACCCTACATGGTATAGCATGCTACAAGTGCTCCAGTGCCCCACCTAGGGGTAGTAATCACTATATAAATGCTGCAATACAATACAATGTAGAACAAGCCTGGAGGCCAGAAGGAAATTCTACCCGAACCAGATTCTTAGAGGAAACCAAACTATTCAAGATCATCAAACAACTGGAAGTCTATTTGAAGACTGATGTATTACCACCTTCCGAACACCCCAAAAATTCCAAAGTTGTCTCTGACATTCAATCCATGAGAACAATTCACCAAACAGAAGTCACAATTCAGCTCACCACGCACATTGTGAACAAGTGTCAACTGAGACTTTGACTTGATAGAGGAACTGAATCAACCCTACTCGATGTGCAAGAATGGCCCATATCACTGATAAATTGGGCACAAGCTTCCATGTTTTCTTCCATTTGCTGCCTTTCACACCAGCGATCACCAAACCCTACTGGCCAGAGCTGGGAAAACAATAAAAATTAAAAAATGGATCCTAAAAATGGTTAATTTGTTCCTAATCAACAGACACCATTTGCAAAACATAATCTAGGCCTGTGAGGTGCGTCAGGGATCTGCTTTGTACCTCGTGTGCAGACATCAATGTGAAACCCTTACATGATCTTCTTATAAATATCGATATTGGTGGGGGCGGAGCTTGCCTGGTTCCAAGATGGCTGCAGAGTAACGAAGCTCTGCCGACCCAGCCACATTATCCTACAGAATCCTGCAGTTAGACGCGGTGATCCCTAGCATATACCCCTGGCATTGATCAGCGACGGTCTGTGAAAGAACAGATTGGTGAAATTGGGCTCAGAGCGTGCCCAGAAATGAAGGGTGAAAAGTGAAGTGAGACGGGCCTCGCAGGAGGCAAGGCACGACCTACTGGGCGGAGTCAGCGAATCGTACCCACTCTGCCTGACGAGAGGAGCTGGTTTTGTGGGGGGAGGCTAGATTGCTGTGCATGGCGGAGAGCGGACACACTCACCTTAACACACGTGGAGCGCGAGACGAATTGCAGAGCAGGCGGCCTGCGGAGGCATCACTAACGAGGCGTAGCCGTTGCTGCGGCGGAGACCGGGTGACACCGGGAAGGCTGGTAAGCAAAGCGCACCTGCGTGGGACGGAGGGGACTCCTCAACATAAAACGCAATAGCTACGGAGGCATCTGGCCTTTCGTGCCCACGGCCAGTACTGATTCAGCCTGCCGATGCCATAAGACACCATCGCTGCCGGACTTGAAATAGTTAGTGGCGCTACATTAGGACCCACAACGGGAGCTTGTGGGAGTCAACCTGAGGGCCCAGGCAGAGCGGGCAGCTGGAGAGGCACACAGACAGGAAGACTGGGTTCAGCGGAAAAACTAGCTAGAGCAACTGGCCCGCGTGAGTAGCGGTCCGAGAAATTGTCACGAGGTTAGGAGCCGCCTAGAGTGATACTGTAGGCTCCCAAGCAGCCCACGAGACACGCGGCCCAGGAGATAGGGATGCGAAGGGAAAACTCCATGCAGTGTGGCCTGTGAGTACGAGGTGGAGCAGCGGTGGAACCAACATCTGAGTATAAAGCTGGGCACGAATCGCGGGCATAGACTCACACGACAGACATATACTTAGTGAATTGAGCAGTTGGCCCCTCCATGCGTGACACAACACTGCGGCTGATAGGTACAAGGTGGGAAAATAACTGGAGAGCGCGGTGCGTCTGCACAGGGCACTGCGCGGCCGCGGGTGCATGGAGAAACCAGAATTGCAGCCAGGAATTTATGATCTGTGGCTTGAGCAAGCACACGCCCAGCGGCAGAGGAACAGCATGGGGAAAGCAGATAAGGCACAGGCCAAGTTGCAATTTGAGCGATGAAGGTCTACCAAACCCAGAGACACCAAACCGGATACTGCTGACTTGTGGCCTGAAGTTAGTGACCCTCCTGCCGATGCACATCTCAAACAAATATTGGTAGCCATGCAACACAGTTTAACAAAAATAGATGGGAAAATAGAAGCGTTTACTTACCATATGGACAGAATGGTGGAACGACTAGACAAACATGCAGAGAGACTTGACACTGTAGAAAGAAGAGTCTCTGACGCGGAAGACACGATCAACGAAGGAGTGGCTAGGAACAAGGCAATGGATGGAATACTCCACACCCTGCAAGCAAAGACAGGATCTAGAAGCGCGTTCTAGGCGGTGCAATATACGTATAGTGGGAGTTGCGGAAACAGCCAATATAACGAATATGGAGCAATTCGTGGAATGCACACTGGTGAGCATAATGGGCAGAGGCACTTTTTCTGAGATCTTTGTGGTGGAGCCGGCTCACCCTGCCTTAGCCCCAAAGCCAGTCCCGGGGGCTGCCCCTCGCCCAATAATTGCCAAACTTTTAAACTATAGGGACCGGGATGCTGCACTGCGGAAGGCCAGAGAGATGTGGACGCTGCGCCACGAGGGCATGGAGTTATCCATTTATCCCGACTTCACACAGCAAGTGCAAGAAGCTCACCGCCAGTTTGTGCCAGTAAAGAGAAAGCTGCGAGAGTTAAAGCTGGAATATAGCATGATGTACCCCGCTAAGCTCAGAATTGTAAATGAGGGGAAGACTCTTCTTTACAGATCCCAAGACGGCACTCCAGTTCCTTAAGCAAAAAGGAAAAGTTTAAGACAAAAAGGACCCCCCCAGAAGGTAATTTGAACGAAGATGAGGACGCTCCAGACCTAGAGGAGCAATGAGGTGGTGGTTACATCAGAGCTGCCCCCAACTCTCCTGCTAAGCTAGGGATAAGAGATCAGCGTGTGGAGCTGCACTAAGCACACTGCAAACACTAAGCACACCATGGTCTTATCCTTTGCTGAGACAACCGTGAAAGGGGGGGGGGGAGAAGATTGGACCTTTTTATGCAGCTACACGCATGGATTACTGGTAAAATGGTACAGAACCATGTAGATGCTGCACATGGACATACTTGCCCGCAATGGAGACGGAGAGGCGGGGATAGAACTCCTTCTGAAGGGAGAGGACTAGATTATACAAACTGGCCCTTGATGTTCCTAATGCTTAGCAAACTAGTGGAACCAAGCAATGTTGTTTGTGCACACAAAGTTAAGACCCCTGAGCGATAGTGTCTAAATGAAGGCTGAGATTAGGGAAGAGCGGAGACTGAGCAACATCCGCCCTCATGCGTGCACCACCTTGTATAGTTTACAGTACTTTTAAGTTACCGGGAGGGACATTTGGGAGGCGGGGGGGAGTCGCATAGATTCTATGCAAAGTTTGGGAACGTACAGCATGGGTGGGATCCATGCCGGGGGCGGTATTGTCTGTTTAGTTTTGTTAGGTAGAAGTAGGTATGTTAATAATTTGACTACTCTTAACCGCACAGCACGCAAAGCACTGAGATCATGGAAGATACAAGAAAAGGAATGATTGATCCACACACAAAGCCGCACATTAGATTCCTTACATGGAATGTTAGAGGGTTGAATGACCACAGAAAAATACGGAAGGTGATAGCATATCTCAAAACGCCACAATGTAGATGTAGCAATATTACAGGAGACACACCTGGCACCCAATAGTGATGCATTGACGCAGAGTAGATTGCAAGGTCAATTTATTGCGTCCAGATATACCTCACACACTAGAGGGGTCCTTATCTGGGCTGACACTAAGGCAGGTGTGAAGATACAAAATGTACGCATTGACCCAAGTGGTAGATTTGTGGTGGTCCGATGTTATAAGGAAGACTTGCGGTCCTGTGGGTTGGACTCTATGGTCCTAACTATGATGACCCGCAGTTTTACCACACACTCGGTGCCTACCTGCACCAGGACGATGGTCTGCCTCAGATTAGGGGGGGGGGGACGGGGACTTTAATTGCGATGTGGACCCTGCTAAGGATAGATCAAGGGGCCCGACCCGCAGCAGCTGCAAAAGCCATCATAGATATAAAAGACTGCTTGGGGACGGTGGATATATGGAGACATTGCTCAAATACGGGGGCGGGTATACGCACTATTCCACCGTACATGACATACACACTAGGATAGATTATTGGTTAATCTCTAAGAGCCTGGTGCCTAGAGTTACCCAATGTGAACCTCTCCCCCGTACATACTTGGATCACTCGCCAGTGGTATTGACCATGGGGCTCTGGCAACACCAGACCTCGGCCTTTACTTGGCGATTCCCACCATACTCTCTCCTAGACTCCGCCTTTAAAGCGGAATTGAGCCAGCTAATAAGTGAGTTTTTCTCAGACAATGTAGGCTCGGTGGACAGATTTGCTACAGTCTGGGAAACATTCAAGGTTTATATCAGGGTGATGGTTATATAGAAGCACTCAGGGGTACTGAAATCCCTCCGGAGTAGGTTAACGCTCCTAGAAAAAGAAATAGAGCTAAAAACTAAACATCAACGGTTGAGAGACAAACAAACATTAAGGGACATCCAGGTTAGACTAGAAGAGTACAATGAAATAGCAGTCCCGGAGGTTAGGCATATGGAAAGTATGCGGTAGCCAGAGCATATGGAGAAGGGGAACACACAGGGACAACACTAGCAGCATTGTTACGCCCTAGGAGAGGTAGAGGTTCTGTTGGAAGTGTTAGATGAAGATGACAAACCCCTACATGATTCGCACCATATAGCTGAGATATTTTGCAAATACTATGCTGAGTTACATAGGTCTCGAATAACCCCAGACGACGCAGCCATGAATGACTATTTGGAGCACATCAAAATGACGTGGGTCACCCAGTAATATAGGGAGCATCTGATGGCTCCGCTGGACCCGAGGAAATCCGTGCAGCGCTGGCGGGTATGCAACCTGGGAAAGCGCCGGGTATGGATGGCCTAACTGTGGCTTTTTATAAAGCATAGCAAGATCTCCAGATACCACACTTAGTCGCGCTCTACAAAGAAATGGTACAGACTGGAATAATGCCCCCATCGATGTGCGAGGCCCTCATATTTGCAATATCAAAACCTGGCAAACCTCCCAATGTGTGCTCCTCATATAGGCCTTTATCGTTATTAAATGTCGACGCAAATATATACTCTAAAGTACTGGCCAATAGGCTGGCGTTGATATTACCAGGGGTGGTGGGGCCAGAGCAGTCGGGATTTGTCCTGGGTCGGAGTCTGCATACTAATCTTAGGACGCTGCTGGGTGCAGTACAGCTCCTGTACCCCGAAACAGAAGCGACAGCAGTCTTTTTGGACATCGAAAAGGCGTTTGACTCCATCGAGTGGGGATTCATGAGAGCAACCTTGAGGTGGATCGGAGTGGGAGAAGTATTTCAACAATTGGTCATGACACTGTACAACAAACCGGTGGCACGTATTCGTATTGGTCAGGGCTGCCCATTATCGCCCCTGCTATACGCTCTCATAGCGGAGCCGCTGGCGTGTGTGCTCCGAGAATATCATGGTCACAGAGGGCTGCGATCCCCGAGCTACAGTCTAGTCATATCAGCATATGCTGATGACACGTTGCTGTATGTTCAGGAACCAGAGAAGAATCTCACGCCTATGTTAAGAGAAGTGGTAAAATTTGGGGGTCTTTCAGGGCTAAAGGTTAACTGGGATAAGCCCATCATTTTTCCATTTACCCCATCCACGACGCCACCAGCATTGGAATTCCCCTTGCGATGGACCACAGAAGCAGTAGGGCATTTGGGAATACAGATTCATACAGACCCAGCAAGTCATACTTGAGAACTACAGTAAGGCAATACAAAAGTTTGAAGAAGATGTGAACCGCTGGGTCAAACTACCGCTCTCTCTCATTGGGCGCATAGCTCTTATGAAAATGGTAGTCCTTCCTAGGTTTCTGTTTTTGAACACACCTATTCTCCTGCCTAAAGCAGTTTTTGCGACATTACGCAGTTTACTGACAACATTAGCATGGGCGGGAAAGCAGCCAAGGGTTCGGTGGGAGGTCCTCACTCTACCTTATGACATGGGGGGTCTAAGTGCGCCAGACCTAGAATTGTACTATAAAGTGGCGCAAAGCTCCTTCGCCTACTATTGGATTAATGGCCCACACGATCTGCCGAATCAGTGCTTTGAGAGAGATGCCGCACACCCCCACACACTCCCACAGAAACTTTTCAAGGCTTCAACCCGCCAAATTGGAGTCTTTGATCTACTGAACACTACAACACATGCATGGTGGAGCTTGTTAGATAAACAAGTGGGCGCACTCTTGTATTCCCCACATGTTAGACTGGAGTGGTGCACCTGGCTCTCGCTATTACTGGAAAGCAATGTGAGAACTGCCCTTCAAACGCAAGGGGTAACAAAGATGGGAGATCTTTTTCACGAAGGAAAGGTTGCGAATTGGGGGAATATCCCTGAGCAAGGCACCCCGCCATCAGCCCTAACTCGATATCACTGCCAAAGAGTCCGGCATGAATTGAGAGAACTATTAGGACAAGACTTGCAAGAGCCACCAGACATGCCGGCACTTCCTGCCATGATACAGAAAGAAGCCCCTGACAAGTTAGTAACAGTGCTCTATGCTTACGCACAGGAAGCGCGCAGACCCAGTGTGATTAAAGCAAGATCAGAGACGCTTGGGTAGGCCCATAGAAGACAAGGTATGGCAGTACTGCTGCACTAAAACTAAGGAGGCATCTTTAAATGGGAGACACCGGTTGATACACTTTAAGTACATAAACCGTGTGCATTATACGCAGGAAAGATTGTACAGATATGGCCTACGGGAATCTGCAAACTACCTGCGATGCAATGAGCGGGAAGCGGGGTTTATACAAGCTGCTTGGTACTGTCCAGCGATGCTTCAATTCTGGGAGGGATTATTTCAGGAGTTGACTGCTATAACAGGCCTCACTATACAGATGGAACCAATGTTAGCTTTATTGGGATACGATAAGGACATAGAAAAATCAGTCAGGAAGCTAGTAGCTATTGGACTACTGTTAGCTAAGCGAAGAGTAGCGTTGCGCTGGGCAAGGGGCTCTACCTCAAAATTGGGGGAATGGCACTCGGACATGGCATACTGTAATGAGCAGTCGGACACTTTTAATGAGCTTCAGCCGGTGCAGAACCGCCCTAGGGACTACTGGGCCCTTTATAAGGCATACTTAGTGGACAAAGGCGAAAATGCAGAGGAGGAAGGGCAGGTAGAGGGGTGATGCCGGACACAGGATACTAAAAGAGGATTGCAGGCTGCAGCGTGGTGGGGTATGGAATGGGGCTGCGGTAGCACCAAGATAAAACACTAGACCCCAGCAAAGGACAAACGAATGTATGCAGTCGAAGAATGTACGGACAATGGGTCATGGGAGGCAGATGTGTGGGGATAGGTCTATGGAATGAATGTCAGCAACAGGAATGTATACTGAAGAGCGCCACTTACCATTGAATGCTTTGTACTACTTTCTATATTATGCAGGACTATGTTGTGCATTGGGGACTACGAGGTGGTCAAATGTGCATGTGTAATCTTTAAAATGTTAATAAAAATAGAATTTAAAAAAAAAAAAACATCGATATTGGTTTCTACACCTCTCCAGATGAGACTCAATTTTTCAAAACAATGGCTGATCTAAATATTGAGCCCAACACCCTCAAAAGCCACCTTTTATTATCAAAAATGGATGGCTGAAGAACAATAATGGCAACCCAGCACTACTTCTTGCACTTTCAAAGTTCTCAGTTTCAAAAATTGCTCCGTCATATCCCAGATCACTCTATGATGCATCAAATTTACAAGCTGTGCAATTAGTCTTGTTGAAATGAGTGTCTGCAGCATCGGATTAATTATCACTTTAACAACCTGGAACATCAGGCACTTAGATCGCTGAAGGTTTAAGGGCTATATAAGTAACACATACATACAGAACCTGTACAATACTTACTTGAAAACTGCATCATATCATGTGACCATGCACGCATTGGTTACATTGATCACATCTTAGTGTTTGTTACTTGTATTGCAAATTAAAGTCCCGGAGTGCCTCTCTTCCTTCATTAAACGTCATGGTAATGTACATGTACAGACCTTTATGCAGTCAAACTCTCAGGGAAGACTAGGATTAGATCATTAATTTGAAGATGTCTGTTCCTATGGCAACAGGGCTCTGAACAATGCAACTCTTTACGGTGTTTGCAAAAATATCTACTGCATCCCTTCCCAAAGAGGATAGAATGTGCGGTTTTGGTTCATGAAGGCATGTGTTTTTAGGTCGAGCCTCGAGTAGCGCGCAAGCGCTGCTTAGAGGCGAAGACTTAATGTAAGCGAGTTTGAAAAGCAGTCCAACAAACGCTCGTGCGTCGTGGCTGGCCTTTTTGAGATGGGTACGTGCGGCAAACATATGTTTCCAATATATCGTGCCCAGACGCGGGCGCGATAAGTGGAAACACATGTCTGCCGCGCAAGGCCAGCCACGACGCACGAGCGTTTTGGGACTAATTTGCAGGCTGCCGCGCTGCTCGCCCCCGCTCCTCCGTGCTTGTTTTTCTAGCTTTGCACCATCTGGCATCTGGAGTGTCGCCTCCTCTTGTAAACGAAACTACAGTTAACACGAAGAGAGAAAAGGAGCAGCCTAAAATTGTCGCGATGCTTGTTTAATCCCTTGTTTTAAATAATTGTGAACATACTGTAACTATTAGCGCTGTGCCCATTTCACGATCACCACTCTTTATGTTTTACTTTCATTCTCATGTCGTGTTACTTGTTGGGCTGCATCTCCCTTTGGGGTGCCCTCCCTGGCGCTGTCTCGAGTTCACACCAACATGACCAGAACTTTCCATTTGGGTACCTTCTCCCCCGGCTCACTGATCCCTCACACGGCTGGCTGCGCTATCACACAGAGGAACTTTAAAGCCATTATTAAAACGCAGGCATGTGCTCACTATTCACTGTGCTCCTGTCCCCACAAAATATTCGCATGCATGCAGCGCTCCTCTCGCCGCAAAAATGTCTGAGACTTAAGGGTTCCGACAACAAAAAACAACATCTCTCCCTCAGCACAATAGGCGACCGGCAGACCTGCAGAACTCGCTCCTTCGGGACAACCAGGACTTTGACCCTATTTTTGTTGCTCCTTCTAAAACCTCAGGCTGCAACTCGATCCACGTCTGGGTGAGTGGCCGCATGCAGGAAGGGAGGTTTGTGGCTCTTTCTGCGCCTCTGAGCATCTAAACTTACTTCCAGGCGGCACACTTTTATGGTGCAAGTTGTGCGGTATACACAAGGCGCACATACTATTTTCAGTTTGTTTGTGCTGTGAAATCAGTGCACCCTCCGTGTTCCTGTAGTGTCTGTTTTGCATCTTTTCTGTGGTTCACATTTTCTCACTTTTCTACTTCTTGCTGTGTTTATTTATCTTTTGATTTATAGGGTGTGAAATACTCACACAACCTTGTTGGTTTTGTATAACTTTCGGGTTGATGGTGTTCTTTGTAAATGTCCCTGCAGTGGAATTTTCTGGTGTGTTTTTGGCTACAGCCGGCCACCAAAGGGCCCTGGTTTTGCATCCAGAGCCTGTTTTGGTGTAGAAAACACAAGCAGACCCACACCAGGCCGTCATAAATCCAAAATAAGTGCATGCCTGAGTTTTCAGAGGGTGCTTTCCTGAGCGAGCGTCACCCTTTCCCTCGCAGTGTTTCGCAGTGTTTCGCAGTGGTAGAGAGACCAGTATGTTTGTGTGTGTAAAATATGTATTGTTCCTGCTAACTAGACAGTTTTTGTTAGTGCTCCGTGTCCTGTTGTCCCACATGGACACTGCCATCTCTCCCCCACATACCCACTTCTCCTCTCATCTCTCTCACACTCCCACTAAGGGACTACCTGTCTCCTCCTTATACTGCCTACTCAAACATGCTGCCATCCTCTACCTCCTCATGCTGTGCACTAGTCCACCTCTCGCCTCCCCCTCTGCATGCCCCGTCCACTTGTTCCTCTATGTCTCTCTCTCATACTCTTTCTTACCCATCTCGCTTTTTCATGCACTATTCCCGCTCTCTCTTGTGGTTAACTTCAGGTCTTCAAGCACAGTTTCTTTTACATAACGTTTCAAAGTTTTTGTCCCTCAAACCCACTTTCTCCTCCTCTTCTTAGGGTGTCTTCTGCATACACAAAACCTCCCTCTTCATGCGTCTGCTCTCCCCTTCGTTCTAGCTGTCTCACACCACTATTTCTGCTCCTCTGTCTCAAGTTCAATAATTGCTTCCTACGCAAACTACCTATCCCTCTCATTCTTCCTTTCTGCCTATTCTCTGCAGCTCTCACCACTATTTTGTCACCATGCCACATAATTCCACTACACAAATACACTACACAACACACAATTCGACAACTCCAATACAACCCACATAATTCCTCTCCACATCGCATACATCCACTACACTCCAAAAAAAAACACATAGGTTAAAACATTATCATTTACAACAGCAATAGCTCTAATTCTTACAAATATGAGACCTATTGCATTGCAAATACCTGTTAAGTGTAGCAATTCAAAACCGTTCATGTTACCCATGATATTTAGAAAAACTGATTGATATACTTCTAGAGGAATCATTTAACTTTGTGGGGTTTGGTCCTAGAAGCAAATGCTGCTTCACATCTTGAAATATGAGAATCTCGCTGCAACCATATTAGTTTATTGTACCATCTCACCAGTTTTGTGGCTCTCAAGTAGTAGATAAACGTCGGATTTTGGATATTTTTAAATAAACAAGGCTTCCTCTAAGTTTAATCGAGTTTGCTTCAGTTCTCTAGGTTTTGTCCACTCCTTCACAGTGATAGCTGCAATAGGATTCAGGAAACCTGTGGTATCCTGCAATGTATCACGGTCTTCCCTTCCCTAAGATTATTTCAAGACCTCTTCTTTGCCTACTTGACTGGCAGTATCGTGAGGACCATTATTAGCTGCTCCCTACAAAGGTACAATTTCGGCAGGACCTCGAAACATCATACATATAGCACTACTCAGAAAGCTGAGCCCGGACACCTCCTATCCTGGAAATCAAGATCAGTTGCAAAAAGGACAATTTATGTTTCAACTAAATGAAAAACAAGCATTGGCATAGCCAATAGGTCTAGCCTTTTGGACCTTATAAGTGTTTAGCTATGCAACAGTTGATGTTGTTGCACCAAGGATATTGTGCTGGTTAACTAAACACTTATAAGGTCCCAAAAGCGAGACCTATTGGCTATGCCAATGCTTGTTCTCATAGCTCACTACAACAGCATATAAAACATATAATCGTTTATAAAAAAAAAAAACAGAGTACATGCCTGACACAGAGTGAGCATAAAGGGAGTGGTTGAAACACTTATCACTACTCCTTCAGTTATGTTTAATTCACAGTCTCAAAATCTCAGAATTATTTGTTTTTCAAAATTAATTGCTTACAGCAAAATCATTGTTCCTCATTTATCTTAAACAGCTAACAAATGACAAATCCAACATTCCTGGCTGGTTTTAGATGCATGTCAGTTGTAGCGTTATATATACCTGGAGGTAAAAGAAAGCTCACAGAGGAATCAAAATACCGGTCGGGTGGCACACTATGGGAATTAATCAATCAATCAAGGGCTTATAGAGCGCGAACTACTCACCCGGAAACGGGTCTCAAGGCGCTGAGGATGGGAGGGGGACCGCAGAAATCTGGAGGGTCACTGAGTTCCATCGAAGAGCCAGGTCTTGAGGTCCTTTAGAAACTTAGGGAGTGATGTAGTCTGTCGGAGGGGGAGGGAGTTCCATGCCTTGGCAGCGAGGAGTGAGGAGCAGCGCCCTCCTGCTCTGGTTTTCTTGATCCGAGGTACCGTCGCGAGTTAGAGCTGGGCCGAGCGGAGAGAACGCTGGGGAGCGTGGAATGTGAGGCGGCGGTTCAGGTTGGCGGGTCCGGTGTTGTGGAGGGCCTTGTGTGTGTGGGTGAGAAGCTTGAAGGTGATTCTCTTCTTGACGGGGAGCCAGTGTAGGGTCCATAGGTGTTGGTTGATGTGGCAGTGGCGCAGTAGGTTGAGGACTAGTCTGGCGGCGGCGTTCTGGAGTTTGCGGGTGAGGTTCTTGGTGATTTCGGCGTAGAGTGCGTTGCCGTAGTCCAGTCTGCTACTGATGAGGGCGTGTGTGACGGTTTTCCTGTGTTCGGGGGGGGATCCAGCTGAAGGTCTTGCGGAGTAGGCGGAGGGTGTGGTAGCAGGAGGAGGTGATGGCGTTGACCTGGCGGTCCATTTTGAGTTCGGAGTCCAGGATGATTCCGAGGTTGTGTGCGTGGTCTGTGGGGGCGGGGTCCCTGAGGGCGGGGGGCCACCAGGTGTTGTTCCAGGCGTCAGGGTGTGGGCCCATGATGAGCACTTCGGTTTTGTCGGTGTTGAGTTGTAGGCAGCTGTTCTTCATCCATCTGGCGACGGCTTCCATTCCGTCTTGAAAGTTGCGTCTGGTGATGTTGGGTTCGTTGAAGAGGGAGAGGATGAATTTGGGTGTCGTCTGTGTACAATGTGATGTGGAGTCCGTGTGCTCCGACGATGGATGCGAGCGGGGCCATGTATATGTTGACCAGGGTCGGGCTGATTGAGGATCCTTGTGGGACTCTGCAGGTGGTTGGAGTGGGATCTGAGAGAAATAGAGGGAGTCTGACTCGTTGAGTTCTGCCGGAGAGGAAGGAGAGGATCCAGTTGAGGGCCTTGTTCCGGATACCCGCTTTGTGGAGTCTGCGGGCTAGGGTGCGGTGAGAGACAGTGTCGAAGGCCGCAGAGAGTCCAAGGAGGATGAGGGCCACAGTCTCTCCTCTGTCAAGTAGGGAGCGTATGTCGTCTGTTGCCGCAAGGAGTGTGGTTTCGGTGCTGTGGTTCTTCCTGAAGCCTGATTGGGAGGAGTCAAGGATGTTGTTTTCTTCTATGAAGGCGGTGAGTTGGCTATTGGCAGCTTTTTCGATGACTTTGGCCGGATAAGGGAGCAGGGAGAGCGGTCTGAAATTCTTGAGGTCGGTGGGGTCAGCTGACGGTTTTTTCAGGAGGGGGTTGATCTCAGCGTGTTTCCAGTAGTCGGGGAAGGATGCAGTCTCGAAGGAGCGGTTGATGATTCGTTGGAGCTCGGGGACGATGAGGTCTGAGGCTCTGCGGTAGATGTGGGGGGGTCAGGGGTCCGTGGGGGCCCCAGAGTGGGTGGTCTTCATCATCTTCAGAGTGTCTTCGATGCCGAGGGCGGTCCAGCTGTCTAGTGTAGACTGCGAGGTGCCGGGAGCGGTGGGAGGGGGTTTCTCGTGGGGGTTGTTGTCGTCTAAGTTGTCATAGATGGTCTTGATTTTGTGATGGAAGAAGGCGCTGAGTCTGTTGCAGAGGTCCTGGGAGGGTGGGATGTCTGTGGACTCGCTGTTGGGTGAACTCTTTGATGATGCCGAAGAGTTCCATGCTGTTGTGTGCGTTGGAGGAGATTCTGTCCTGAAGTGCTTTCTTCCTGAAGAGTCTGATGAGTTTGTGGTGGGCGGCGGTAGCTGTTTTGAAGTTGTCGAAGTCTGTCGGGGTTTTGGAGTTCCTCCATAGTTTTTCGAATCGTCTGCAGGTCCGTCTGGAGTCTCGGAGTTCGCATGAGAACCAGCTGGCTTTCTTGGCGTGAGGTTTGGAGGCTTTCTTGAAGGGGGCGATGGTGTTGGAACAGTCGGTGATCCAGTTGTGTAGAGTGTGGGCGGCGGTGGTGGGAGCGGAGCTGCTGAGGGCGGCGGCGAGCTGGTCGTCGGAGATCTTGTTCCAATTTCTGAGCTGGAGCTGGTGCAGACGTCTGCTGGGAAGGCTGGTTTTGAAGGTGAAGTGAACACAGCGGTGGTCTGTCCATGGCAGTTCTTAGGTGTAGGTGAAGGAGTTCCCTGCTGTGAAGACGGGGTCGAGGATGTGCCCAGCAGAGGGCGTTGGTTCTGGTATGATCTGCATGAGTCCTATGATGTGGAGGTTGTCCAGGTGGGAGGTGGAGTTGGGGTCCTGGCTGTTGTCCAGGTGGAAGTTGAGGTCTCCTAGCAGCGTGAAGTCAGTGGAGGTGATGGCATGCGGCGTGATGATGTCGGCGAACTGAGCGTGGGGTTCGGGGGGTCTGTAGTTGAGGGTGCCTCGGAGGGTGGAGGACGGGTTGGTCTGTATCTTGAAGTGGAGGTGTTCCATCAGGTCTGTGGGCCCGTCGGTATAGGTGCTCAGCCAAAGGTTGGCCTTGTGGGCGATGGCGATGCCTCCTACGGGGCGGTTGGGGCGATCCTTACGGGTGAGCTTGTATCCTTCGGGGATGGCGATCGCGATGTCTGGCCTGGAGGCGGAGTTCGTCCAGGTTTCGGTGAGGAAGGCGATGTCCGGGGAGGTGCTGTTGAGGAGGTCCCATATTTCCGTGGCTTGTCTGTGGAGGGAGCGGACGTTGAGGAGGATACAACGCAGGGTTTGGGGTGCAGTGGAGCTGTTGCTGGAGGGAGGTGGAGGGTCTTGGGTCTCGGCGAAGGTGAAGGAATGGCGGCAGTGATGGCAGGTGAAGGGTCCGTGTGTGTCAAGAGGTGTGGTAAGCTTGCAGTTGTTGTTCTTGCCGACATTGAATTTGTGTAGAGCCGAGGGGCTGTATTGCTGTCGTGTCGGAGGGCCAGGGGTCCTGTTGCTGGTCGCGGACGGGCGCAGATGGGCTTGCCTTTGGCGCACCAGCGGCGCGGCAAATAGGGGAGGGAGAGCGCAGCTGGGAGGCGGGAGCGGGAAGCGGCAGGGGAGGGAGGGGCATGGGGGTAGCAGCGGTGGCGGGACAAAAAGAAAAGAAAATACCAGAAACAAATACAAAGGCAGAAAGGCAGATGATATCAAGACAAATACAAGCAGGCAAGACAAATAAGGGCAACAATACCGGCAGCAAGAAAGAACCAGGGGCAGGCAGAGAGGGGGCCGAGAGCGGACTCACAAAAATTAAGTTTACATGTTTAAGCCAAACCCTTAATTACATAGGACACACCCATTTTATAGCCCTACCACTTTTTGCACCTCACTTAAAGACATGAGGTTGCGTTTGGTCAACGCTGCACAATTCATACAGCAGGCTATACAACACCTTCATCAGTCAGGCTACTTGTGATAGGTGTACAGACTCCTAATATTTTTGTAGATTTATCTCGACCACTCACCTCAACTGAAGTTTTACGTATGGCATAAGCAGAGACCTAAAGTGCCTACATGAAACCTGAGTGTTGAATTGTTGCAAGGTGTAGAATTCCGAGACAACCTGTCTGGTACCCTGAAAGAGTACTTTAGAAATTATTGGTGTGCTCTATCTATAAGAACACTAAAATGGGATGCAATGAAGGTCCTAGGGGGAAATATATGCATGACAGGTTCTGAAATGTAAAACAGCAAAGACGGAAGGGAACATTACCGAAAGGGTAAGACCGCTCCACAGGTTGATTGGAGAACGGATTTACTTAAATATAAGCAAGACTACACAGAACTATATTTTTCTCTCGATACATTCTTCTACTTTTCGGAAGAAGCTTGATAGAGATGGGGACAGGTCTTGGAGATTGCGGGCATTGTTACCGGAATGAAAAATTCAACACCAACCGATGCGCCACATTAATCACTGCAAAGCGGCTGTGCAACTTGGCAGTTGGCAATTAATGCACATTTGTGCATTATTTACAGACCCTGTACTGTGGCCATAGACTACCAAACCCAGAAATGCCCATAACTACTAAGTCAGGGAGACACTGTCACAAGTTTCATTTTTTTATCTTTATTTTATTTTGAAATCAATACTTTCAATAAACAATACTGCAAACTTTGGTCACATGCAAACCCCGCCCTTTTCGATAGTTTATATAATATCCTTGCTCGTTCCGAACTCACAGCTCTCTCTAGTAGGCCCTGAAACAAGAGAGGACCGGGAATCTTCGCCACTAGGGCCGCCGGTCGTTGTGTGTCCTAGGTGTATTTTGTGACATGGATTGTTGCGTATCATCCCACAGGTCAAGCCCAAAGTGCTGTCTCCACGGACCCTAAATTTTGTGGAATTTTTGGGGGAAGCCCCTACTTTGATATGTGGTGCGTTCAGCTGCCATGTAGAGGTCCATTCCATTTGTCCACTCCTGGACCGTCGGGTTCTGTCACTCTCCACCTTCTAGCCACATCTCTCTTAGCTACCACTAATCCTAGTAAGGCAAAGATCAATTGTTTCCTCGTTATGTCCACCTCACTCGGGATTCCCAATATGGCAAATTTCGGTTCAATTGGCAGCGTAGTTCCCAGTATTGACCCCAGGGTCCCTATTATAGTCTCCCAGTAAGTCTGTATTTCTGGACATGCCCATAGTGTGTAGAAGAAATCACCTTTAACGGTTTTACAGGTGGGGCAGTATGGTGATTCGGACCTCCCCATCTTATGCAATTTTTCTTTATCGTAGTAAGTTCTATGTAGCACCTTGTATTGTATGAGGCGTAGTCTCGCCTTGATGGCTACTTCTCTGGGGTTCATTAATGCTGCTTCCCAATCAATGTCTTCTAAGGGTCCTACATCTTTTTCCCATCTTGTCGCAACACCCCCAGTCTGTCTGGTACATTATTATTGATAGTTTTATATGTAAGGGAGACCGCCTTTTCCACTAATTCTTACTGAAGTAATCTTCTCTCTAATGGAGCATATTCCGGGAGGTTTGCACCCTGAATGTCCTCTGTGTGCCATGCATGGCGAAGCTGTGCGTATTTGATGAACTGGGCTTTATTTAGATCATATTCCTGACTAAGCTGTGCCCACGTTTTGAGTTCCCCTTTGCCCATTAGGTCTCCTAGTGTAGAGATGCCCAGGAGATCCCAGGTCTCGAACCCTTTAAGTTTGTGTATTTCTTTGAATCTACTTCCTACCCACAGTGGTGTGGTCAGTGTGATCTGTCCATCCTATACTCTGTTGTTCTCGTTCATGCTTCTAGGGTGACTTGCATTGCAGGCAATAGCAGGGAACGTCCTTTCCCCCCATAGAGATAATGTATGTGTGTGTGTGGTGTCATAGTTTCTCTTTCCAGGCGATATGTCGGGTGGTCTCTAGCTCTGTGTATCCATTCGTTTATAGGGACAAGGTGGGAGGCGCAGTAATATGCTTCCACATCTGGTAGGAAAATCCCCCTGTTATAGGGGTTCCGCTGTAGCGTTTTAAGTGCTATCTTGGGGTGACCTCCTTGCCATAGTAACGATCTGATCCCACTTTCCAATTCGGTAAAAACTCCCCTTGGGAGCAGGTGGTATGTGTTGTGTAGGGCATATAGCAGTTGGGGTGGTGTAATCATTTTAAAAATAGCTGCTCTTCCGAACGTGGTGAGGGGGAGGTCTTTCCACCGCTCCGCATCTGTCTTAAAATTCCGTAGGACCTTTCCTAGGTTTTGGGCTCTACATTTCTCCTAATGTGGAGTTCTGAAGGTTCCTAAATATTAAAATCCCTCCTGTACAGTTCTCAGTTCGCCGGGCATCGGCCAACTTATCTGTGTGGCGTTGGGATAATAAAGTGTAGATTTGTTCCAGTTTATTTTAAACCCGGAGTAACTGCCATACTCCCTTATGCTGTCAAATAATATCGGAATTGTCATGTCAGGGCTCGAGACATAAAGGAGGATGTCATCAGCGTAGAGAGAAATCTTTTCCTCTTCTTTGTCTGTGGCGCTAATTTGGAAACCCCTGATTCCAGGGTGTTCTCGGATTTTGCATGCAAAGGATTCAAGGGTTAACGCGAAAAGCAGTGGAGAAAGGGGACATCCCTATAGAGAATGGTGTCGAACTTGTCCCATTCACTCGCACTGTAGCCATGGGTTGGTTGTAGAGGAGTGCTACCCAGCTCCGAAACTTTGGCCCTACCCCGAATTTAGTCAATGTACAGTCTAGAAAAGGCCAATGCACCGCGTCAAACGCCTTTTCTGCATCCAGCGAAAAAAAGTGTGAGGTTTGTCTCGCTCGTTTACCTTCATCAGCCAGTTGTGTGTCCGTCGGAGGTTTAGGCGGGTGGCTCGGCATGAACCCCGACTGGTCGTCATGTATTAATGCTGTGATGTGTTTGAGCAGTCGGGTTGCCAAGATTGTGGCCAGTATTTTCACTTCAGTGTTTAATAGTGAAATAGTACTGTACAAACTGCATTGGTCGTTGGGCTTTCCCTCCTTATGTATGACCACTATGTTTGCCATTCTGAGGCCAGGGGGAGTATACTTTCCTCATGTGCATCTATGATCAGCCGGAGTAGGTGGGGAGTCCATGCACCCAGTGCCAGAAACCATGGGCAGCTCTACTTCCACAGCTTCTATGCACACCTGCTTCTCATGATGACTAAGAGCCACACAGATTTTGATGTTTGGATGCCACCTCTGTTATTGCTCTGCAATGCATGGGTCAGGCAGGGTAGGGGATGAGCTTTGTCCTACCTGCACATACCATCTGCTATTCTCATGAGAGTGTGGGCGCCAACTGCTTCTTCTCTCTAGGTCACTTAGGCTGTTTACTGATCTCTGTTCTTCTGATCACAGAAGAGGTTTCTTCGTAGGCTCGTGGCCCACTTCTTCTGGAATGCTAGAGACCCTTCCTGGGGCATCCCCTCACTTGCTGTCTTTGATAATTTGGATCGCATTTTGTTTGAAATACACTTGCGAATGAGCACGCTGACCAGGGTAGTGCCAGTGGTACTAAAGGTCACACCCACAGCAACTATCCCCGAGTACCTGTCTGCTATTAAAAAGTGCCAGCACTCTCCTAATAAGCGTATTGCAAAACTGCTGGAACCAGATGCAACAGATGGCAGCTAGTGGTGGACACAGCTGTCACAGAGAGCTATGACCTGGCTGCTCGCAGCACCACATAGTGATGGCTTCAGCAGTGAACCGTTGGGAATGGGGTAATTGCAGAAAGCTGCAGCTGCCTTTCTTGTTTTTGCAGCAAGACCTGAACGTGCATGCTTATGGCCCCATTCCAGGAGTTGGCAGTCAGAGTGGTGAGGTTCTTGGTGGTGTTACAGGCCACTGTGGTGGTTTAGCTAGACAGAGGCTTTGTGTTACTGGCACCTTGCTTTAAGACAGGACTTGACTTTGATGCATCACAAGCAAGTACACTCACTTGATAACTTAGATTAGCTAATCAGTGTGGAGGGCGAGCCAAAGCTTTTTGGTTGGTGGAGGGGGCGGGAGGAACCCAGCTCCAAAGGGGAAGGTCCACACCATGTCAGCTTCATGTCGGGCTGATGGAAGCAAGAGCTGTTACCTTGGAACCGCTCTCTGTTGCCCCAGGAAGCAGCAGATGCATTGTCACACTGTTATAGTTCAGCTGGGGAACTTTAATCAAGGATTGTCGAGCAGCAACTCACAGAACTGAAGTTGAATAATTTAACTGTGCAACAATTTCAGTTCAACAACAGTGATGGAGGAAAATTTAACAAATCTATTACTCGAACCCACAACAAGTAACACTTGGAAGGTCCGCAAGTCAGAGATGGCAAATACTACCTGTGTTGACCATTAAAGTTTATATTCTACAGCTTCAATTGCATTGTATTGTAGCATTTATACAACACATCATAACCCTCAGAGGGTTATGAAGTGCTACACAGATCTGTTTTGGTGGTGGTCAGTCATATATGTAAAAGATGAGTGCCTAATTAGGGATTTCCTGAGGGACTCCTGAAACTGATGTAAAAGAGTGAGAAATATCAAGGAGGATGAGGGGAAAGCAGCAGAAATATCAAGCAGCAGTAGCGGCACTACTCCTCTAGAGTCCACTTTGGATGTTATTTCCTGTCACCACAAGTGCAGATTCAGCGCTATTACATATGCAGATACCTGTTTAGATGTCAGAGAGAAGGTTATACACTTCTATGTTAACTGATAGTTGAAGATGGGTAGCTCTTTAGATCATTTGACTAAAAGATGACCATTGCAGACTGGACGATGGGTAAACGGGAGCATCGGGTTGCTGACCATTTTGTTTTAGAATAGCTTTAATGAAATGGTTGCTTACTTGTAATCCTAGTTGTTCTACAAGAGAATCTACAGTGGAATCATAAGTACTGAATAGCCCTGTTCTACACAGTACCCAAGAGCACTTTTAAAAAGAAAATATGCTTCAAATGGCTTTGTTAGAAAAGTCGTATCTTCCTATTTGTTGAAAAATAGCTTAGCAGCCTACTAAAAAACTTTATATGGGACAATTACATGTATTTACTTTAAAATGTATAAACATCACAAGGGGAACTAGATGACAAGAAAAAACACCCCGTTCACTAACCTTTTTTAAAGGGAATGAAGGGAAAAATAGGGCAATGTAGTCATGTAGGGCCTGATTTACAAAGGTAACTTATAATTTTCAGTGCTTTACACTTAAGTTTACTACTTTTGCTTATTCACAAAATTCAAGTCTAGATTACTACTAAAATAAAATAAAACTGTAGTAAGTTCTGCACCACACATGCCCAACCATTGTTACTGCAACTGCCTCCCATAGAACGTAATGGAAGTAGGGAATTAAAATAAAGCCCCATAGGAAACTATGTGAAATTGAATTACTTTACTTAAAATAGTACACAATATTAAATACATATAATTTAATTTTGAACAAATATATACAAATAGTATTTATTATTGAAATATGACATTTTAATACCTGGTTTTGAATTGTAAACAATGTAACAATTTTTAATAAAATATAACTAATTTTAATTCGTGTTATATATCACTTTGAACAATTACTAATGCACGATTGTTTTTTTTAAATATTAAATTATGTTTAGTTATATTGCTAACTATTTTAAATAATTTAACATTATTTCTTCTATTTTCTAAGGGAGGGTGTTGCAGTACCAATGATTAGCCATGTTGGGTGCTGGACTTACATTTTTTTACTAGTAACTTACACTCAGATTTTGTGAAAACGCAAATGTAGTAAACTTACTCTTAAGTGTAAATTATTCAAAAGTGTAAGTTACTCCTGTTAATCAGACCCATAGTCTGCAGCCATGGAAGGCCAAAAAACTGACACAGTAGCTCTAAGAACTCACAATCCTCCAGTATCTCATCATGCTCTCATAGTGGCAGTGCTCCAGTTCTTTTTTTTTTTTTTCTTCTATGGAGACAAAGGATACTTCCACAAAAACAATCACCTTCTTTTATTCCTTCCACGGCAGAAGGAGGTGGTGTGCTTCTGATTTTAAGGGAGATTTCCCGAATGGAGAAATGCGATTACAGGTTAGCAACCATTCCTTCTACGTCAGGGGATATGTCCTTCAGTGGAATAGATTAGCAAGCCCATCCTTACTAAAAGCAGTTGATGGGAAAAAGAAGAACAACAAACTACACAAAGAGGTTTCTCAAGGATGCTTGGGCATCTGCTCTAGAGTCTGAATAAAGACCACAATGTCTTGTAAATCTATTTACAGACCTTCAGGTGGCTGCCTTATAAATCTCTGAAATGGGAATATTTGTGAATGAAGCAGTAGTAGCGGCTTTGTCTCCAATAGAGTGCTCTTTCGACTTAGCAGTCAAGGTCTTATTAGCTTTTTCATGACACAGTATGATGCAAGAGACTACCCATCTGGAAAGAGATTGTTTTAAAGCCACCAGCCCTGTGCATAAGGTGCTATAGTTAACAAATAATTGCTTAATTTTCCTTATATCTTATTTTATCCAAATAAAATGTAAGCACTCTCTTACATCTAAGGTAAAGCGATATCTTTAAGTCAGGCAAGTATGATTCTTACAGAAAGTAGGCAGAGAAATAGTTTGATGCATGAGAAAATACAAGATCACCTTAGGGGAAAAACTTGGAGGAGTTTGCATGACCACTTTGTTCTTACGTAACACTATGTAGGGTCAATGGGAGTACAATGCCTAAATCTCATTGACTTGAATGCAGATGTTATAGCCACAAGACAGCTTTCCATGATGGATATTTATGAGAACCCTCGTGAACTGGCTCAAACAGAGGGCCTACGAGCCTTGAAAGGACAATATTCAAATCCCAAGGAGACTATGGTCTCCTTAATTGGAGAAAACACTATGAATTCCTTCAAAGAAAAACAAAACTGGATTTTTTTTTTTTTTTTTTTAAAAGGAGGGCAAAGGAAGGGCATTTTCTACTTTTCTATAAGCAGTAATAGATGCCAAATTTACTTTAATTGAAGAGAATTGCGAACCTGACCTGGACAAATGAAGAAGATATGCTAATATGGATTATTCTTGACAGATAGATGGGTTAGTTTTTTGTGCATACAAGATGCAACAACTCTTCTGTTTGAAGGTGTACAAAGCTCTCGTGGATGGTTGTTTGGCTTCTTTCAAACCATCCATTCACTCAATGTGTACATACTGAATGAATTCAGGAGCAAGGGTGCCTAATTCAAAGATGGTAGCTCAGGATTAACAACCTGACCTCCAAGCTTGAGAAGGAAATCTAGACTGCATGTTCAGCTCCTGTGCAGATGCTCGGACTGGTGAAGCAGGTCATGAACCACTATTGTCAGTTTGATGATGATCGCTGGCACAAGAGGATTAGGTGGAAATCTGTATAGAAAAATACTGGACAGGTCAATCCATACGACATTCCTCTTCATCACTGGTTGGTAGAATCTGAAGGTGAAGTTTAGGCATTTTTTGTAGTTGTACATGTGAAGAGATCCAATTGAGGAACACCAATGTCGCAGAAGATGTGTAGTATGCGGTTTAGGACCCACTCATGGTTTCTTCAAACATCCTGCTTAGACAATCCAAATAAGCATTTTGGATATGTGAAAGATGAACTACTGTGATGCAGTATACACCACTTCCAAATCAATTGAGCTTCCTGAGCTAAAGTCCTGGATGGCGTTCCCATATTGCCTCTTCAAATAATGCATGGTTATATTTAGGGCTGTGCGAAATTCACGTAGTTTGCTTTCATGTACTTATGTGAAATTTCATAAAACCTATGCAAAATTACATGAAATGCGAAACCAGCATTTGGTGCTATATATTCGTGCGAAACATGCCCTCATGTCTGTTTTGGACACAAGGACACATTTCGCGCTATAAGTAGCACAAAAATGACAAGTGCCACAAAAACGCAACTGCTCACGTTCTGGTCCTTCACGTTGTCCCTTTGCGCTTGCATACATTTTTTGCCATGAATGGCATGTAATTACGAGGCGTGGCATAATAACAGAACTTCTGGAATATTGCGTAACAAGAAATTACTGAAATTACACAAGATTATGTCCGTGTGACAGAAAGATTACCCAGGTTTAGTTGTATTGTTATCTTATAACAGGGGAGTCTATCTTGAAAGCTGGAAGTAAAGCCTTTAGAGCCAACTGTCCGGTCCTTATTTGAGGAAGACTGAAATTATAAGACATCTCCTTGGAAAACCATGTGCTATGAATCTGCAGATGGTCCATATGAGCACCCGAACCGATCAGAGAGGCATAAGCTGCAGTCCTTTGAATTCAAACATCTTCCATAAAGGAGACTTTGTGGGCAGGACCACCATAGGAGGGACTGAGCTGCATGTGGGCACAGGATGAGTTTCTTCTCCCATCTTGTAATTGTAACTGCATTTATATAGCGCTTACTACCCCTGACGAGGCGTCAAAGCGCTTTTTCGGCGAGTAACACGCTACTCCGGAACCCAAGAAGGATTAGTGTTGAATTAGTATAGTGAAATATGAAAGTAATTTGAGTGGTGGATAGGTTAGTCAGTTATTTGGATTCAGAAGGATAGTGGAGGGATAGAAGAGGGAAAAAGGTTTGCATTTATATAGCGCTTGTTACCCCTGATGGGGTGTTGAAGCACTTTTTTTGGCGAGTAGCATGCTACTCCGGAACGATAAAGGATTAGTGGTGAATTAGTATAGTGAAATATGAAAGTAATTTGAGTGGTGGATATTAGTCAGTTATTTGGATTGAGAAGGATAGCGGAGGGATAGAAGAGGCAAAATGGGTTGCATTTATATAGTGCTTGCTACCCCTAATGAGGTGTTGAAGCGCTTTTTTTGGCGAGTAGCATGCTACTCGGAACCCATAAAGGATTAGTGGTGAATTAGTATAGTGAAATATGAAATTTGATAAGTGGACATGTTAGTCTGTTATTATGATTGAAAAGGATAGTGGAGGGATAGAAGAGTGAAGGATTTAGAGATTTCTCTTTTTTTTTTTTTTTGGACGTCATAGCAGTAGTGGGAGGCTTGGGATGAGTAAAAAGGGATTTGGGGGGGGGGAAGAGTCCGAGGAAGAGTTTAGAAAGGCTTGTTTTGGGGTATCAGTATAGTAAAAAAGGTGTCAGATGGTGCAAGGAGGGGTAGAGTAGGGGAGAGTCTAGAAAGGGCTATTTTGGGGGTCATAAGTGGTATGGGGTTTGAGATGAATGAGAGTAGATGTAGAGGATATATTGATAGAGGTATAGGGTGAGGAATAGGGTAGTGCATTGGAAAGAGTAGTAGAAAGAGGTTGGAGAGGAGTCAGAGAGTTGAGGTAGAAGATATATTGAGAGAGGTATAGGTTGAGAAATAGGGTAGTGCATTGGATATGCTGAATTTGAAGCAAGTAATAAATATATAGATCCGTAAGTACATGGAAAGTTTATAGATGCTTAAAGGAAGTAAGTATATGTAGATTAATGATATTGATAGAGGTATAGGGTGAGAAATAGGGTAGTGCATTTTTTTGTTGTTGAGGAAAGTAATAAATACATAGATCCAAGTACATGGAAGGTATATAGATGCATAAAGGCTGTCTGAATGTTGGCCCCACTGGTCTTGTAGTCATTGCAGTAATGGTCTCATATGAAGATGGGTCTTCGGAACTTGGAAAATGCAGGATAACACTGACCCCAGAAGGGGTGAAACCTGTCTCGCTGTTGGATAGCTCGTTTTCAGAAGATTGTGACACATCAGATGGATAGATACCAAACTCTAAGGATACACTTACACTCTTTGGGGGTACAATATGCTCGTAGAAAATGATGGATTAAACTAGGGTCGATGTTGATTTTTCGTGACTGACATGTAACCCCAGATGATTCAGGGTACCGACTGTGAGCCAGAAATGCTCTAGTGCACAAGAGCCTGTTGTGACATTGAGGTCTTGTTCAGCCAGTCATATAGTTATGGTAAATAAAGATCCTTTGCCTCCTGGGAAGTGTTGCTACCGCAGCTATGCACTTCAAAGAAGATCTCTTGACTGGGGGTGAATTTTTGATTCATTCAGCATTCCGTCCATCATTTGTTTGTGTAGCACTTTTCGTCCTAAGTGGGATGAGTATGCCCAACGTGGGTCTCTTGCTCGCCTGGCTGATGAGGTGTGATACCCCGAAACCAGTCCTAGGATGCTTGTTTCTGGTCCAGGGAGGACTTGGCTTGGCAGTTCAGGCTGGACTGTTACCATGAGGAGTAGGGTCAAGACTGATTTGCATATGGCTAGGTCTAAATTGGGGTGGCACGGTGAGCACAAGAACAATGGATTTAACCCAGATCTCTTTACTGGGGGGGGGGGTGAATGTTTGATTCATTCAGCATTCTGACAATCATTTGTTTGCATAGCAAAATGTCTAGAGCAGCAAGAAAGTTGACAAGAATGTTAAATATGAGGAGAATGTGACTGGTGTGTTAGTGTCCTGGATCTCTTTGGTGATACAGTGTCCGGCGCAATATGGGACCGTGATGGTGGGGACAATGAAAGAGTCCCAGCAGGAGGTACGGGAGGTACAATAACCAGTGATGAAGATCTAGGAGGCGATAGTAGGCTCAGTAGACTGAGGAGGAGGAGAAGTAAGAGGAGGAGGTCCTTGAGGTGGAGAATCTGGTACTTTTACCACTGAAGTTGTTGGTCTGGTAGGGGAGTGAGCCCATGAGTATTCTGACGTTGAGGAGTCTCTGAGATTTCAGCTTTTGGAGCAAATCCACTGACCTTTGATGAGAGGCTGAAGAATCAGTGCATTTCAATGATGAGTGGTGCTTAAGAGTCATAGACATCGATGTCAAAGGCCTTTGCTTCTTCATCGAGCCAGTCAAAAAAGTAGTTACAGTACCATGCCTTGACATTTTGTCTGCATGGCAATCAGAAACGTTTCCACTTTTAATTGTGTGGCCTTTTATGGATCTCACCATGGAGGAGTCCTCATAGATAGAAATGGGAGCTTTGGTAGAGGGCTCCATGTACCATCGCTCCTCAGACCTTCCAGTTCATCCAGAGATGGACTTCTGTCATCTGTACTGTTCCTTCCGAAGTCCAAGAAGGGGAATTTTCTCCCTGTTCTCCAGAGTGCACCTGAAAAAGGACTGGGAGTTCTTAAAGCAACAGTGTCAGTATTTCAGCCTTACATGGCCCACAGCGTATATGACTAAATAGCTCTATTTTTTCTCTTTCTTTTTCTTTAAAAAGGTTTGTGAAAGAGCTATATTTTGTGAACTGTTTCACCTAAAGACGATTATGGACTTTGAATAGGGTTTACATTTTTAAAGTAAATAAATGGAATCAGCCAATATAGCCTTTTTAAATTGACTAATTTATTATTTTACATTCTAAAGAAAATTGAATGCGAGATGCATTTTCTTTGAAAAAGTACTTTGGGATCACACATGTGGGTGGGACTATTCAGTCCTTATGATTATTAGTTGAGATCGTCTGAAGCAGAGGTAGGACGTCTTGAGTTCTCCAAGGAGTGGTTGATGATCGCTCTGGAAGTAATTGCCAGTGGGCTGTTGAGGTATATGCCATTGAATAAAAATGTGCTGGACAGGTGTGCGCCAGATATTTTGAGGAATAGCAGGCTTTTGTGAGACTGATAAAATCATCAAAGACAGGGGTTTCAAGATCAGTACATTATGTTGAGGCAGTGGTTGAGGTGATATGGAAGTTGATTTTTGGTGCAAGATATTTTTTCAATGCCCGTGGCTTTATTCAGCGAGAAAGTCACATAGTTCCTGTGTGTGGGTGGTTTTGGACATTTCTCTGTTTAGTAATTTGTCAACTATCTTGTGAATTTCCTTGGTTGGCTAATTTACTCTATAAATTAAGCAGAGATCATGCAGCCTTTTCAACTTTCTGCCTGTAGCTTTATATTGTAGAGTTGTGCTGCAGAATCAGCTTCATTTCAGGTTTGTCCTTCTCCAGTTTATTTACAGAGATCTTTTTTTCCAGCTCTGATCTAATACAACTAACTTTCCAATGTTGAAGGAAGGTTGTTGGGGTCTTTGGCTGATGTCCGGGAATGTGGTCAGTCAATGATGGAACTGCTGAATAGGGAACACTTGGTTGTTAAGCACTGGCGAATTAGACAGAGCATAAACTGGCATGGTCTAAAGATTTCCATGCTCTGGTATATGTTAGTTCATTAGGTGAATTGGATGTGTCAAGAGCAGAGGGTAGGTGGAGGTTGAACTTATCTAGAGCATGATCAGTCCAGGACATTTGATATATGCTGATAACTGTGATGATGTTCTCAGAAGCAAAGATTGCATCTAGAGTATGATTAGAAGTGAGGGTAAGGCCAGACAACATTTGGAGGGTACTCAGGGATTCCAGGTGGGAGATTCTAGTGTGCTCTTTTGAGACAGAGTCTATGAAGAAGTCAAAGAACGTGAGATCAAATGAGGAGTCTGTAGATCAGAAAGAGGGAGTGAATAAGGGTGTCAAAGGAAAGTGGATGAGCAGTGTTACATATTTTGAAGTGGTGCAGTTAACGCAGAGCTATGATATTATTGGACAGACGCTAATTCTATTATGGCCTTTTTTGTGGTGTAATTTCAATAAGGATTTTTCATCTGTAAGTTATGGCTTCATGCAAGATTGTCCAAGGCTTATAATTAGCCATGTTTCAGTAATGAAAAAGGTTTGACGTCTGAGGTTGATGGGAGATAATTCAGTTCTTGTTCAAGGATCATGCATGATGTGGACACTGGAGAGTTGATAAGTTGTCTTTAATGGAATAAGGGTAACTAGCAGATGGGGTGTTTTTCTGAGATTGAAGTGGACTGGGCATCACATCATTCGCAGTCAAGAAGGTTCACAAGTGACATTACAGAAGTTGGAGGGGAGGGCAGAAGATGAGTGAAGTTAGGATAGATGGGGTTGGAAGGCCGGGGTTTGATTTGGAGAGAAGATATGGGATGAATGAGGCAGGAGCTAGGTGTGAGGAGAAAGAAACGATAGGACGAGAAGTATAGAAGGTGGAAATAAGTATTAGAATACTGTTGAAGGTCTTGCAGTTGCAGGGATGTACAAGGAGAGGAAGAAATGTGTTACTTACCTGTAACTCCAGTTCTCCAACACTGATATATTTTATGTATTCACATGTTTGAATCCTTCCTCGTTGTCAGACTGGGAATCCACGGTACATTAAAAGTTTAAAATATACAGTGTATAAAGGTCATAGGCCAATAACATTGTACATTTAGTAGCGCATCCACCTCATTTGAAAGCACCCAAACATTAGCCAATGAGGTGGAAGATTAAGCTCTTGTACTCTCCCTAGAGGCCACCATAGCTCAGGTTTCAAAGCACAAGTGTGAGTTAAATATTAGATGAGCCTATGACCGGGGTGGATGGAGGGTTGCATGTAAATATTTAAAAGACATCAATTTTGCAGAACTGGAGTAACAGGTAACTTATTTCTTCTCGAGCATTGGATCTTTTATATAGTCACATGCTGGAATCAGAATAGCAAGCAGTACACATTATAAAGCATAAAGCAAAGAGGGGAGCAGGATCACCTGTATCGGAACAGGCTTCGCAGAATTGCCTGTCCTACTGCTGCATCAGCTTCTGCATCTACATCTAGCCCGTAGTGCTTCGTAAACGTGTGCCAGCTCTTCCAGGATGCTGCACGGCAGATGTTGTTAAAGGACACTCCTGCATAGAGTGCCGCAGTTTATGTCATGCTCCTGGTTTAATATGCTCTCACTCGTCCCTGGAGGGGGCGCTTGGCCTTGGCATGACAGAAGGAAATACAGGCAGAGAGCCAACAAGCTATCCCCTGCATTTACACCTGGCCTTGGTTGCCCAAAATACACAAACAACTGGTCTGAAATACGCATGTCCTTTGTTTTATCTATGTAGAACCAGAGGCATCTATGCAGGTCCTATGAATGAAACTATCTTTCTACTGACGTAGATCGATTTGGGAAGAAAGATTGAAGAATGACTGGTTCATTCAAATGAAAGTCAGTAGAAACTTTAGGTATAAACTTGGGGCTGGTTCTCAATATTACTTTGTCCTTTGCGAACTTAAGGAAAGGTTCCTTGATGGTAAATGCTTGAATCTCTCGAATTCTTCTTGCAGATGTGAATACTAATAGAAGCGCTGTCTTCCATAAGACAGATTTTAAATGTGCCTTATGTGTTGGTTCGAAAGAAGGCAGCATCAACTGACTGAGGACAGCATTAAGTTCCCATGGAAGAGGTAGATGTTGAAGCAGTGGAAAAGCTCTAAAAAGCCCTTTCTGCCATTTCATTATTCTTTGCGAGAACAGAAGATTTTGACTTCTCAGTTCTCTTAAATCTTGAAATTGCAGCTAGGTGGACCCTGACTGAAGAGTATCTAAGTCCACTTTTCACTAGGTTCAACGAATACGGAAGAGTTTGATGAGGTTTTATTCTTAGTGAATGATGACCATTATTCCAGCACCAAATACAGAAATGCTTCCACTTGGTGTTGTAGGTTTTTGTGGTTGCTGGAGCTCAAGCTTGTACCAAAATGTTTCTACATTCTTGCGACAGATCCATATGACCAAACTCTAGGGGGCTCAGGTACCATGCTGTCAAGTTCAGAGACTTGGGATTGTGATGGAGAATCTCTCCATGATACCTGGACAGATTTATGGGATGCACTTTCAGACGAACGGCTGGACATGTTAAGGAGCAATGAGTATCAGAATGCAATGATCGATCTTCGCCTTCCTCAGCAGCCTGGGGATCAGGGGAAAAGGAGGAAAAGAGTAGGCAACTATCGTGGACCAACTGATCGTAAAGGCATTTCCCATCATTCCCAGAACCTGCTTGAGAAGCACCGCCCTTTCCTCTTGTGCGGAGTCGCAAACAGATTGACTGTGGATTGACCCCGTTAATTGAAAATGTAATCCACCTGCTTCTGCTCTAGATCCCTCTGGTGACAACCTGACTTTTGCCGGCTGAGTGCATCCATCTGATCACTTTGGCAACCTGGCAAGTGTTGCACAGAGATGTCGATCTTGTGAGAAATGGCCCAATTCCAGAGCAGTTAAGCCTCTTCTGAGAGGGATTGGGATCAAGTTCCTCCTTGCTTAGCAAAGAACATGGACGTAGTATCGTCTGTTTTAAGACTGGCTGACATATTGGCCTGGAAAGAAATGCCTGCAGGCCTAGTTGAAAGACACATAGTTCCAAGACATTGATGTGATGGTACTTTTCCGCATCTGACTATAGGCCTCTGGTTGGGGAGTTCCTGCAGGTAAGCTTCCCATTCATCCATGGATGCATCTGTTGTATCATCCCGTTTGACACAGGTAGGAAAGACAGTCATGCGTTCAGATTTGCAGGAAGCATCCACCACAGCAATGCCTGTTTGAGCCTCCTTGTGACTTGTACCGCCTCCTCCCAAGACCCTCAACTTGCTTCCATTGCAGGTCTAGTTCCTATTGAACAGTTGTCATGTGTAACCTGCAAAAAGGAACAAGGCCTATGCATGATGTCATTCAGCCCAGTAGGGATTTGTATTGCCTCACTGTTACCGACTGTTTTGTAGAGATGTTTCTTGCCAAATTTTGCAATCTCTTCAACCTTTCCTGAGATGGAAAAGCCTTTCCCACTAACATGTCGAGTAATACACCCAAGAACTGAATTTTTGTTCGGGGTTCCAATGAAGATTTTTCCCTGGTCAACGTTAGGCCTAGTTTCTTGAACAGGTTGATGCAGGTCATCGTAGAACTTCTTGCATCTTCCTTTGCCGGAGCACTGATAAGCCAGTCATCGAGGTATGGGAACACCTGATGACCTTCCCGTCTGCGGGAGGCAGCTATTGGAGTGAAGCATTTTGTAAACATTGAGAGGCTGATTTGAGCCCAACAGAAAGAACCTTGATTTGATAATGGCGCCCTGCTATCAGGAATTGCGGATATATTTTCTGTGCCTTTGATGAATTGGTATGTGGAAGTACGCATCCCAAAGATCTAGGGGGGTTATGAAATCCCCTCTATGCATCATCAGGAGGACTTCTTGTTGGGTAACAATCCAGAAAGATTGCTTCTTTAGAACTTGTAAAGTTGTCTGAGATCCAGGATTGGTCTCCACTGCCCCGTTTTCTTTTTGTTCAGATTAAACTTGGAGTAAAACGCCTATTTGTTCTGCGATGTAGGGACAATCGATATACCTCCCTTGAGTAATAGGAAGAGAATTTCCTGCTGAAGTTCCTTCAGATGTGGATTATGCTCTTTCTTGAGTGGGTTCACAGGGGGTCCCTGGACAAATTCTAATGTATGCCCTGAAAGAGCAAGTTGCCTCATCCATTTGTTCGTTGTTATAGCCGGCAAACAGGAAAATTCTGCCCCCCAATTGCAGTGTAGGAGATGGAAAAGGCTGAAATCAAGCTCTTTTCTGGTTGTCTTTGGGGCGTGATAGGGGTGCACTCCTCTTTCTTCCTGATGATCCCCTGTAGGGTTGCCTTTGACTATGGTTATAAGAGTATCCTTGGTCATATCCAGATTGGCTTTGATGAGAATATGATAGTTTACTTACATATTGGTTGAATCCTCCCCTAAAACTTAGTGATCTTTGAGAGGCACAAAAATTCGAAGACCCAAATCTGCGATACTGTAGGAGACCCAAAGCCTTGGCAGTAGCCATATCTGTTTTAGGACCTTGAAGAGCCTCATCCACATGCTTGCGGAAAAGAGTAAGGCCACCAAAAGGCATGGCCAAAGTCTTTGATTGCACCTCAGGACAGAAGACTGCAGACTTCAGCCAACCTTGCCTTCTTAACACCATTCCTTCTGGAAGATGATGGAAACCTGTATTGGAGACATCCATTGCTGCATCAATAATAATAAAGAAGCGAGTTCTCCTTCCTTAAGGTTAGCTCTCACTGTCTCCCTCTCATTCTCCAGAATGAGTTAAAGCAATGGCACAATATCATGCCACATCTGGCGATCATAACGCCCTAACATAGCCAAAGCGTTGACTGATTTGATGGAGGTTGCTGCCATAGATGAGATTATTTGCCTAAATGATCTATACATCTACTATCTCTATCTGGAGGGCTGGAAAACTGTGTAAGTGGTGTCTTAGATCTTCTTTGAACCACGGAGGAGACCAAAGAATCCGGCTTAGTATGCCCCGCGAGGCAAGCTGGAGATGTCTCCGGAGCTTTAGATTTCTTCTCCAGGCAAAGTATCACTACCGACACGGTTCCCGTTGTCTTCATTAACTTGAGACCTTCTGTCGAAATAAAATCTAGAATTTAAATAGCTTTAACAGGCTTCCTTGGTTGCTCCTCAAAACCATAAAGGAAACATTGTTGGTCCGTAGACTTCATTGGAAGATTACATTTCTTTGCAGCTCTTTCCATTAGAGAATGAAATCTAGAAATATCATCTGTCAGTTATTGAGAAACAGGCGAGTCATCCCCTTCCCTTGAGAGCATTATATCATCTGCTATATCATCTGGTCCTTCATCTTCTGGCAGTTCACCTTCTTCCTCCTCTACATCGGAATAGATAGAATGATGGAGTTATTGTTGCCCAATCTTCAGGTGTTCTTGGAACCAATGTCATTTGAACTACTTTGAGTGACTCTCTTGGAAGCGATGGAGGGGGTAGTTGTAACTGCTGTGGAGGAGGATTAGCTGATAAAGGCTTTTGTGGTGGTTGCTGTGGTACTAACTTTTGAAAAGTTTTAATCATTTGCTGTAATGTAGTTAAAGTCATTGGCACCTGAAAAACTTCAGGGTGTCTGTGTCTAGGCAGAATGCAAGACCCTGAAGCATGAGGAATACAATCTTGATGGAAATCATAGTCTGAATAAAAGTTGATCTCCTCCAAATCCTCTTCAAACTCCGGGACATATTTCAGATTCAACTGTGTTGAGTTATACACAGTTTGCGAACGGTAATCACTTGCCTCATCTTCCTGATCAAATAGCAAAATTTGAGTTGGTGGAAATGTTTATACCGTCAAAGGTGAAAGCAGAGGTGTGAAAACTACATTTGATGGTGTTGACGGAATGGTTGTTGACGGAATGGTTGTCGATGGCACCATCCTCGACAGCATAGTTTCTACCGTCAACGGTATGGAGGTCACTGTAGCAGGTTTCTTCATTGACGGGATGGGTGTCTACAGTATCAGCGTCGATGGGCTTATCTTCAACAAAATTGTTGTTGACGGTGTCGCCATCAACGCTGAAGGTCTCGTCATAGACGGTCTCGTAGGTCGTCGACAGTAATATCATCGACGAGGTTGATTTTTCCTTCTCTTTTAGAGTTTGATCCTCAGACAATCCCTTAGAGGCATTTCTTCATTCTTTAAGAACAGACTGGGTGGCTGCAAGCGCTGTTCCAAACAAGTCCAACTTACGAAACTTACGAAACTGAAGTCTTTTTTTGCGCTGCCTTCGTGGAGATGCTCACAGGAGCACTTTTCATGGACTCTTACCCTGAAGGAGGAATATTCTCTTTTGCCATCAGATACAGAGCCAACCTACTTTCTCTGTCCTTAAGAGATTTAGATGAAAAGCTAATGCAAATGGCACATTTAGATGCCTTATGTTTCGGATACACTTAATAAATACACTGTAAATGAGGATCTTCAATGTAAATCATTTTAAGACCACAGGATGAAAAAGCCTTGAAAAAAGACTTGGTGTCTATGTCAGCCATGGTGCCAGCTGGCTGTCCAGTAAAAAGATCTCCCTGGCCCAGACACTTGTATTATGTCCCTAAAAACAATTAAAAGTCCTTCTGTGCTGAAGATAGGGCTGTTTCAAATCCAGGACAGATCAAGAAAGTAACAAATTTAAGTTTCACTGAAAAACATCAGAGCAGAGCTCTATCAGAGGACTCCCTCACATGAGGTGCAGTATAAATCTGAACTATGGTGGCCTCTAGGGGGTAGTAGGAGAAGCTTAAGCTTCCAACTTAATGCTGAAGCTTAGGTGCATTCAAATGGGGTGGTTGCAGGAGCGGCCAGTGCAGCTAAGAGCGGTGAGGCAGACAACCACAAGGGAAAATTAAATAAATAATTAATTTTCCCTCATCGTCATCTGTCGAAATCCCCCCTCCCCCCACCCAGCCCCACCGCTCTTACCTGCACGGGCTGCTGCTGGGTGGTTGTGTTACTAAATGTACAATATTGTTTCAGGCCTATGGCCTTTTTTTTACACTATATACGCTGTATGCTGTATGTTTTACACTGTATACTGCTATTTTAATATACTGGGGATATCCAGCTTCATGATGGTGAATGATTCAAGAATGTGAATATATAAGATCCAATGCTGGAGAAGGAGTGATTTATAAAGGTGAAGGGAAGATTTACAGGTGAGAATGGAGTGAATGCTAGAAGGGTGGTCACTAATACAGTAAGTAATGGGTAAGGCAATGTAATGAGGCACCAGAAGAGTGTAGTCAGTGTGGGATATAGAGTAACTGAGCAGCGAGCAGTCAAGAATGAGGAAGTAAAGGAGGGTACGAAGGGATAAATAAGAGAATGGAGGATAGGTAGAGATGAAGTTGATGAGGTAGAGGAATAGGAAAAGTGTTGAAAAGAAGCAGGACGTCGCAATGGGTAATAGTTTGGAGGAATATGGAGGCGGTAGCAGGGTGGCACATGTAATAGGACGTAGACGCAGGGAGGGCGGTGCTGAAAGAAATAGAAAAAAATGTCATTCACCACATATAGTATGTGGGAGCATTCAAGCTTATTTGTAGCTAGATGTTAATATGGTTGATATTCTCCGTAGCAGTTAAGCCTTCAAATTCAGAGGCTGTGCAGAAAGTAGCTACTTTTGTGAGGACCTAGATGACTCTTCTGTGATTATTAGTTTGCGAGAGTTGGTTAGGGCGGGTCAGTGAGAGGTTTAGTGTCAATTTGTATGCTGGATTGCAACTGAGTTGAGCAATGGAGGTGGTACAGATGATGAGGAATGTGGCAAGGCTTCTGTGTTTTTTTCCCTGATGCATACAAAACAGACCTGGTTGCATGTAGCACATACTAACTTAATATCACCATTGCATTCAAATGCAGTGTATGTACAGTGCAACTGAAAGGACTGGAAAGCAGGCTAAATTTTCCTATCTCGTTTGTTCAGCTAGTAAGTGTACATGTGTGCTTCGATTCCAATGTGTTTTCTTAACTAACGCTAACAAGACCGAAAAGGAAAAACTTTAATTCTCAGGTGCAAACATGTTTTGGAAACACAACAGCTGATAGCTACGAGGGTAGATGACCTTTTGTGTTCCATCCTGAGGGTGGAAGGAAGTTTCTGTGTAGACTTTTTGAATAAAAAGGCATTTTTCACATATCCTGCATAATGATGGAGGAGCCAAGCATGAACTGACCCCTCCTTAATCCATTGAATATCATGTTTAAGAAAACTATATAAGATACTGATGCAGGTGCAAGGGTGATACACATGGATCGATTGCTGGAGGGGACACGGAACCATGGAAATCCTATTTCAGACCTGAAGCCACAAAAAAGGGACACAGGGAGACTCTACATGATTTTGTATATTGTTTAGAAAGTACAAAACCATGTGGTTAGATGTCTGGTTGCAACTTAGATAAAACTAAGGTAAAACATAATTATTGCTGAGTTGTTTATAGTACTTACAGTCAGTGTAATGCACATGATTTCAGAGTACGATGTTGGCTGTATGTATAGCACCTGTAGAGATTTTCATACAGAGTTGCCTGACTCTTAACACTTCCTTTTACTAGAGCGTAACTCAGTAGGGGAGGAGTGAAAACTCCTGTCAATTCTAGCTTTCGCCTAAAAGGTTGCATTTACATTTTGAGGCTTGCATTATCTACATGGTGTGACCACAATAAACTGGGGCTAGCACGACAAGGAGCATGTAGTTTCATTAGAGGCAGTGATCTCAGCTTTGGTAGGCTGACACTCGAATACTAGAGACATCTAGAGTAATAAGATAAAGATGGATAATTTGTAGGAGAAGGGTTGTTGAATTTGGTCTGGAGTGAGAGATGCACCAACTTTCAAGTGTGATTATTTGTTAGAACTGAGCCTTTGATGCAGGCAACAAAGCAGCTCAGATTTGGTTAAGGCACAGCTCAGGGATTGTTTTAATAGGCAAAGTAGAAGGGCAGTAGATCAACCCAGGAGTGCTGAGGTGAGGCACTAGGAATAGAAATAGACACCAGAGTAGGGGGTATATGGAGTAATAGCGGGTTCAGTAGGTTCACAGCCCTAGGGATATTGAAAATATACCATAGTTCTGGGTCTGTAATGTTAGTAAAGAGAATCTATGGCACAGTTGTAGGATTGTTGAAAGACAGCATTTGTGGGCCTCTTGGATCAAATCTGTGGGGTTAAACCAGTGAGCTGCTGAGGTATAGCCGAAGGAGTGTTGGAAAGTAGTGGGTCTGTGGGCTAACTAAGGAGCAACTAAGGTGCAGCCCCAGGGAAATCATATAGATAACAATAGTAGTGGCCCTAAGGGGGCTCATGAGGCACAGCAAAAGTGAAGCCCTCTGAAGGTAGCCTAAACACCAGAGTAATGTTATATGGGGTCAGCCATAACCTGCAAGTGCAGTCCTAGAAAACTGAACAAACACCACAAAAGTGTGCCAATTGGATTAGCCAAGGAACAACTAAAGAACAGCCCAAGAAAACTGAACAGATGCCAGCAGTGGTGGGTTTATGGGGTGCAGGAGCAGATAAGAAGGAATTTCTAGGCTTTTAGACTAAATATCACAATACAGGACTTTATGGGTGAGCCAAGAATCTGCAGACAAACAGTCCAAAATATAAAATAGACACCAACATAGTAGACCTACAAGATTAAGTAAGGAGCAAATAAGGTGCAGTGCTAAGAAAAATGAATAGACACCAAGGGTGGTGGGCTCCTGAGGTCAGCTGAGGAGCACCTAAGATGGAGCTCTAACAATAGCCAAACAATCATAATAGCGAGCCTAACCTTGCCAGTTGAGGAGCTGGTAGTGTGCAGCTCTGGAAAACTGAATAGACACCAGAGTAGTGGGCTTTAGAAGGGTTCTGGAAATTGGTGGAGACGAGCCGTCACTGTGAAGCTTCACTAATAAGCAACTCCGGACCAGTCATGCACTTATTCAACCCAAACTGGACAATTTCCAAATGGATGCCTGCACCCATGAATATATAGGAAAGCACCTATGCAGAAATCATGCCTTGAGAAACGCTTCAGAGAAATCCAGTCTTAAACCCCTAAATGAAAGTCAGCTATCGCAAAAACTGCAAAATAACCTCCCCTCTGCATAATTATGGGGGAACACGGTGTGACACAGCACCCGTTTATCTTGACCAGCACACTCTTTGACCAGTGTAGTTTTGAACACATATGAGAATGTACAAGCCACAAGGTGTGTCTGGGTCAACATTCATCAGACTGCCACTGGTGGACAGGTGGCTATGATCATCATGTTGAAACTGGTACCTTGATCATGGATTCTGCCATGAGTGGTAGGATATGAATGATAGGACATGGCAATTGCCAGGCCGCAAGGTCCAACTGAGTTAATTACTGTCTCTTGCCCCTTTTCTCTATCAGGGGTTGCCGTAATAGGCAACCCCTGAGGGAGTTCATTTTAGTCCAATACCTCTGTCTACACATTTATGCAGATGATACAGAGTCCTATGTTCAGTTTTCAAGGGCTCCTGACCAATCTGTTTTGTCAAGCTGTCTAAAGGCTGTAAAAAATGGAGTGGTTCAACTGGCTAAGTTATACAAGTAAACTATAATGCTGATGTTCTTTATAGAATTGTATTTTGCTAAGTACTCATCTGTCCTGAACCTCCCTACTGGGGTACCAGGAGTATGACCAAAGAGGTACCTTAGTTTACAATCTCAGGTGAAGGTTATGGTTAATCTCAGGTGAAGATATAATGACATTATTTTCCCTGTATCCAGGTGGAAGATAAATCAATGCACAAACAAAATCTTACTTTGACTTTTAAAGAAGGCACAGCCAAACATAAAAAACCTTAGAACTAGGTTGTAAGACTGTGGTCATTTGAAGAGTTGCAGTGGTCAGTAAAAATGACATTATCTCTCGATAAAAGAGCACAAATATTTCAAGGTCAACACAGGCAACTTTACAATCTGATCAATTCCACTCAACCAGCTTCAAAGACATCCTCTCCTATCTTTCCGATCACAAAATCGCTGCTTGGAGACATCCTTTTGTTATGCTACTAAAAGAAGAAACATCTGTCTTAACTAAACAATTCAACAATCTATCAATTATCTCTGTAATGCAGAAACTTGTCTTCAAATAAAAAAACAATTAAGATTAATTTTATATACACTCTTGATTCTCCTCCTCTTCTTCCCTCATAACCAGTCTCAAGCACTTAGATGCAATTCAGTATACAATGGGTGCAATATAAGTGAAAACAAACAGTTTATGAATGTAGTACATCAACCTGATCTCTCTGTCCAATTAGCTTTCAGGCTTCCTTCTGTTCAAACCAATCACACAAGCAAGGTGCCAAGTCCGTACTCTCACTACTGGCCTGATTACAGAAGGGTGGAGTCCTGTCCCCCAGAGTTAAAAGGATGGCTAACAAAGGCTGGATTCAAGGAGACCATGGTCTTGGAGTCATCAGCCACATGAACAAAATCACACTGTCCCAGCATAAGTTCCATGGAAGAAACCCTGCTGCAATATCGATAAAGGCAACATGTGCTAGATTGTCTGATGCTGGTGTGGCAGAGGTGTTTTGTCCGCCACACTGGCAGGTAAACAGTCCAATTACTAAAGCCCAAATCCGCCACTCAGGATGTTTTTCTGGATTTTATGGTACTGCTTTCTTAATAATATAGCATTTCATTTGGCCCTTATGTTTTCTCCACTTAAAATGAAGCCATCATTTGCATTAGAATTGTGATGGCTGACAAGTAGCCTTGATTATCTTCCTAACAGGATGATTTAGAGCCATGTGTGACTACTATGTTCAGAAACCCCTGGAATAACTAACATTTATGTCGCACTCTGGTATATGTATGCACTTGACTTGCATCTGACCGCAAATAATGGGAAATACTGTGCACAAAGTGAAGCTTGCAGTAGCTGCAGACTAAAATTGATTGTCAGTATTGTCATAAAGCTGAGCATGCTTGAAGATAAGAATGCTGATCTTCAGAGCATTATGTTTGAACATGGACGTTACGGACATGGATGGCAACAGGAATGGTACTCATGGTGGATTCCTTTTTGAATATGCACTGCATTAGCTTTAGCATGCATTGTTGGACGCACCGTACTTAAAGAAAATATAATTAATATAGCCTTAAGAAAGCAGTTAGTGTTTTGTACATGCTCTTTGCAGAGACATGTTTCCAAGGATTTATGGTCCAATGATTGCGGGTAGACTCGGATAAAATAGATTGCTCTAGTCAGGTAGGGTGTTTTTAATTAGTTTGTTGGACTTCACTCAAGTGCTGTGTAATGTAGGCCTGACATTCAGGCCCCGAGTATGAAAGGTTTGAAAATTCAGACCGCTGTGCAAAACGCTATTAGGGCAAGGGGGTAATTACTGGGTGCGGTTAACTCCATACTGCCGTAAACTTTCTGCACGTTGAACCTGTGGATTTTGGTATTGAAAGTAGCAAGATTTGCATGTTATGCCTCATATTGAAATGCAAAACTCAGAATGGGTAATAACTATAGCACCTGAAAGGGGGGGTGGGGGCGCCAAAGTGCCTGGCTCCAAGATGGCCGCACTCCAGAGAGGCTCCTTGCGCTGGGTGCACCATCCATTGTAATCCGCCCACTATTGTGGCCCTCTAATGCCATACTGCCACAAAAGCCGACAACTCAGACAAAAGGTATATTGCCGCCATCTATGGAATCCTGCTGTGAGGCCAGCCGGCGGTGCTTGCTGAAGCGATCATCCCCACGGACGGCCTGAACAAGATGGTGGCATCCTTGCTGCGTACCGAGTGAGGTGTGGAGCAGTGTGGTGCCCAGTCGCTGCTTCCTAGGATGGGGCTCCCATGGCTGCAGGGGTCCAAAGAGCGGTCGGAGTACACTCCTCGCTTTGGAGGAAGGTGGACCCTGACGGTGGGAAAAAGAGGCTTGCAGGGATGGCTGGAGGTCTGAACGGCACAGGGACAAGGGGTGCTATGCAGCAGAAAGGAGCTCATGGCCCCTGGACTCTATTAGGGGCCTGAACTGTGTGGAGAGGATTGGGGCTGGCTGTGTCTGACCCCTGATAATGGCTGAGACCCTAGACTGATACCGGCTGAGGCGCACCCTGCTCACCCGATCCCCTGGCAAAAATGGGCAGGCCCCGTGTGAGAAGGGGCCTTGCCGGAGAGTGCAACTTTAGCAGCCTGATCCTGACATATGGGCGTCGGCAGAGCTCTGATGGAGCATGCACCCACCATTGAGTTGAAGGCGCATGCTGCGAAAAAATTTCAAATGCTTGCTTCAGAACACCAGACTGACCGTCACGCAAGCACTCATCACCAGCAGGCTGGACTACAGCAACACTACGCCGGAATCTCCAAACTCTTCCTACATACAGACTCCAGACCATCCAGAACAGCGCTGCAAGACTTATACTCTACCTCCCACCCCACCCCGCACCCACATCATACGGCACCTCAGGAACCTTCATTAGCTCCCCATTCATAAGTGGAGCCTATTCAAACTTCACACACACATACAAAGCCCTACACAATGCATGACCAGAATACCTGAACAACCGCATACAATTTCACCAACCCACCAGACAGCTACAATCTGCCTCACTCTCTTACTCATTCCCCACATCCACAAAATCAAAGCAGGAGGTCGCTCATTTTCCTACATCGCACCCAAGACATGAAACAACCTCCCTCAACACATCAGAGCCTCCTCCTCACTTCTCGAGTTCCGCAAGAAGCTGAAGACCTGGCTCTTCGTATTAGCACCTTGTGGACCACAAACCTACACACATGCCCAAGCGCCTGGATACCCACTTGGGTGATTAGAGCACTATACAAATTAATGTAACATAACATGTGCTGTGGCGCAGTGGGGCCTTGATTGAGGTGATCTTATCTGGCTCTCCAAAACTTTAATATCAGGACAGGCCCAGCTGTTTTCACTGGCTACTGGAGACCTGGGAAGGGTATGGGGCTTCTGGAGGTGGCTGAGTGGCACAGCAATTGCATACCCTTCCCAAGAAGGGAGACAAAAAGCAAGCAAAGCTAGCATTTGACATGAAGCGCTTAAAAAGGGTTCCGCCCAGAATAAATGGCTTCTTCTCTTCCGGCAGCTGAGGGCACAGACGTCCCAGATGTGAAAACAGAGCTGCATCAAATCCAACACAGCCTCACTACTATTGATGGCAAATTGGACACTCGCGCATCAAGGGTGGACAAACTGGCAGTCACCCTGGATCAACATAAGCGCCTGCATGCCATGGAATCCTGCATATCCACCTCAGATGACAACGTGGCGAAAGCCTGCAAGATTCTTACAGAGATAGAGAAAGTCCTAAAAGTCCTCCAAGCTAAGAACAAGGACTTGGAGACTCGATCGAGATGCAACAACTTGCGCCTAGTGGGAATACCAGAATCTACACTGGCTTCACAGCAGACTGCGTAGAAAATCTATTAAAGAGCCTTATTGGGCCCAATGCTTTCTCCCTCGCTGTCTCGGTGGAGAGAGAGCTCACAGGTCACTTGGGCCTCAGCCTCTGCCAGGAGTGCTTCCATGTCCAATCCTTGCCAGACTTTTCAATTTCAAGGACCGGAATGAAGCTCTGTCGGGTCCGCGAGCAGCAGCCGCCATCTCATGATGGCAACACCATCTTCATCTATCCAGACTTTATTAGAGTGGTCCAGGAGGCCAGATGTAAATATCAGCCAGTGAAGCGCAAGCTCCGCCAAGCAGGAGAGTCCCCTATGCTATGCTGTGCCCGGCATGCCTTAAAGTTACCCATCAAAATAAACCCTGCTTCTTTTCGACACCGCAGAGCGCCAATGCATTCCTAAAGATACTACTTGCTGAAGTTAAGGTGGATTTGCCTGGGAGACTTTTAAGTAATTTGGAGTGATAAATACGATCTTGCCGCAGGAAGCTGTTGAGATCCCACCGTCCCAAGCAGGTACCCAGTATGAGTCCGCTTTTTGGAGGCTTCATTCCACCACCCCTGGATCAAGCACATTTCACAGTGCAGGAACAACTATCAGGGTAGATTAAGAATAGGCCCAACTACAGACCCTCTTGAACACTGTGCTGACCACATAGGTGATGGCCTGCATCACACCGAGCTGCAGGATAACTTGAATGAGACTGCCAGATGCACTCTGGACCCTATGACTGATGAGCACTTACCAAGATAGGCCGCTTTATAGTGGTCACAAACAATTCCATCCTTACAAAGGGCATTAAGTAACCTTTCTTTTTTCCATTAGCACCCAGCGGGCCCTACCCCCATTTTTCGAGGTGGCGCTGTATGTCCGGCACTCTGTACTTCCCTCTAGGTGATCCCTATCCTGTCTCTGTTTTGTTTGTGCGGGTTATGGGCGTCAGTTTGCGCATGCATGCAGGGGGGCAGCGGAGATCTGGGAGGGAGCTTCACTGGTGGGAGGTAGGGAGAGTACATTGAGGTCTTAGTCATTCCCCTCCTAACGACGGACAATGACAGGTGTACAATTAGCCCATAGGCGCGCTGAACAGCTCTTTTCCCATACCAGGACACCAAGGACTTACTACTCCAGCACTGGCCAGAACACTACACAAAACTCGCCATGACACAGGTTAATGGGCACAGAATGTACACAGTCTCAACAAGACCTGGCACATTCTGCTTACCTGGATCAGCACAAAGCAGATATATCATTACTGCAGGAAACTCACATGGGTGCCGGAGTGTGCCCCCCTGCTATGGTCAAGTGGTGTGTCTATAGAGCCCCGGAATCCTACTCCACTTATGCAGAGGAGTGGCACTGTTTGTCAGGCAAAGGACACCCTTTTGACTGCTACATGAGGCTATTGATCCCCATGGATACTATATCATAGTCCAGGTGCTGCTGCATCATAAACATTTCATCATTATAAACACATGTGGACCCAACACGGATGACTATGCTGTGGGGGGATTTCAATTTAGTGCTCAATACACATCTTGACTCCTCGAATGTCACTAGTCGTTCACACAATGCTGCTGCTGCCATCCTTTTAGAACTAATGTGGATGGAGGGATCTGAGGACATATGGAGCCTATGGCACCCTGCTCTAGCAGAGGGCACACATGTCTTCGTCTTAGGGTTCCTGGGGACGAGTCGATTATTGGCTCGGGTCCAGTGACATCTGCACTTGGACGAAAGAAGTTGGCCAACTACCTTGTACATTCTCATATAATGCCTTACTCCCAGCACCATGTGTTCGCATGGAGACTGAACCCGGTGGCTTTACTGGACACTGTATTCAATGACTAACTCAGACTAGAGATCTCAATTTTTATTAACATAAATGACAATTCATAGAGACTGTGATAGCAGTGTGGGTCATTCAATATCGCACTAGTGTGTAGTCCTATTATTGTATGCTCTACCTGTGCTTAACCTTTCATGACCCCACTGCTTAGAAGTCGCAGACAATGCAATACCAGACCAGACGAACGAAAAGGAGCATACAGTGTATAATAAATATAGCTCAATTTAGAGCAATAGGAGAGATTCCAATAAGATACAATATCGAAATGTGTCCATAATAAAAGTTCAATCAAGTTCCTCTGGAGTCTTGCACGTATGTTCAAATCCACCTTTATTGAAGTACTTGGTCAAACAATTGCAAATCAGCTCAGTCAGCGCGTTTCGTCCCTTAGGACTTATCAGGGTTGGATAAATCAAAAATCCCTTATTCTCTCGTAGTGTAGCAGGCCAGGCCGATTGCCCGTGATTTGGGACCTTGACACAGAAGGAGATAAAATAGGGGTACTGAACCAACACCTACGTTTGAACTTTTACGGATGCTGGTTTCTTGATGACATCATACACTGCGAGAGAAGGGATGTTTGGTTTATCCAACCATGATGAAGTCCTAAGTGACGAAACGCATTGGCTGGGCTGATGTGCAATAAAAGACAATTCGACAGACTTGGTTGGCACGGTCTGGTAGACCTTTAAGGCCTACCTGTGTGGTGCATGTATTGCTAACAAACAGAGTCCATAAGGCGCTGAGAGTGCATCTCAACAGGCTGTAGATGGAGATCAAGCTTCTAGAGTACACAGGGCAGGGTCAGATGTCTGCTAAGGCGATAGCTGAAATCTTAAACAAATTGGACAATTTCTTGGAGACATCTGAACAAGAATTCAAACACCTTCATAAATTTGCAACCGCCAGGGCATTTGGTGAAGCAGAGTGTCAGAGGAGGACGCTAGCTTAGATGCTGCGTCGAGATCACACACCCCAAGAGATACTCCAACATGACAGTGAGACATGAGAGACCGTGTATGAGGCAGAGGAGATATTAAAGGAATTTGTACAATATTACACGGGCCTCAACATATCCCGTGCAACTTGGGATTCGGTTGATTACCTGGCATATTTTGATCGAATTGCACTAACACAGCTTGAGGGGCCCCCAACGCCAATTCCTTGCAAAACCACTCATTGTAGACGAAATTGAGGAAGTCCTCTCCAGTATGCCAACCTGTAAGGCACCAGGGGGTGACTGATTCCCCTCAGAGTTCAACAAACCTTACTCTCCTCTTTTGGCTCCACAATTGCTTCAGGTGTACAATGAGGCGTTTGCAAGGGGCTCACCCCCCTCCTTCAAGGAGGCCACGATCATTACTTAAACCGGGTAAGCCCTCATTGCGGTGTGACTTATACCACCAGTTATCTCTCCTCAATGTTGATGGCAAAATACTTTCTAAAGTGTTTGCCAAACTTATATGGTTACTTCCCCCCAAATCTGATCTTATCAGACGAACTTTGCCCCGGGGAAATCCACATCTCATAGCCATCGAACACTTTTTGCAGTACTACACCAGCCGGAACTGAACTTAAATGCAGTGGCGGTCTTCCTAGACGTGACTAGGGCGTTGATTCCTTGGAATGGGCGTTCCTGCTAGCCATCCTGTTGAGAACGGGATTCCCCGATATGTTGAATTAAGCTCCTCTACCAGGAACGTACCGCCAGGGTTAGGTTAAATGGTCTCCTGTTGGCATCCTTGCTGGTCGGTTGGGGCAAGCGGCAGAGCTGCCCATTATCCCCTCTGCTGTATGCACTGGCATCGGACCCGCTGGCATGTGTGATTCGCCAACTACACACGGCCAGGGGCCTGAGTTTCTCGTCGTGAAATTTGATTGTCTCCCTATATGGGGATGACATCACACTTTACCTCTGCGAACCGGCCCGTAACTTGAGCCTTGTGATTAAGGAATTTACACTCTTTGGGATGCTCTGAGGTAGCTCAATAAATTGGAACAAGTTCACTGTATTATCCCTTACCCCGGGTACTCAGACATGCACACTAGACTACTCCCTTCCCATAGTGCACACCGTCAGTCAAACATTTTGGAGTTTGAATTAGTAGGGACATGGCCACTATCACCACAGAGAATTATGGCGTCGAGAATTCCAAACTGCGACAAAGCGTCACCAGATGGAAGGGTCGCCCCAGTCACTGGCCGGCAGGCTTGCCATAATGAAAATGGTGGTACTTTTTTTTTTTTTTTTTTTTTTTTTAAAACACTGCGATCCCTGTTGATAACCCTTGTGGGGGCTGGGAGGCAACCCAGAATTTGCTGGGAGCTGCTCACACTACCATATGCGCAGGGTGGGTTGGGTGCCCCTGATTTTGAATTATACTACAGCTGCACGCAGGCACAGCTTGCCAATTTTTGGCTGACGCCTCAGCGCTATATGGCGCCCGTGGCAGTAGAACAGGATACAGCACATCCCCACCCACTGCACTCAATGGTAGGCCTGCCACCCAAAATTAATTGTGCAGAGATTAACACTGTACACTATACGATCTGGGCATGGGATAGGATCAGACACCGATTGCACCACCAGATACTCTACTCCCCTACCCAGCCTCCGCCACACCACAGACTTGCACAACTTACCGAGGAGAAACAGGTACTTCATAGACATTATATGTGGGGGATACACAAGGTGGGCGACATTTTTGATAACCGCGTGTTTGAAAGTCCAGGCAGAAAGGCCGGGACAGCTTGTTCAGCAACAGATACCTTGGTGTACCTGAGGCTTCGCGCTTTGTGCAAAACCAATTACCCCTCCTTTCCTCAAGAGTCCCAGGCTAGTAAGGCACAAGGCCTACTGATAGACAATTCATCCCGCAAACATTTGGTCACGGTCCTTCACTGTGCAATACAATCAGAGGCCACGGTCCTCAAGCTGCACGCCAGAATGCGATGGGAGGCTGCCCTGGGAATGCTGCTCACTGATAAGGAATGGATATACTGCTGCAAGCAGCTGGGAGAACTGCCCCCTAACAGCAGACTGCTCCTTATCCACTTTAAATATTTACACCAACTATATCATACCCCCCTGAGAGCGCGTAGATATAGGGGAGAACTGGACTCCTCTTCTCGAGATGTAATCCCAAGCGGCAGACTTTGTGAACATGGCCTGGTCCTGTGCAAGCATAGGGAAATACTGGAATGAAGCGATTTGCAGGATTTCTGACATGATTGATTAGCCCCTACAGACATCCCCGAAAATGGCCTTATTAGGATACACTGCGGCCGTGAGGAAGGACCTGTGGCGCTTCGTCTCCCTTGCTTTACTTTTGGCTAAGCGTCAAGTGGCCTGCATATGGGGCAGGGAAAAAGTTCCCACAGTGCAAAGATGATTAAAATACATGATATACTGTAATGCCCAACTGGAACTGTACTATTCTACGTTGCCAGCAGGCCCAGAGGTATTTGGGGCCCTCTACAGATGTACTTGACAAGTGCAACTAACCACATGACTTAGATCTGGCACTGAAGTTTCCCAGGAGTAGAGGTTGGTTCCACTGCCCTGTTCGGCATTTTGAAATCTATTGGGGGTGGTTAAATCTGCCCACATACTGGTAGCCTGGAGAGGGTGGGTACCGTGTCACCCGCGAAGAACGTATGTAAGATTGTATATATGATTATTTACTTAGGCTCTCCCCCTGTCCAATATATATATGATAAAGGTGACCAAATTGTTATTCCCTTGGGTTTCTTCTTTCTTTCCTTGTTTCTTTCCCTTTATTATTAATTGGATACTGTAGTGTTCCCCATGATGTGGATGAATCCATCATATGTATACTTGCAGTTTAAAAAAAAAAAACTATCAACGAAAAAAAAGTATAGCGCCTAACATCAGTCCCCATGGCATTCTAAAATGTTATGAGGTGCGATAATTATTGCATCCATTACTGGCCAAATCTTAATTTGGGCCATAGAATTATGAAAAGTCTGACAAAATTAGGAAAGTCTGATGGTTGGAACTTCTTGTATCACCCTCAGATTTATTACAACTAACCCTCATATTCTCTTACTAGAATTAAGGGAATGCTAAATGTTCCTCTTATTCCATCTCTCTTTGAAGGTTGAGGCCTGACTGTAAATGAAATTGTATTTCCTTCCAAATTATGAAAGGCTTTTCTTTCAACCAGAAAGGATATCAATTGATGCTAAGATTTGTTTAAAAACTGAGAGTCAACCTTATGAAAAAGAGGAGGGTCTCCTTTTTACATCTAACAGCAATTATATGACCACATGTGTGGACAGCTTGTTACTGCTCCGGGATGTCCATTCTGAGATATTTTGTTTAAGGGTTATGGTACTGAGCAGGCACAGGTTGGGGAAAGTCATGGTGGAGCGATTTGATGGAATGGAGTTTGGCAATATCACCACATATCTGATTGTCATGAAGCTGTCACAGTATGTAGCTAGTTGGGACCTGCAGTGGTAGGCTAAATCAAAGTCCATGGTTTTCCAGTGGCACATCGAAGATCTCTTTAGCTGTTCCACGGCTGTTCAGTTAGTGATGTGAGTTTATTTGCAGTGGACTGGGACAGTACTGGATGATGGACTTGACCAGTGGCACCTCCGTCTTATTTTATTTATAGAGTTTTATATAGCGCAGACTTGACCTGAGGGCATCAGAGCGCTTTACAGAGATTCACACAAGCACCAAAGACCCAAGATACGTTTGGAGTAGATGCATATACACAGTGACAAAAAGGGATGCTTGGTATGTGACAAGGCATATACATTTTGAGGTAGATTATAGGTACACTTAATTATATATAGCGCATTACAGTGCATTGCGTCAATTGTACGACCTTGCCGGAGGGGCAGTTAAAGGAAAAGTACATACTAACAGTATAGAAGAAAAAAAAAGCAGCAAAGCAAGAATGATCAGTCTTTAGGATGGACGATGTAGTTCTGAGGTAGCTGGGGTAAGGACTCGTGCAGGCAAGGGAAATTAGAGACACAGTTTTCCTTGTGATGGTGTTGCACTGATTAACTTAGAGGGTGCGAAGCCAAATGCCCACAGGCTGGTCAGGTGCTCAAGGGTGAGGATGTAGGTATTTATTGAGAGTAAGAGCTTCTGTTTCTTCTTGGAATGCGGGAAGGATTGGTTTGCCCACAGGTCCTGGGGCAGGGAGTTCCAGATTCTAGAAGCGTTCCCAAAGAAGGAGCGGGTGCGAGATTTCTCTCTTAACTTTTGGTGGGATCAGGAGTAGACTGTCAGAGCTTCGTAGATGTCTCAGTTGTTTATGGATGATGTATTTTTGGGTGAGATTGTTGAGCAGACTAATTTGTATGCTGAACAGTTTTTGAGGGACAACAGTGCCAGACTTAGGCCCCATTCTAGAGCTACCCGGTGGAGTCCCACAAATCTGGAAGAGATGAAGAAGTTTTTGGGTTTTACTTTTTTGATGGGTTTGATAAGGAAGCCGTCCATGGGTTCATATTGGTCTACCAGTCCCTTGATGGCAACGGCCATATTTCCTGCAGTTATGACTCGTGATCGGTATTTACTTTTGCTTCGGATGCTGCATTTTGTTGATAATGGTTTGGCGTTGCCACGAGATCACCCTGAATGTGACCGTCTTTTTAAGATTCGGCCTGTTCTTGATCACTTTGTAGATCGATTTTCAGAGATCTATACTCCAGGGAAAGAAATATCTATTGATGAGTCTTTGGTCCTGTTCAAGGGCCGTTTGGTTTTTAGGCAGTACATTCCTAGCAAGAGGGCACGCTATGGAATTAAGCTGTATATGTTGTCTGAGAGTAGGACAGGATATGTTTTTAATTTGCGTGTGTACACTGGTAGGGATTCCACTATTGACCCCCCTGGTTGTCCGTCCACTTTTGGAGTTTGAGAAAATTGTGTGGGATCTTGCTAGAGGACTGTTTAACAGAGGCCACCATTTGTACCTTGATAACTTCTACACTGCTGTGCAATTGTTTAAGGAATTGTTCAAAGTGGACACTTTTGATGTGGCACAATCCGCTCTAACCGTAAAGGTTATCCAAAAGAGCTTGTTTGCAAAAAACTTCAGAGGGGACAGTGCAGTGCCTTGCGTAGTGAGGAACTGCTAGCTGTGAAATTTGTGGACAGGAGGGATGTGTACATGCTGACTACCATCCATGATGAGTACTTCACCTGTGGCTGTTTGGGGTCAGATTGCTGAAGTGCGCAAACCTGTGTGCATTTTAGACTACAATAAGCACATGGGTGGTGTTGATAGAGTAGATCAGAGGTTGGAACCTTACACTGCTATTCGTAAGGCTTACATTTGGTATAAGAAGTTGGCCATCCATCTCTTCAATTTAGCAACTTTCAATGCTTTTGTTGTGTTCAAGGAGTGTTCTCCTGCGTCAAAGTTGACTTTTGTTCAGTTTCAGCAGTCTGTCATAGGCAGCCTTGTTGTTGTGGAACAGGCAAGTGTTCCTAGAGTTGGAGTGGTGGAGGATGTGGCTCGATTGAAAGATCGCCACTTTCCTGATCACATTCCTCCTACACCCTCAAAAGACTTTCCCACTAGGAGATGTAGAGTCTGTTGGCGAAGAGGTACGCGGAAGGAGACTCGTATGTACTGCCCTGAGTGTCCTTCTAACCCTGGGCTGTGTGTGCCTGCTTGTTATAGAGCGTACCACAAGCAAAAGAATTATTGGGAGCAACCATGAGTGGTAAAGTGAACTGCCTGGCCTGTAATGTTTAAGAATTGTTGTTCTGTTTCAAGGTTGGCATTAGTGCAATGTATTTAGTTTCTGATTTTGTGTTAGTAGATTTGTATCTATTTGCAATTTGTTTGTGTTTTCTTTTGTATAAAAAATCCTAAATGTGATGGTGGTGTGTGTGTAGGCTGGTGCTTGGCTGGCGGTGTGCGTGGAGTGGCGCTTGGCTGGCGGTGTGCGTGGAGCTTGGCTGGCGGTGTGCGTGGAGTGGCTCTTGGCTGGCGGTGTGCGTGGAGTGGCGCTTGGCTGGCGGTGTGCGTGGAGTGGCGCTAGGCTGGCGGTGTGCGTGGAGTGGCGCTAGGCTGGCGGTGTGCGTGGAGTGGCGCTAGGCTGGCGGTGTGCGTGGAGTGGCGCTAGGCTGGCGGTGTGCGTGGAGTGGCGCTTGGCTGGCGGTGTGCGTGGAGTGGCGCTTGGCTGGCGGTGTGCGTGGAGTGGCGCTTGGCTGGCGGTGTGCGTGGAGTGGCGCTCGGCTGGCAGTGTGTGAGTAGTGACTTGCTGCTGGTCACTACACACACTGCTAGCCGAGCGACACTCGACGCAATCCATCAGCTTGTGTGGTTGCTGTGTTAGGAATGTGGACGTGTGAAAGTGATGGGCCCTTGAATGGCGCTGTCTGCTGGTGTGAGTGTTGTAATGTGATGGGCCCGCGGCTGGTGGTGTGAATGGTTTTGTATTTGTCACACGTATGAAAGGTGTATGAATGGCCTGTAAAGAGGTTGGTGCCTTGTCGTGGCTTTACAGCTCACGAGCTGTGAGTCAATGGTTCAGTTTCTCGTCCTTTCAATTATTAACAGTGCATTTCATTTTTGTGAAATCACTTGTTAATACAATTGTATATACTGAACCATCACTCACCCTCGTGCCAAATCCAACCAGTATGTGTGTGTGCTTGAGGATTAGATGGCTGTGCAGTAATATTTTTTTTTTCTCTTTCTCAAGCAGGGTGTACCTTGTCCCTTTTTGTGAATGTTGTAATGTGTTTGTTTCGTGCCTGGTGGTGTGAATGGTCGTGTGTGTATCACGTATGAAAGGTGTGTGAATGGCCTGTAAAGCGGTTGGGGGCTTGACGTGGCTTTACAGCTCACGAGCTGCGAGTCACTGGTTCAGTTTTTTGTCCTTTCAATTATTGACAGTGCATTTCATTTTTGTGAAATCTCTTGTTAATAAAATTGTATATACTGAACCATCACTTGCCCTAGTGCCAAATCCAACCAGTATGTGTGTGTGCTTGAGGAATAGATGGCTGTGCAGTAATCTTTGTCTTTTTAGTCTGTCTGCCAAGGTGTACATTCCGTCTAAGAATAACCTACCAACTGTAGATATTGTCGTAAACGAAACACCCATGGGAGTACATGGTGATATCTCTCTTGTGGATCCCAACAAGTTATGGTACCCACAATGTCCTGCAAACCTCAAAATGTCTGTCACATTTTCCTTGCAATATTGTGCCAAAATTTTCACGCTGCAGAAATAAACACATTATCTCAAAATGACCTGGTTTTGCAAGGGGGGTCACCTGGGTTTTTGGCCCGGGGCTCGGCGGCCACTTAGGGAAACCTACCAAACCCACACATTTCTGAAAAGTAGACACCCGGGGGCTTCCAGGGAGGTATGGCTTGCGTGGATCCCCCAACGTTTCCTTAACCAGAATCCCCTGCAAACCTCAATTTTAGCTGAAAAAAATCACTTTTTTCAGAAATTTTTGTGTGGGAAAGTGTGGCATCACCGGGCTCACACAAATTTCCTACCACCCAGCGTTCCCCCAGGTCTCCCGATAAAAATGGTGCCTCACTTGTGTGGGAGGCCCAAGTACCCGCGACAGGCAAGGGCCCACAACGTATTGAGGCGACCTCAAAATGGCCTATCACAAAACGACCTGGTTTTGCAAGGGGGGTCACCTGGGTTTTTGGCCCTGTGCTCGGCGGCCATCTAGGGAAACCTACCAAACCCACACATTTCTGAAAAGTAGACACCCGGGGGCTTCCAGGGAGGTATGGCTTGCGTGGATCCCCCAACGTTTCCTTACCCAGAATCCCCTGCAAACCTCAATTTTAGCTGAAAAAAATCACTTTTTTCACACATTTTTGTGTGGGAAAGTGTGGCATCACCGGGCTCACACAAATTTCCTACCACCCAGCGTTCCCCCAGGTCTCCCGATAAAAATGGTGCCTCACTTGTGTGGGAGGCCCAAGTAACCGCAACAGGCAAGGGCCCAAAACATGTTTTGATAGGCAATGTTGATGTTGCCTCAAAACGTCCAGGTACTCCCAATTTCGGAAATGTGCAAATATCTACTGTTTCTAAAATCTACATTTTGTTCCCATTTCAGAAATACATAGGTGTCTTTCATAACAATTTTTCCATGTATACATTTTCCCAAAATAATTGCTATATACCCGGTACATAATAAAAAACCATTGCAAGATGCTGCTCAGTTATTGGCTCTGGGTTCGTCGGGTTCTTGGTGAACCTACAAGTCTTATATATCCCCACAACCAGAAAGGTCCAGCGGATATAACGGTATATTGCTTTGAAATAGCTGTCATAATTAGAAGAAGTTACAGGTGAAAACGTTGACACAAATGGCTGTTTTTTTCAACTAATTTTCAATTTTTCCTTCATTTAACTGTTAGTTTCTATAAGGAAAACTTTAAGGATCTACACAAATGACCCCTTGATGAATTCAGAATTTTGTCTACTTTTCAGAAATGTATGGCTTTTCAGGATCCATTATTGGTTTCATACCCATTTCTACCATTAACTGGAAGGAGGTTGAAAGCACAAAAAATAGCAAAAATAGGCTATGTCCCAGAAAAATGCCAAAACTGTGTAAAAAAGTTGGTTTTCTGACAAAAGTCTGCTTGTCCCTGAAAGCTGGGAAGATGGTGATTTCAGCACCACAACCCCTTTTTGATGCCATTTGCAGGGAAAAACAAGACGCTTTCATCTGTAGCCCTTTTTCGCATTTTTCCCCAAAAAAAAAACATTTTGCTGTATTTTGGCTAATTTCTGGGTCCCCTCCAGGGGAATCCACAAACCCTGGGTACCTTTACAATACCCATGATATTAGAAAAAAAGGACGCAAATTTGGCGTGGATACCTTATGTGGTCAAAAAGTTACAGGGGCGTAAGCGCGCACTACCCCAAATAGCCAAAAAAAGGCTTAGCACAGGGGGGGGAAAAGGCCTAGCAGCGAAGGGGTTAACATGCAGGACGAAATTAACATTGCCTTCTACTTGTATTACGCCTCTTTGTACAAAGCCCCTCAAGAGTGTGACCCAGACATGATTCACTCCTTCCTGGATGGAGTCACTCTCCCCCGAATCCCGCCCCCATAGTATGCGTAGCTGGAATCCCCCATCACTGAACCGGAGATAGTAGTCGCCATACAACAGATGGCAAGAGGTAGGACTCCCGGGCTGACTGTTGGCCTCTGGAGTTTTATACATCCTTTCTCGTGCAACTAGCCCCTCGTTTATGTCGGGTATACGCCGATGCATGCGTAAAAGGCGAGTTACCCTCCTCCCTCCGCGAGGCTGTACCGGTGGTCCTACCCAAGCAAGACAGGGACCCAATGCTTCTAGGATCGTACCGCCCAGTGTCCCTCCTAAATACTGATAAGATCCTTGGCAGAGTTCTGGCTAATAGACTGATAGCGGTCACCCTACTTCTTGTGCACAGCGACCACAATGGCTTTATACCTGGCAGGAGCACCTCCCTTAATTTACGTAGACTCTTCCAGCTAATGGACTGGGCGAGCACATCGGAACTACAAACATGGGTCGCCTCACTAGACATCGGGAAGGCATTCGACACCTTGGGCTGGCGTTATTTACATGCAGTGCTTTCAGGCTTTGGGATGGGTCCCCGATTCTGAAAATGGATTTCCTTATATATAATTCACCAATGGCACGAGTGAAGACTGGTCCCGTTATTTAGGACCCCTTTGTCATTGGTGATAAGGGGCATCCCTGACGGGTGCCCCGTTCACTCATTTTTGCGCTGGCAATGGAGCCACTTGCTTGCGTGCTCAGACTGAGGGCGGCGGAATGGGGAATACGGGCGTACAATCATTGGCACATAGTTTCACTGTATGCGGGTGACGTGCTGATATATTTGCGTGGAGACGCGACAGTCCTACCAGAACTGATGGCACTACTGGAACGCTTTGGGCGGGTATCTGCCTTAAAGGTGAATTGGGATAAATCTCTCTTATTTCCTATGTCCCCCTGACTCCCGAACAGCGGAACGCCCTTCCGCACACGCCACTCCCCTGGTCCCACAACTCCTTTAAATATTTGGGTGTTCAGGTGTACCACTCAAATGAGGACGTACTGGACGGAAACTTGGGCAAAGTAATGGCGAGCGCCCGCTCCTCTCTGCCATTCTGGACAGGGTTACCGCTTTCACCCTTCGGTCATATAGCCATCTCTAAAATGCTACTCTTGCCTAGGTTGCTGTACTTTTTCGCTTCCCTCCCCCTCCTAATTCCACAGAAATTCTTCTGTGAGCTTCAGTCACTATTGTTAGCTCTCATATGGGATAGGAGCAGGAAACTTGTTACTCTTGTGAAACTGTATGCCCCATTATCTGAGGGTGGCTTGGGAGCCCCCAACTATGAATATATTACGCAGCTGCGCAATTACGGTGGCCAATGCGTTGGCTGGCCGGCCATAATACTATGGAACTGGGATGCTGGGCGACTGGGCTTCGCCCGACTGCCGTACTGGAATGGTTGTGGGGCTCGGAGATTACGATCCCGAAGAGGCCAGGGAATATCTTAATGTCCACGGCCCGTTCGTGATGGTCTTGTTTGGAGTGGAGAGGTGTGGTGCAGCGGCCAGGGCAGCTGACTTCGGAGCATAGGGCTCACGGTTCGATCCCCGGCTCCGGCGGCAGCTCAGCTCAGCACCATGTGACTCTGGGCAATAGCTCACTTAATTTCCAGGACGGCCCCCAGCGCCTTGAGACCCGTAAGGGTGAGTAGCTCGCGCTTTACAAATACGGATTTACATTTACATTTACTTGAACAAGAAATGCCCCCCCCCCCCCTCCCATCCGTATGCCCCTGAATTATCACCCTGGGTGTTGCCTGTTTGCATTGCACTGGGCTCTCGACCGGAGGTGACAGAATGGACCAGGGTCGGAGTCACCTCCTGGGACGACTTGTTCTCGTACTTGGTTCTAATGTACAGTCTAGAACCTGGTGGACGATTATAGAATCCTCCTGGGACCTTTCTTCTGTACGCGACACTCACGCACTACCTCCACAAGATATGGGGCAGGACACATGACGAACCAGCAACATCTTGGCTCCTTCAGGCACTACTTGTACATGGCACTGGCCGACGCGCCATAACTATGCTGTGCAATTCATTACGACAGGACAATGTGGCCCCTCTTATGATGCTCAGGGCTTACTGGGAGGAAGCACTCTCGATTACATTAACTCACAGCCAAAGGATGCAATATCTGGGTAACGCAAAAATTATCTCAGTGAACACCAGACTTAAGTATACCCAATTTAATTATCTTCATCACACCCACCTCACCCCCCATAAACTTGCACAGATGTACCCTGGCTCTCTGGGGAGTTGCCCTCGCTGTCAGGACACTGAGGCCACCTTCGTCCACATGGTGTGGTCATGCCCGCAGCTGGCAGCTTAATGGGCGGCAGTGGCTGACACACTGAGGCTACTGACAGCGCTGTTGTGCCAGACAGTCCGCACAAAACGTAAAACTCTCAATACATTTCTGGATTTGGCCCTGGTGGTAGCTAAACAGAGGATTACAATGTGCTGGAAATCCCAATTAGCTCCACCTACTCAGTTGTGGCTTGCGGACGTACGCAGGGCCCTCATAGCTGAACTTGAGACCCCCATGGCCACGTGCCAGGACACCCGATCACACCCAAACCTCCTGTTTGGAAAACATACCTCACAGCAATTGAGGCTAGGCTGGCAGATACTCCCACTCGAACACCAGATTAGCAGAGTCGACATGAGAGTGTGAAAGGACAAATATCAAACGTCACTGGGAACCGTCTTGTCATACTGTAATACCACTCATTGTCCCTTTGCCTCCCAACACCGCCCCCACACCCCAGACAAACACGATTGGTCTGCGCCCCAGTAGTGGTATGCCACATGGGCACCCTCACCCTATGCATACACAATGTTTGTCTGTATTGACCGCTTGAAACATTATGGATACATAACGTACGATATGGTCCCAACCCTTTCTTGGTTGTTGTTTGGAATATTTCTTGATATGTATCGCTGTGCTTGCAAATCCGCATTAGTTGCTCAGTTACTCCAAGATGTGTCACAACACTATTATGTGGAATTACTGTGTTCACTCTCTTCTTACTGTTGTCACAGCATTGTACATTACACTGTAGCGATATGATGTTGTATGCTCCCACTGAGTATGGAATTATGAATGTTTATCAGAAAATCAACAAAAAAAAATAAGATATTAGAATCAGTGTGAGCCAGGAGCGTTACATATTTTAATCTAATTGCATTTTTACAGTGCTTCCTACCCCTGATGAGGCACTAAAATGTTTTACACAGGGCAGCACGCAGCACCAGAAACCAAGGTTAGTGGTTTTTCAATGGTTATTGGAATTAGTTTTGTGCTCTTAAGGATACCATTGCATGCAGACAGTCCACTTTCTAAGTAGTAGATGAAATTAACAGGAGTTAGGAGTGATCTTTAGTAGGAGGGTTATGTGACTTTAAGCAAATGGTTGGCGGTGCTGGTAGATGAATACAGAAGATGAAATATTATTAGGCTGCAGGGATAGGACTTAAAGGAGAGGTTGTGATCTGTGAGCCAAGATGTGGGCATTTTACAGAAATACAGAGATTATGGTGAACATGCATATGACATAGGGTAGGCTGTGCTCAGAGAGGAGGCATGTAGAGGATGGAATGTAAAGGGACGTTCATATGAGAGAAAAAGTAGGGGCAACAACTGGAAAATTCAGAAGAGGCTTTTTTGAGATCACAGGCAATCTTAGACTGAAGAACTGTAGAAAAAAAGACAACATTGTTTGCATGTGAGATAGTGCTATATTAAGTACTTTTGACATGTTCTTCGTGGATAACAGTGGCTACCTGTTCAAAGCCACGGTCCTGAAGCAGAAACAGCATGGCCCGGCAGGGGAAAAGAAGGCAGCTTAAGGCTCTCATTTACCTGACAAGTTTGTATGTGTTCTTCTCTAGCATGGTTTAGCAAGCTAACTAGATTGCTTACTTTCTCTTTCCTTCCTTCTTCCAGCTTTATTTCACAATATCAGTATCTCAGCAAGTCTCTATATTTCTTTTTTATCTTCCTCATCTCCCATACCAAACCTTTAAATTTTTACGTTGTGCATGCTTTTGAAGATCGACCTGTTAAAAGGACATTGTTGCCCAAGTTCTTTAATTTTTGCGCTTACTTACACCACGCGATCCTTTTGGAGGTATGTCGGTTTTCAGTTGTCTTTCTGTTAAACTCCACCTTAAACTAAATTACATTTTGATGAGTCTTGAGTATTTAGTTGGTTACTCCATCATGCCTAGGGTTCACAAAGGATGGCACTGTTGCAGAACTTAATCACAATCTCTTTTTTGATGCATGTGAAAACAGATTGAAAACATTGCTTAATGTGTGATAAAATGAGTGCCAATGCCAAAGCTCTGCTCAGAAGGAGCGACGGTTACCAAGGCTGCACAGCCTTGAATATACCTCATCCCTCTTTAGTCCACTCCCAGACACTCCCTAGCCCCCCTTTTATCCCTCTCTTGCAGGTCCCTTCTTTCTCCCTTTGTGACGTTTTTCCGTGTTTCTCTTCCTTCTCCCCCTTTTTTAAACCTTTTTGTTGAACATTTTTTCATTTCATTAGCAACAGTGCAATCAAAAAGTGGTTGGCAGTTACGAGTAGTTTTCCAGTGAGCAAAATATCACAAGGTAAAATGTCACACTCTAGCACTTTAGGCATCTGTTATAGTGAAGAAAGTGCTGAGCAATCTTGCCAATACCACTGGAGGAGTAAATAGAACAGACATTATGGTGGTGGCATGTGAGCGACATAGCGCATACTGAAGGCTTAGGGTGTCTGGATGGTTCAATAGGGGGAAGCGCCAGCAGGCAGGCGAAGGTCCAGCTAGTTGATAGGGTATGTATTATGATAAACGTTTGTGGGGGCAATTATAGTCCTAGGAGTTGGAAAAGTGGCTTAGGATTTCCAATGTGAGAGGGGATTTTACATGCGTGTGTGTGTATTGGGCATTCTGAGGGGGAGCATGAAGCTCTTGGTCTAGGGAGGGAGGTCATCATCCCCAATGCTGGCCAGAAGCTGGATCAGCATAGTAAACAATTCCATCGATATGGGGTGTTTGTGAATGCCCCTTGACTCTTCACTGCAAATCCTCCTCCTTTCTTCTTTGTATGTTTTACTCTCGGTAAATATATGATGAGCAAAAATAAGTGCTGGTCCTCGAATGTGGGTGCCTAAAATTAAGCACTGTTGAACCCCCATGCATACAGCTTATTTTACATGTACCCTAATATATTCCATGGGGAAAGCCACAACTGACAGATGAAAGTCTAAGCGTGTGTGGGGCGGGGGTGTGTAGGGGGGTAAAGGAACACTGTGGCACACACCATGGGAATGTCTCTACATAGAGATACTCTGGAAAATGGTTGGAATGTGAAATCCTAGTAGAGCCAAAAGAGAAGTTAGTGGAACTAGGAATATGGGGGGGGGACACAGTGGTGCCAAGATACAAGAAAATATGTGACATTGGGCTGGTGAGGACAAGAGATATTACAAGACTGTGGGATACATAAAGAATGGCAATGCTTAGATACATGGTGGTCAAATACATAGGCAAAGAGTGCCTCAATAAATTTGACAAAGTCTGTGGGAATTCTGGGGAATAGTAGCCCCCCATGGTGAGGAAGACATACAGAACCAGCAAGATGAATAAACAACAAAACGAATAAAGTAACAAAATACAGGACTTCATTGGATTGGAGATGGATTCCTTACCCCTTGTGACCAACCCACAAAAGGGCAAGATGGGGAAACTAAGAATGTCAGGTCAAAAAAAATAAAGACTCAATGATCAAAGGAAATTAAGGCTGCAACTGAATTAATGTAACAATGACATATTGTTGGTTTGTTTGAATGATAAAACAGTAAAAAGACCCTGTACTCACCTTCAGCTTCCTCCTCGCATTGAATTTCTTCAGACACTCTACCGTCTCCTGCCTATGCATCATGGAAGCCACCGTTGATCGTTGCTGTGAAAGAAGGAAAGAAACAAAACAGCATGTTTAAGTAAACAGACTAAGTATCTTTTAATTGAACTCCCACAATCACGCTGTATAAATGCTCAAATCTTGACAACAGCATCACCAGAGAATACAAACTCTCTCAGGCTCTCCCTTCGGCTAAGCTTTCTCTCCAGCAGTGACACTGAAGTACATGAAAAGGAAGAGGGAAAGGTTACTTATCCTGTAAGCATCAGTTCGTAACATTTGGTGGTATAGATTCACATACTGCATACTCCTGTCATATAGTGTTGGGTAGGGTCATTTGGAACTTTTTTTTTTTTAAGAAGTCTCTAGAGTTACATTGTATAGGGCCTCCACCATTAGTTGGCAATGAGCATATGTATCAGCTCCATTGTTAGATTGTTTTTCGCACAGTGGATATCGTACTGATGGAGCAGAATGTATGACCGTAAGTGAAAGTGTATAACTAATGGAAAGAAATCTGTAGCAACCACTGGCTCCCTAGTGGCAGGCGGGTGCATATGAATCTACAGCACTACATGCTACGAACAGATGCTTTCAGGGTAATTAACATTTTCCGCTAGTAAGGTGTGTTGCTGTACATACACATGCTCTTCATAGGCTGTAAAGCAGTAGTCTCTTAAGCAGTGGTCAGCCAGTGGGTGGTGAAGATGCTTGAAACAAAGACCTTAGGACTGTCTGACCAACTATAGCGTGTAAGCAAGCAAGGACATCCACACAGCAGTGTTTAGGGAATATGTGTGGAGTGAACCATTTAGCTGCCTTGCAAATATCAGCTAGGGGGATGTTACCCGGGAAAGCCATAGTGGCCCCTTTCTTATAAGTGGAATGTAGTCTGGGCATGACAGGCAATGTTCTCTTGGCAGTGAGATAACAACAGGTTTGGACAGACTTGACAATCCACCTGGATATACCCACCTTTGACACAGGTTGACCTTTGTGAGGTTTGGTAAACGCAACAAAAAATTGTTGTGTTTTGTGGAAAGTCTTGGTCGATGTAGTAAACAAGGGCATGTTTTAAATCAAGAGTGTGAAGCACCCTTTCAGCTGAGTCTGGTTGAGGGAAAAAGACAGGGAGCTCGATAGTTTGGTTGAGGTGGAATAGGTATAAGACCTTTGGGAGGAATTTGGGGTTGATCCTATGGCCCACTTTGTCGTTATGGACCTGAAAGAAAGCCTATTCCAATGTGAGAGCCTGTAATTCACTAACACCTTTTAGAGATGTGATAGCGAGAAGGAAGGCGAACTTCAAAGAAATAAGCTGAAAGGGCCATGAGTGTAGTGGTTTAAAAGGAGGGCCCATAAGCCTGGTAAGAACGATATTAAGGTTCCACACCGGGGCACAAGGAACTCTAGGTGGGGTGATCCATTGGAACCCCTCCATGAAAGCCTTGATGACCGGGATCCTAAACAAAGGTGAGTGTTCCCTGTTCTGTACTTAGGATGCAATAGCGGCCACGAGAAGGCGTATAGAGAAGTATGCTAAACCCGACTTCTGTAGGTGAAGGAGGTAACAGACAATACCTTGAACTGCTCATTTGAGAGGGTCCAAGTGTTTTGAAATGCAATAGCTGGCAAACCTTTTGCACTTGGCAGCATAACAGGTGTGCGTAGTGGGCCTGCATGCATCTTTCAGAATGTCGATGCATTCTTGTGGAAAGTTGAGGTAAAACTCTAGAACCCCAAGAGCAATATTGCTAGATTAAACTTCCAGGGCGTCAGGTGTCTGATGCTGCCTTGATCCTGAGGGAGAAGGTCCGGCTTGTTGGGTAGCTTCTCGTGGAGTACAACAGGCATCTTGAGAAGTATTGCAAACCAGGATTGTTTGGTCTATATGTGGAAGTCACCAGTATGAGAGTGAGAGAGGTGTGCTGAAGCTTCCTGACCACGTACGGAAGTGGGAGAGGAGGAACAGCATATGCTAAGATCCCTGACCAGTATACCCAAAGAGCGTGGCTCATGGACTGAAGGTGTGGAAACCTGGAGGCAAAGTTTTGACATTTTGTGTTGTGTGCAGTGGTAAAGAGGTCAACTACAGAAGTATGGGAGCAGGACTTTTTGGTGGAGTTCCCACTCAGACTTGTTGCATCCTGCTAAGCTGGTCTGCAAAAGCGTGGTCCACTCCTGGAAGGTACTTGGCCAGGAGGTGTATCCGATGGTGAAGCGCCCAATGCAAAATACTCTGCACTGGTGCAGACAACTATGAGGATTGTGTGCTGCCTTGCTTTTGTAGGTAATACATTGTGGTCATGTTGTCTGTTTTTTCAAGGACCACCTTGTGTCGGATGACCGGAAGGAAGACTTTGAGAACTACTTGGATGGCTAGAAGCTCTAAGTGATTGATGCGTGACCACAAGCCCTGACCTGTTAGGTCTTGGAGATACGCTTGCCAACCTGAAAGTGAGGCATCAGTGGTGATGGCCATTTGCAGAATTGGGTTCATGAAGTGTCAGCCCTGAAACCGGTTGTGGCTGTTCCACCACTGCAGAGAGTGATAGGTGCTGGCCAGTATCAACATTAGATCTTCCAAGTGACACATCGTTTGTGACACCGTGCCGACAGGCACTGCTGGGCAGGATGCATGTGTAGTCTGGCATGAGGGACTGACTATGGCTATGGAGGAAGCTATCTATGGCTATGGAGGGAGCCATCATCCCTAGGAGACGCATTACTGTTCTGACCGTTAGGTGACTATGTGGCAGAAAAAGAGGCAGTAGCTGTTGAAAAGCTTGTATCCCGGGATTGGATGGGGTAGGCTTTGCCCGTAATTGAATCGAGGATGGCCCCTAAAAAGGGCAGAATATGAAGGGGCTGTCAATAGGATTTGGTGGCATTTATGGTAAATCCCAACCTATGAAGGAGGGAGATGGTGGTCTGAGTGTGTGCCAGGCGCTGCTGCTTGCCTGCACCCTTGATCAGCCAATCGTCGAGACAGGGGAACACATGGATGCCCTCCCTTCTGAGATGGGCTTTCACTGCAGCCAGGAATTTGGTGAATACTATTAGGGTGGTTGTGACTCCAAATGGCAATATTTTGAATTGATAGTGATGACCACTTACCACGAAGTGTAGGTAGCTGTATTGAGCAGATGGATGGAAATGTGAAAGTAAGTATCCTTCAGATGGAGTGCAGTCATGAAGTCACCTTCCTGTAGCAGCAAAATTACATTCTATAGTGTAGTCATGTAAAAGTGGTCTGAGAGGATGTCCTTGTTGATGGGCCTGAGGTCAAGTATGGGTCTTAGGGACTGTCTTTTTTGGGGGTCAGAAAGTATAGAGAGCACACAACCTTGCCATGGTGCTGTGGTGGTAGTGACTCTATGGCATCCTTTTAAATGAGCGCCTGAACCTCCTTTTGAATAAGGTGCTGGTGTTACGGACATAGGGTGCGTGTGTGGGGTGGGATGTTTGGTGGTGTTGAGGTGAGCTTGAGGCAATACCCATGCTCTATGATTGAAAGAACCCACCGACCGGAGGTGACCTCTTCCCAGTAGGCAAGAAACCCCTGGGGTCTCCCCTCAACAGATGTTGTGTTTTTGTGGAGGATGAGGTGCAAGTCAGTGCTTAGAGGTACAGGCCGCCTTGAAGGGAGTGCCTCTTTATTTGGAGCGGTTACCCTAGAAGTAACCACATGTGTAGCTACTGCTCCCCTGCTGGTTGTAGGCCTGTTGGCGCTGATAGGACTGCGATTGGTCAGGAGAAGTTGTCTTGGAAGAACCTCTACTCTGCTGCCTCTGAGAAGAGCCCCTGGCTGAAGGTGTCTGAAGAACACCCTTGACTTTAGCCGTGTCCTTGTCCTTCTTGATTTTCTCTAGCACCTCAATTGGGGCCCAAAAAGAAGTTCCCCAGCAAAGAGCAAGTTGATCAGCTGCTGCTAGAGGCAGTAACCTCTGGTCTGCACTGATGGGCAGGGATGCCTACGGAGCCTGCGTCCTCCACTTCCTCAGCACTGAGTGAGTCAGCTTTGCTGGCATTTCTTCGAAGGATTACTGCATATTGAGGTGGGCCTAGCACCTGTCTCTCTAATGTCAAAAGATCCTTTTGTACCTAAAGGAAAGGAAGGAGGCAGAGGTAGTCTTTTGCTTTCTAGCCTTAAGTGCTCCGAGTATGCCCAGATGTGGGTCCCGGGCTCACTGTGCCACTGGATTCAAGCTAGCCTGGTTGATGAGGGGTGATGCTCCGAAACCGGTCCCAGGATGCTTGTTTCCGGTCCAGGGAGGACCTGGCTTGGCAGTTTAGTCTGGACTGTTCCCATGAGGCACAGGGTCAAGACTGATTTGCATATGACTGGGTCTAAAGTGGGGTGGCATGGTGAGCAAAAGAACGATGGATTTGACCGACATCTATTGACTGGGGGTGAATGTTTGATTTGCTCTGCATTCCATCCATCATGTGTGTCTTTTGCTTTCTCGCCTTAAGTGCGCCGGGTATGCCAGACGTGGGTCCCGGGCTCACTGTACCACTGGATTCAAGCTAGCCTGGCTGATGAGCGTTGATGCCTCGAAACCGGTCCCAGGATGCTTGTTTCCGGTCCAGGGAGGACCTGGCTTGGCAGTTCGGTCTGGACTGTTCCCATGAGGCACGGGGTCAAGACTGATTTGCATATGGATGGGTCTAAACTGGGGTGACATGGTGAGCAAAAGAACAATGGATTTAACCCAGATCTATTGACTGGGGGTGAATGTTTGATTTGCTCTGCATTCCATCCATCATCTGTGTGTCTTTTGGCACAGGTGGTATAGTCATGCTCCGAAGAGAAACACAATTTACAGACCCGGTCCGGGTCAGTCCATGGTTATTTTTCATGGCACTGAGGGTATTTCCTAAAGGCTGTTTGTTCCATAATCCTCTACACCTCTTCATTCTCCAGAGCGGGAGGGAAAAAATCCCCAAGGGGCGGGGCACCCAGATAGGGGACCTGGAATTCAGTGACTTTCTCCTAAGTGTGTGAAGGGAGAAGAAAAAGGAAGAACCAATGAAGGATTCCTCAGTAATGGTATAGAAGGGGATCTGGCTCTGAGCACAGAGGCACTGAGTCTGGAAGTTACATCAAAACACGTCCAAACACAATGGCATAGAAAAGCAACCTAACAATGGAGCTGATGCCCATGTGCTTTGCCAAAAAAAGGGTGGAGTCACTATACCTTGCGACTCTAAAGACTTATTCGAACAAAAACAATTTGCAAACATCCAAGCTCAACACTAGCTGGCAAAACTATGCGGAGCTTGTGCATCTATATTGATGAAACAAAGGGAGAGGGAGAAGTATAGACTAATTCGCCTTCCCAACCATTAAATATTTATAACAATAGAACAAGTCTTCCTATATCTTGTTTCGTTTTTCCATAACCTTTATTCTGGATGTTGTCCCAATAAGCAATGATTTGGAAGAACACTTTTTTTTTTTAAACCCACACTCATTTACATAGTAGGGTTCCACCCTGGTCGCCGATGTGCTTTCAGGATGTGCTGTGACGCCCGATTACAGCGGAGCTGGTTTGTGGAGAAGTGTTATTGTGATTGTGTTTGTGTTGGCGTAAGGTGAAAGATAAAATTAGCTCGAGGCTCCTATTCACAAGTTATGATTTTATTTTCAGGATTCTTGGTTAAAGTTAAAATTGTGACAGATACATGTGGGATGTTAAATTGCTCCCACTTTTCCTTGGTATGGTTGACATGTTTCAGCCATTTAGTTTGCCTCTCAGGGTGAGATTGGCTTTCTTCAGGACCAGTAAATATGTTCAACTCGCATGTGTACTGTAACCAGGCCTGCCAAGTGTCACGCATCAGGCGTGACACTAACGCATTTCAGTGTGGTGTTCCGCATCACCACACTGAAATGCATTGTCACGCATTTTAATGCCATCTCACCAGCGCTGAAACTGCCTTGCTAAGCCAGGCTGCTAGCGCGCACCCCGGCGCCTGTGATACCTGTGCGCAGGTTGAGCTCTGCAGCGCCCCGCAGACTTGCCATTAGGCTCAGTAGAGTAAGTTGGGTAACAGGTAAGGAACTTGTCTTCAGCAGCTGCTGAGTGCTACACTGATACATCTCTTAACCTGGCTGCTGCCGATTGAAATTACCGCCCGCGGCGCTGCTTTCAATTCACACAGAGTGAGCCACTGAACTGCCCAATACTGAGACCCAGGGCGGGGCCTGCCCTCCGCAGTGGTTGCGTAACTGGCTGTCACAGCGTGGGGGTGTGACCTCACGTCCTGAAGGAAGTGAGGTCAGATTCAGGAGCGGCGGGGGATTCGACTCACTGCCATTGGAGTTGTGCTGTCCACGTCCCGGCCGGCGTTCGCTGCCGCATTAACTCTCTCAGCAACATGGCCGCGGCGCATGAGAGGCCTCGGGCGCTGCGGGGAGCTGAAGTGCTATGCGGCCGTGAGTGACCCCTGGTGCAGGCTCACCGCCCGCCCGTGCCGGGACCACACACATGCTCAGAGACAGAGTGCCAAAGGACTGTGACTGACTACAGAACAAGTAAGTTGTACTAGTACTTTGGCCAGGCAGCCTGCCCTTTGGCTGCCACACTGACTTTAGTTCAACTTCAAATCAGAGCCGGTCGAGTCTCACGCAGTAACACACTAGTGCTCCGTGAATAACCGTGGCATAGATGATTATTGATGCAGACCCAGCCGCGCGTTTGATAGTTAATTATATTTATGCAGTTTGCCGGCTCAGGCTGCGGCATCGCCGGGCATCCGCATCGGACGGTGGAGCCTGCTCTGCTGCTCAGCAAGCACTCACTGCAAGATCATCTGATGCTTTCATTTATTTCAGACAGTTCTGCAGGCAGGGCTGCTCTGTCTCGTCTTGCACCATGATTCATAAAGAACTAGTAGCCGGCCCGTGACCCACTCTGTCTGTAATTAACTTACTTATGCTTATAATGAACAATTATGATTCAATGAGTCAGTGAGTGAGTCTGTAGCTAAGCTAAATCAAATAATCTAACTAATTAAATGTTTACTTGAGTTGAGTTCGTTACGTGATTAGATGTCACATTATACATTATAATTTTACACACTGTGCTTAATGTATAAAATGGTGCAAGTACTAATCATGTACAGAGGGTTTATCTTCAGTGAGACTTACGGGTGGTGCGTGTTTTGCAGCAGCCAGGGCGGTAGATACTCTCATCAGGCAAGGACCTCAGCAGCTGTCTTATTTTATATTTTTCCCAATCCCTAGGTGCAGCAGTAGTACAATCAGGTTACAGGAGGGAGCACGAGGGTTAGTGTCCTTCCATTTCTGGTGCTCTGCAGCAGTTTCAAGAACTTTTGGAGTTTCTTGTTGCTTAAATGACTGAAATTTCTGATATTTAGAAGTTTCCTCGTCTTCATTGCATGATTTTTGCTCGCAAGAAGGTGTCACTCATAGTCGTTGAAATGTCACTCATAATTTCACTGAAATTATGAAAATGTCACACATGGCAATCTGAAACCTTGGCAGCTATGTGTAACATGCTAGTGCGGGGTGCCATACAGTGAATACTTACAGGACCCTGCTGTTGGTGAAGACAGTACTCCTTGTACCCAGTCTTAATTAGAGGTAGCGTGTTGCTCCTTGGGAAACTGAGGAGGTGGGCCCTGTAGTCAAACCTTCATCAAGGCGCCTAACCCTCATGCAATCTACTGCGTCCTCTTCCAGTCCCGTAACTTGTGCATCTATAGCCACTCACAACGAACATGTAATTCCTGGAGATTCTGATTCACTTAGAGATGGCTCTCCTCCCTACACGATTGGGTGGGAATGGACGGCAGTCAAAGGCAGGACTCCTTCATGAAAAAAGCTCTCTCTTCCAAATGTTCTATGAAGCTCAAAGCAAATGTCCCTACAAGATCTTAATGGCCACTTTCTACCCAGCGAGTACTCCCCATGTTCCTTTACATTTTTCCTGACATACATATGCTCAAAGGGGATGACTGTTTCTGTTGTGATAAAAGGAGAGCTATAATTAGGGGCCTGAATCAGAGTTGATTGCCAATGGGAAATCTCAATTATAGAGGAAGTGCAGAATCCTGGGGAGAATTCACTGTGGAATTTCTTTCACTATACCAGTCACAGAATGGTGGGAAAATCAACCTTTAGTTTCTCACCCAAATGTAGCAATCCTACCCAAATTCAGAGTATTTCCCATTACCTCCATTTCTAAATCAGGATTTAAGTGCAGCAGGATCATCATCAGTGTAATTTTGTCTAACTCTGGCTTTCTGTTCCATCTCCAATAATATGGAAGTGTGAGACAGCATATGCCTGACACTGTTTGAAGTAAACACAGTAGAACTTGTAGACAAAACTTGCATCTTTTATAGAAGCATCATCAAGTGAGTAAACCATACATAAAGCAAAACAAGTGGTCCACGTTGTTGCCTAAGAATGTCTCTCATAGGATCTTGCATTGCAAAACCAACAATGTTGCCTTTAGTCCGAAGAAATTAGCATAACATTGCTGACGATTCTGGACTCCACAGATTTCACAGTATTTTGAGGTACAAGAGTCTACTTACTTAACAAAATGGCTTTCATTCCTTTGCTTTTTGGAGCAATATCAACATACATAAAGAAAAATGTATCTGATGATACATAGCATTTTGTTCAGCCAATATGTTATGGCTGGAGAAAAATCGAAATTATGTAGGTTTCCTCAATCGAGAATATATGGAATTAAAGATGAAATGGAAGAAAAGTTCACCAAAAAAACTTTGGAATCAAAGGCTATGTCTTGCACAGAACCATCTAGTCTTTTATGGATAGTATTTAAAGCTCTTGGAGGATAATGCCCAATACTCACTATTACTTCAAGCATAAAGAAACCGTGTGCTCAAAGAGTTTGTGCAAGTGAGAAGCTAACACGAATAGTAATATGAAGGGAGGAGTCAATCTGAGATGGGACAAGGTAGATTCAACAAACCATCAAAATTACACTTCATTGTTTCAATTTTGAAGTGAAAATGTATCACTGGGCATATTCAGATTGGCCGATATTGCTGAATGCTGTATTCAGAAGAATCCATTAAGATTAGTAAATTAGTCAAAGAAGTATTGAAATAAAAGTTGCATTTGATGGATTTAAAGGTCTCATAAGTCAAGTAGTAAAATTTGATGCACTTGTTTTTGCATGAATATAATCCTATCTTGCAATGCTATCATGAGAAAGGCCAAGATATGCATTGTTTGACCCAATCTGGGGACGAGGTCAAGAGTGATAACCCCAAGCCTGAGGGTACAGGTACCTCTAAGCGCTACTCTGGGTGAGCCTGGTGTTTGTGTTTCTAACCAGTATGAAGTCTGAAGGGAAAGGACAAAGTGATCAAGAAGATGGTGAAATAGAGCAAGCATTAGGAGACAATGAGGCTGGGTAAGAGAAATTCCCACATGAAGACATTGGGGACTTCCAGGAGAAGACTCAGCTAATGTTAGTCAGCAACTCATTAGGACTTTGGGCTAGGATATGATGGTAAAGTTTGAAGTATCTGAGTGCACATTTTGACAAGAAGGTGGACGAGTTATCCACAAGACTGTTGGCTCTCTAGGAGTTGGTGGATGCGTCCCCCTAAAATTTAACAAACTACATGCAGACAAACGCGACACTGTTGGTAACTGTTAGGGCATTATTTGAAAAGATGGAACCAATGAAGAATCGGGTAAGACTGAATAATAGCCATATCCTGAACGTACCAGAGGCCACTGTTGTGGGCGAGTCAATGTGAAAAGGTTTTGTTATGTAGTAGAGCATATTGGATAAGGACAGCTTTATCAACATTGAACATGAAATGTAAACAGTCTATACAGACCAATAAGGCTCAGTCAAAATACTTCAGGACATACCCAGTAAAGGAATGAATCTTAGCAACTGCCATGAAATCAAACTAAAATAATTTCTAGGCACATCTTTTCTATCCTTTCAGATGTATGGAGACCAATTAATGACACAATGTGGGACTGAGGAAAACAAATGGAAGATATGGGAAATCCAGGTGTTATTGTTCAGATGAAGTTTCCTGAGAGGTTGAAGATTTTGTGGTACATCATAATGGATCACCTATGCCAAATGTTGATAAAATGGATGAACTGTTAGCAATAATCCACAGTGTAACTGTTGATACTGTAAAATGATAAAGAGGATTGCTCTGTACTAATTTATTAAGCGCTTGAATCAGCGCACCATAGTACCAGAAGTAAAGAGGAGGGATCTCAGGGGGGAGGTAGTGTTATTTTAACTTTAGGTGGAGTGAAAGATAGGGAAAAGAAAACTCCTCATGTGATCACCTGGAATTGTAAATGGATAAATACTGCTACTCTAAAAATGATTTTGAGTCAGAGGAATGAGGTTGGCAACTGGTGAATGAAGATTCCGTCTAAAGAATGCAAATGGATTGCAAGGTAAGGCAGATTACTCCATACCTGCAAATGCGGAAAAAAACCATTATGATCTTATAAGAGACTTCGCCTGAAAGAAGAAATTACAATTTTTGCTCAGGCAGATGTCATAAAACTCCTACAATATCCACCTAATCCTCGAAGACAAAGGGAATAGCCATAATGATTGAAGCCTCCTTCAAAGTAGGGCTTTCAGAGACCAGAAAGGATAATTTAGAGAGGATTACTAGAGCTCAGATCAAGATGGAATAGGCAAAATACACAGGTGGCATAATTATTTTATTGATCAAATGCAGATGACCAAGGAACATTTCAGATGGCTGCCAAAGCACCAGAAGGAGCTCAGAGGTTGCGCTCAAGATAGCGGACAGTGGAAAGGAACAACTAGACACCTCTTTACCTCCCCATTCCCATGTCATTGAAATATAAAACCCATCCAGATGAGAAATAAACATGAAATCCTAAAAAAGCTCATGTTCAGCTGCTGCACAAACCATGGGTACCAAGTTTTTTCTTGGTGACCCAGGATCACAGGATGCGGAACCGCATCTGCCACTTTTGATCGAATGGTCAATGTTGGCTGCTTCCAAGTAATCAGGAGTTCGAGGGGTGACATGGCATTAAGGGCCACAGTGGTAGAAGTGATGGAGCTGGCCCTGTCAGGCGCACAACTTGAAAACACTGGGGTCGCCAGTCTCCAGTCAAGTCTTGTGTTTAAAAATGGTTGTGCAGATGTGATAAAATGACAGATTCTTCATAAGGTGAGATAAAAGAACTCAGGTTATGACAGATGCCCCGAGAAGAAAATCTGCCTTTTCTGCGTGGTGACCTCAAATGTTTTGCCTTTTGATGGACCCTATATTTTTCTGGCTTGAGAACTCTGTGTACTTTACCCCTGCTAATCAGTAGTAAAGTGCTTGTCCTCCCCCTTTAAACATGGTTGAATTGACATACTCCTAATTGGTATATTTAACTTGCCACTAAGTCCCTAGTATACGGTACATTGTACCCTGACTGCAGCAGTCTAAAAACTGCTTTTCAACACTGTTTAGGGCTTGTAGCCTATAAGTCAGGGTGCATAGTATTTAAGAGTAGGACATGTAGAAACATAATGTTAGCTTGTCCTTACAGTGACTAGCACCCAAAAGCAATTTTTCACTGTGGCAGGCCTAGCTGTCCTATGTAGAAAACAGAATAAAATACTAAGTCTCCAGTATGGGACAGATAATGGGACATAAGGAAATATTATGGAAAAGCAACTTTTAGAAAGTTACCTTTTCCCTGCCTGACTTTCCTGGAGGCTAAATTGAAATTCCTCTCTGGCTTCTCCCAGCCAGTAATTAGCCTCGAGTAGGTCTGGCAAACTGTAGGTACAACATTGACTGATATTTTTGGCGAAGAGATCGAGCTAAGCAAGTTGTCTTTGGTTTTGCCTCTTGATAGTCAAACCGGTCTATCAGTAAAAAGAGATTACTATTCTATCTGATATTATTAGTCAGGCAACAAATCTGTTGACATTAAACACTATCATCTCCTGGCTCAAGACTGGCACTGGTGGTTAAACGTTCTCATCTGCTCGGTAGGAGTTAAAAAACGAATGCAAAACTAAATCTGTGGCAGACATATGCAGGTTGGGTAGAATCCCAATAGGGAGGCTAACATGGTGTAACTGATCACAAAATCATGCAACCAGTCCAATGATTATACGTCACATAGGCATGGCCCTCATGGTGCAGTGCCCAAAGAAATTTCCATACAAAGAAAAGGCTCAAATGTCATCTCTTTAAGGTTATTAGGTTCAGGTTCAATAAATAGGGGTTTAGAATTAGCTCCCTCTTCTCTCCTCTGCCGTAAGCGAACTAGGGCTCTTGAAGGATGCTCCCGAAAACTGCTGTGAGAAGGATGAAAGTTGTTCAAAAAGTAAAAGGCCAGGTTACTAGCCCGAATTAATTTCTGATGAGAGTAATGTATCTGTGTAATAGTGGGGAAGGCAAATTGAAACTTCGCTGATCAATCTAACTGGAGAGGCTCCAACATCAGAATTTTCCCCTGTGAAGTAGGAGGCAAACCAGCAGTAATGAAAGGGAAGCCCAGGTTTCGAAATTATCTATTCTCGGATTGTTTTCACATTCATGGAGACCAACCTAGATTGGGCTTATAGAATCTGATTCCACAGTCTTCCTCCCTTCTACAAGGGACACATCAGGAAGAATGGGTTTCTGAAGAGACTAGCCACAGATCTGATTAGCTAAATGAAAAAGTGAATGCGAGAAAGTCCCTTGCAGCTTGTTGAATTAGAACATAGCAGAAGTAGTATTGGTCAGGCCTTGAACATCTCTTGCTTGCAAGACTGTAAGGAACAACTTGAGGGCTAAAAAATGGCACTGACCATCAGGTGGCTGGTGTGCAGCATGTTTGATGTCAGAACCCTGTATCTTACGGAGACCTCCGCTGAACCGTAACAATTCTGTTAATTGTGGAGCAGGATCCTGAAACTGCGATCTGAACTTTTTCCACAACTGAAGAGATTTCAATACAATGGGGCCTACTCAAAAACCTCACTTTGCAGTACGTAAAGCAGTGTAGAGGCCTCCATCTCTCCTATCTTTTTCTGTGCGGATATTTGCACAAACGTGGTCAGGACAATTTTTAATTAATGTAGATAATTAAAAAATACTTTATAGTAATTAAACACATCTTTTAAATTTACTAAATATTAATTAAAAATAAAAATGCTAATGAAAAGTGGTTTGATTTTTTTGTTCATAAACTAATACTTACCAAATAATGAATACATTTAAATTATCTGATTATTTAATACACATTTACTCTGAAGCGTGCATGTGCTCTAACATTTTATTGTATCAATTACAGGATAACAATCATATTCATGTATTGTACACTAAAATATTGTAAATATTTTTTTTAATTAATAAACTTTATTAATTTCTCCTATACTTTCCCACAGGAGAGACCGAGATCTCCATCAACGTAGGAAAAGTAACTAGTAGTAACTTTACACTTATAAATTCAGTCTCAGATGTTGAGACATGCAAATCTAAAATTATATTTAAATCTACACTTCAAAATGGTGGCTAGCGAAAAAGTGTAGACCTACACCTGCGTACAGTAGTAGATTTACACATGAATAAATCTAGAAGGGTAAATTTACCTTTGTGAATGATGTTAGTGATTGCTTTTTTCTTTGACTGAGGCATAGCTCTCTAATAGCACTGAAGATACAGGTGTTGGTTTAAGGCTCTCATACTTAGCTATATAAATAAAAGAGTATGAATGCATTAAGCCATGAAACCTAGAAGCCTTTAGAACCACCATGCGGATGTTACTGTAAACATGGCAAAATATTTTATTCCTGTGAGCATACTTTCTAGGGTAGAAAGGGCTAGGTCCAAAGGTACACGAGTGCTTCTGTGAATTGTAATCTTTTAAAAAGGTCAACTGGTATTACTTGTGGTTTAAAAAGAAAAAAACCTGGCCACTGAAGAGTGCCTCAAACCAAAGACTCCCCATAACCTGGCCGGAGACTGGGGCCTATCTAGCTAGTTATCTAAGCAGGGATAAAGATGTGCTTTAGATTTGTGAAGATTTGAGGTCTCCGCAAAGAATGCTTGCATAAACACTGTTGAGGCCGATTTTAAGTGACGATGTGCATTTCTATGGGCAATAATTACATGCCACTGCCAATCACAGGCATTGGCAAAGTGCTTTTTTTATTAAAAAAAGGAAAGTATACCTATTAGAGATCCATTGAGCTCAATAACTGTCTCAAGTTCATAAACTTCATATACTACACAAAAGTATCTATGTGGCAGAATTCCCACGATAGAAATGAGTTAAAACCGTAAATATGTAACGTTCTTACACTGCCTCAGGGTTGGAGATTATAAAAACTGTTGCATTATTATGTCTTAGGAAAACAGATGTCTTCTGGTGGAGTTTTTGGATTTGCTTTTCCAGAGTCGGTCTTGTCATGTAAAATGCTTGAAGGCCTTTGTTGACTGGATGAAGATTTGCCATCACAAGAAATGATTCATCATTTGGTATTTGGCACTTTTCTTCTAAAGGCATTGATATAGAGGGTTCTGCACGAACCAACTGCATCATGTTACCAAGGATTGTTCCATCATTGAAAAATCCATGGCTTATATCGATATTACAGGAGCTGAAAGAGTCAACTTGAGGCACAAGTTACTAACTTGTGTAACGATATATCTGTAAGAGACAGTAGTTAGTGACAGATTCCTTACCTTAGAATATCCCCAGGCGTCAGGCTGGATCCGGAACGTTTTTTGCGTAGCAGTACCCTTGCGCGTCGGTAGGCGGCGTCGTGCGGCTCCGCGTCGTGATCGCCGGGATGACGTCGCGGGCAGTACTTAGACACCTCCCCTGCGCGCTGACGTCAGTTCTGTACACGACTTTCCGCGCCAGGAACGCAGAGCCATGCAAGAAGCTGACATAGGTGTCTGAAAAATACTAGGGCCCTGAAAGGGATGTCCTTAACCCTAGAAATCAGTTCGCAGAACGGGGAGGATGGGTGGGGCGGTAAGGAATCTGTCACTAACTACTGTCTCTTACAGATATATCGTTACACAAGTGCATCTGAAAGAGACACGTTAGTGACAGATTCCTTACCTTAGAATAGATACCCCAGCAATACCAACCCCGGTGGTGGGTCTGCGAACAAAGATCAGACAAGGAAGTCCTGGAGGACAGAACGGCCAAAGAAGCCGTCCCTCCGGACCGGACTGTCAAGGCAGTAATGTTTTGTAAACGTGTGCAGCGAGGCCCACGTAGCTGCCTGACAGATAACCGGCAGCGGAACACCGTGGTAGCAGCCGTTGCCCTGGTGGAATGGGCACGCAGCCCAACAGGAGGCTCCTTCTTAGCCAAAGAATAGCAGGTCTTGATGCACAAGGTAACCCAGCGGGAGATGGTTTGTTTGTGCACCGCCCGACCTTTTTTGGCGCCCACGTAGCCAACAAAGAGCTGGTCATCCACCCGGAAGTGTTTTGTGCGGTCGATATAGATATAGAAGGAGCGCACGTTTTGGGTCCAGACTGTGGAGCCTCTCTTCCTCTCTGGAAGGATGCGGAGGCGGAAAGAAGGTAGGCAAAGTGATGGTCTGCCCAATGTGGAAGGCAGTAACCACCTTTGGCAAGAAGGACGGACGCGTCCGAAGAACAACCTTGTCTGGATGAACAGACAGAAAGGGAGGTTTGCAAGATAGAGCCTGGAGCTCACTCACCCGCCGTGCGGAGGTGATGGCCACCAGAAAGGCTGTCTTCAGAGTGAGAAGACGAAGAGGACAGTTATGTAGAGGCTCAAAGGGAGCGCACATTAAAAAAGTAAGAACCAAGTTCAAGTCCCACTGAGGCATTACAAACGGAACAGGAGGGAAGAGGTGTGTAATGCCTTTTAAGAACCTGTTAACAACAGGGGACTTGAAAAGGGAGGGCTGATCAGGGAGCCTGAGGAAGGCCGAGATAGCACAAAGATAACCCTTGATGGTACCCAGGGCAGAACCCTGTTGGGCCAGAGAAAGAAGGAACAGAAGGACCTCAGAAAGAGGGGCAGAAAGGGGATTCACAACCTTTGCTGTGCACCATGCCACAAATTTGTTCCACCTGCAGGCGTATACCACCTTAGTGGAGGGACGCCTGGCTGCCAGAATCACATCACAAACTTCGGGAGGCAAGTCGAAAGGAATCAACTGCTGCCGCTCAATCTCCACGCAAGCAGGTGTAGACTGGACAGGTTCGGGTGGAGGACCGTCCCCTGCTGCTGCGACAGAAGATCCTCCCAAAGAGGCAGACGGATCGGGGGATCTACGCTCATACTGAGTAGCTCGGGATACCAAACTCTTCGAGCCCAGTCCGGAGCCACAAGGATGACTTGGGCCCGGTCGTGCCGAATCTTCTTCAACACTCTGGGTAGAATTGGTATAGGCGGAAAGGCGTACAACAGACCGCAACTCCACTCGCGACGAAAAGCGTCGCCGAGCGAGTGCCGCCTTGGAAATTCCAACGCGCAGAACTGATGACATTGCGCGTTCTCTTCGGTGGCGAATAGATCTAACCAAGGCTCTCCCCATTGTAGAAAGAGTCCTTGCGCCACTTCCGAGTGAAGACGCCATTCGTGATCCATCATGCACCTGCGGCTGAGTTCGTCCGCCCTGGCGTTCAGGGAACCTGCCAGGTGTTGAACCATCAGGAACATGCCCTGATGTTCCAGCCATGTCCAGAGGCGCAGAGCCTCCTGACAGAGGGTCCACGACCCCACCCCGCCTTGTTTGTTGCAGTACCACATGGCGGTGGTGTTGTCTGTGAACACCTGCACTACCTTCCCTTTGACAGAGGGAAGGAATGCCTTGAGTGCAAGTCGGATCGCCCGGAGCTCCAGAAGGTTGATATGGAGCCGGGACTCCGCCCGGAGACCAGAGGCCTCTGATCTCCGCCTCTCCCATGTGACCGCCCCATCCCAGAAGGGACGCGTCCGTCACAACTGTGTGCTCTGGCTGGGGAAGGGAGAGGGATCTGCCCATGACCCATTGCCGGTTCGAGAGCCACCACTGCAACTGTTTTGCAGTCCCCTCCGAGATCTGGACGTGATCGGACAGGTTGCCCTGGTGCTGCGCCCACTGGAACTTCAGGTCCCACTGCAGAGCCCGCATATGCCATCTGGCATGATTGACCAGCAGGATGCAGGAGGCCATGAGGCCCAGCAGCCTCAGGGTCATCCGTACCGAAACCCAGGATAAAGGCTGAAAGATCGGAATCATAGCCTGAATATCCCGGACTCGCCGTTCGGGAGGATAGGCCCGAAACTGCGTCGTGTCCAGAACTGCTCCGATGAAAAGGAGCTGTGGAGAAGGAATCAGATGCGACTTCGGCACATTGATGGAGAACCCCAGCGAGTGCAGGAGTTCGGCCGTAGTCTGGAGGTGGGAGACGACTGCCTGGGCCGAGCCCGCCTTCAGCAGCCAGTCGTCGAGGTAGGGGAAGACAAACCCCTGCCCGGCGCAGATGAGCTGCGACCACCGCCAACACTTTCGTGAACACCCGAGGGGCACTGGTAAGGCCAAAGGGGAGCACGGTGAACTGAAAATGCTCGGGGCCTACCGTGAACCGAAGGTAACGCCGGTGGGCCGGCAGGACGGGGATGTGGAAATATGCGTCCTGCAAGTCCAACGCTACCAACCAGTCTCCAGGGTCGAGGGCAGTCAAGACCTGAGCTAGGGTGAGCATCTTGAACTTCTCCTTCCGGAGGAAGCGATTGACGTTCCGGAGGTCCAAGATAGGACGCATGTCCTCCTTGTCCTTTTTGGGCACCAGGAAGTAGTGGGAGTAGCAACCACGCCCTACTTCTGGGGTCGGAACATGCTCGATGGCCCTCTTGGCCAAGAGGGCCGTGACTTCCTTCTGCAGAAGTACCAAGTGATCCCCTGACATGCGGTGGAATTGAGGTGGCATGGCTGGGGGTGGACTCGAAGGGGAGGGAGTAGCCCCTTCGGACAATGTCCAAGACCCACCTGTCCGAGGTGATGGTACGCCAGTGGGGAAGGTGATGGCGGACCCTGCCCCTTACTGGCGTGCTGTGCACCTGAAAGGAGGGACTAGGAGGGTTTGGAGGCCGCGGACGGGTTGGAGGTGGTGGCCTGACCCGCACGCTGGTTGCCCGATCCGCCACGGCGGAATCCACGTCCTCGGCCACGCGAAGACGCTTGCTGCGCGGGCCGGTGGCTGGGCTGCTGGCGTGAAGGGCGCCCCTACCGTGGCCACGATAGGGGCGAAAAGCAGAAGTCAGCGGAGGGCGTGTAGCAGAAAGGCCCAGGGACTTGGCAGTAGCCCGTGAGTCCTTATAGCGCTCCAACGCATGGTCTGCTTTGGACCCAAAAAGACCGACTCCATCAAAGGGCATGTCCATGAGAGTATTCTGGACATCCCCTGAAAAACCAGTGGTTCTCAGCCAGGCGTGGCGTCGCAGCGCCACCGTCGTTGCAATAGACCTGCCCAGCGAGTCGGCGGTATCAATGCCACATCGAATTGTGTATTTGGCCGCATCCCTTCCTTCCGCAATGGCGCGGGAAAGCAGTGTCTGGACCTCCTCAGAACACTGGGGCAAAACATTCGCCACCGAATCCCACAAGGAGTGGGTATATCGGCCCAAAAGACAAGCGGTGTTGATGGACCGCAAGCCAGCACTGGAGGAAGAAAAACCTTTCTTCCCAAATTGATCCAGGCGTTTGGATTCCCTATCCGGAGGGGCGGTAGGGAAGGCGGTTTGGGAAGACGGAGGCTTGGACAACCAAGCTCTCCAGGAGTGGGGTGGACAGAGAGAAACAGGGGGTCGCCCGGAGCTGGGCGATGGCGTCGGGACACGTTCCTATCCACAGGAGCCCCTGTGTTGGGCTTGGACCAGGCGCCCAAAGAACGTCAGTGAGGGCGTCGTTAAACGGCAGCACAGTCTCCGTAGAGGAGGCTGCCGGCTGAAGCACCTCTGTCAAGAGATTAGTCTTGACCGCCACAGTAGGGAGTTGGAGATGTAAGGCTCCAGCCGCCCTACGCAACACCGTTGCAAAATTGGCTCCCTCCTCCGTAGCCACGGGAGGAGACAGCATGCCAGTGTCAGGGGAAGTATCTAGACCACTGGCATCCCCTAGACCCTCTGTCCAGTCCTCATCGTACTGACACTGTAGTGCCAGAGGGTCATCAGACCCCTCCCAGTCCTCCTGGTCCTCCTCTGGTTCAAAATAAGGGGGAGGAGGGACATTTCGGACCCAAGGTCTCATCGGCGCCGGAACCGGCGTCGGCGGCGTCGTTCCGGGTCCATGTCCGGAGCCGGAAGGAACTGGGGACGACGCCGCCTGGAGCCCCAGGCGGCGTCGAGAACGGCACCGGAGACATCGGCGCCGGCGGAGGTGTCGTTAGGTCGACCGGCGTCGATGGGGGTTGCGGAGCCGGGATCGAGGCCGGGGCCAGGATCGAGGCTGGAGGCACGGGCGACGCCGGGGCCGGAGCCGTCGGCGACGCCGGAGCAACCCTATCAGGGCCCGCGGGGCCCGAAGGCGCACCGGAGGGGCCTGGAGGCCCGAAGAGGCGGGCCATGGCCGACAGGAATTCCTGTACTTGGGCCGGATCCGCCCCCGAACCCGGGAAGGACGGGTATTGCGGGGCGACTCCACAGGCATGTCCGGGGCCGCGGGGCGGGACGGTGCCGGGAGGGGCCTCAGCCGAGTCGCGAGACCGGCGAGGCGAAGTCCTAGAGCGACGATGCTTTTCGGACTTTTTATGTTTGGACTTACCGGACGAAGAAGACTTCGATGCCGACGACCGGTGTGGACTCCGCGATCGACCCCTGGACCTCTCACGCGACCGGGGCTTGCGCGGAGCCGAATGCCGGGCCTCCAGGAGCTTTCGAGACCGCTCTCGCAAAGCTTTCGGGTTGAGGGCCCGGCAGTCGGAACAAGACTCCGTGTCGTGGCCTCGGCCGAGGCAGAAGAGACACTCTTGATGCGGGTCTGTGATGGACATCATCCGAGCACAGGCGCCGCAACGTTTAAACCCGGGCATCCCTACGACACCTTGAAGTCGATGAAAGAAAAACAGTGAAAAATTCACCAAAAAAGATTGGTCAAAAAATGACCAGGGCACTGCTCTTCCCGGATCTGCGCTTGCTGGCGCGGAAAAAGAAGAACTGACGTCAGCGCGCAGGGGCGGTGTCTAAGTACTGCCCGCGACGTCATCCCGGCGATCACGACGCCGACGACGGACGCGGAGCCGCACGACGCCGCCTACCGACACGCAAGGGTACTGCTACGCAAAAAACTTTCCGGATCCAGCCTGACGCCTGGGGATATTCTAAGGTAAGGAATCTGTCACTAACGTGTCTCTTTCAGATATGAGCACCAATGAAGCTGTCTTAGCATGTGCCCCAAAAATATAAGACTAGAACAGTCTTATGTTATTTGACATAACATTATCAATCTGTACAGGACTTCAGTACTACAAGGAACAATAGGGGCATATAATAAGAATGCATCTATCCGCAGGTTGTTGCAAGCGGAGCCAAGGTACCCCCCTACTCGTTATCGAATGTTATTGTTGGGGCAACAGGCGCTTTTCAGGTGAGGGAGTTGGGGTGTGCAGGACCAAGTTAGCAGGGTTGCACACGGAGGGGGGAATGGTTTCACAGTTGGGGAAAGTTTAGATGTTATTGTAAGGTAACAGTTTGAATTATAAGTGCTCAGGTACAAAGTGGGTTGGATTTATGTTGCATCAAGAAGTGGATCGGGGAGGGGGGGAGGGGGGGTTCCCCACCAGACACGTTGGATATGTACAGGTCTGAGGATATGCCAATTGCTGGTGATATGTCGGGGACACAGCAACAGTCGCTGGGACTCTGGTCCTGGAATGTAAATGGCCTCAATAGTAAAATAAAAAGAACAGTGGTTTTGCAGTTCATTAAGAGGCATGTCCCAAATGTTACATTGTTACAAGAAACACACCTCAGAGGGAACCACTGTCGAGTGGTCAACAGATTTGGATACAAACTTTTGGCACATGCGGGTTACACCACAGGTTCCAGAGGGGTTGTGATTTTATGTAGGAGGACGCTGCCTTATGTCCCCACAAAGACATGGAGTGACCCCCTGGGCAGAAATGTGGCAGTGAGTGGCCGGTGGGAGGGACAGTCCCTCAACCTTTGCTCACTGTATGTTTCTCCCAGGCTGCAGACACCCACGTTTGATCTACTGGGCCCCCTACTCCCAGAGCTACCGGAGGGTAGACTGGTTCTGGGAGGAGATATGAATGATGTAGTCACCATAGAACTGGACGTTTGGGGGGAGCTTCCGGGGGGAGCCCAGGTCCGCAAAGAGACTTCCTATTGGCAATGGGACTTGGCGACATTTGCCCGTATCAACACCCAGAGACCAGGGAATTCACACACGTCGGCAGCGCACGGGAGCTTAGCCCGCTTGGACTATATGGTCACACAGACTAATAGCTTGGGCGATTTTAAGACGGCTGTGCATGTGGCATGGGTAGTGACAGATCACGCTCCAGTTAAAGTGGTACTTGAAGGTCCGATGAGGGACCATGTTCTGCCCCCTAGGATTGACCCCCGGTTCTTCAAAGAAAGGGAATTTAGATGGAGTATGAGGGAATGGGCCAAGCTCTTCTTTAAACAGAACCTGGGATCGGTGGGTTCGCCCGTAGTGCTGAGGGAGGCATTTAAAACAGTTGAGAGGCCATGCCTAAGCCCGCAAAAGAGCAATCAAAAAAGAAGGAAACCTGAAATGTGTAGCTCTGGAGAGGGACATCTCACTCTTGGAGTCTCGTATGGCTGAGGAGGGGGCAGTGGGGGCGGGGGCGAACGGCATCGCCCCCACTGGGGCATCTGTGACAATTGCGGCAACAGGAATTAAGAGCATTGATGGAGCATAGCGCCAGGGCACAGGCATTGGCCACTCAGTACCGTTTATACGATGTGGGAGATAAAGCAAGTAAACTGCTGGTGTGGCTGGACAAAAGGGATGGGGGAAGTAGATGGGGTCCTGGAGATGGAGGATGAGGAAGGGTTGCGACAAGTCACCTGAAACAAGATCCCTGAGGCGTTTGCTACTTACTATGAGGCTCTTTACACATCCACCACCGATGTGTCAGGTACTGACTGTGAGGAATTCCTGAGGGATGTGACCCTACCTCAGTTGACTGAGAAAGACAGAGGCATGTTAGATGAAGACCTGACGGTAGAAGAATGGAGTAGGGCAGTGCGCACCCTTCATTCAGGGAAAGTGGTGGGGCCAAATGGCCTACCGGTGGAGCTATTCAAATGCATGTTAGACAAATCAGCGGAGCACCTTCTACATAGGTTTCAAGGGGCTAAGAAAGATGGCATATTATCAGAGGACCAAAGAACGGCAGTGATAGTGGTGATCCCTAAAGAGGGTAAACCGCCAACGGACTGCGGCTCTTACAGGCCCATTTCATTGCTTAACTACGAGGCTAAAGTATTGGCCAAAGCTTTGGCACTTCGTCTGCCAACAGTGATTACCTCCTTGATACATCTGGATCAATCCAGATTTATGCCACAAAAGGGGACACGTTTGAAACTGCGCAGACTATATGGGATCATGCATGTGATGGAACCTGCTACCGTAGAGCCGGCGGATCGTCTGTTCATGGACACTAAAATGGCGTTCGATATTGGGGATAATGCAATAATAATGTGATTTCCCTGGTCCAACATGCGAAAAACTAAGTATTGCCAAGCATGGTGGAGAAATCCACACTCGCAAATGAATACACATCTACCAGAAAGCCCTTTCTGAACTCTTAGCAGGTATATAAAGATAAATTAGGTCATAAATATACACCTCCGACCGAAATTCCCATTGTTAATAGGGCCAAAAGTGTTCAAGTAAATGCTGTCAATATTTATTTCAAGTGTATTTTACAATATTGTGTTATTAATGTAATGAATTAAAGTAAGTAATTCTGTTCCTAGCAGTGTCTGGTGTGATCTCACATCTGTGCATTGTATTTGACTTCATGGTCAGTGAAGTTGTTTCCCCGCTGACTCTTGATGGTTTATAGGATTTCTGATAAATCTGCTAAACAGGAGCCTTGGCAAGATCTAAAATTCTTGCCAATGTTTAAGACTTTTCTACCCTTGAGAATGGTGGTTCTTTTAATAATGCAGGTCTCATCTACTTTTCACATTGCCATCCGCCCCAATCCTCTGACGGAATGCCCGAGTAAGGGATGAAATAGAGGCTATCCATGCCAGGTACAATGCCACTTTTATGGGAGATGACAAATGAGACGATGCACTGCTGAGATTACTTACGCAGACCCATGGGTGCTTGAGCGCCTCGTGTGCTGTGATTCGTTTGGCGGGATTTATGGTGAGCATCTGGTTTATAAGGTTTTTGGCTTCAGGTGTGACGGTATCCCACTCTGGGGATGGAAACTGAAGACAGGAAAGATAACAAGAGTCAAGACTGTAAAAAACATTCACAAACAGGCAGGCAAGTTCAGAGAGTCAGAAAAGTTGGCAGGCTCATTTGCTCAGTGCTCTCCAATTAATCTTGGGCACAAAACTGCCTGTCGTCACACGGCATGTCTGTCGGAGCTCAGAAGTAAATGAATGCTGGAGCTTCCATACTTTGTTAAAGTTATAACTAACATGCAACAATAGGGTTCCTAATAGGGTTCAAATGAACAAAACAAAAAAAAAAAAAGGTACCATCATGGTGATACCTCAAGCTATCATGCCCAATTTGTAATAAGAGCCATAGGTTTTCACAAGGAGAGAACTCCAAACATAGCTCTGCCGGCTATCCGGCCTCTCATCAGTTAGGCAAACCTTCCATACCAAGGAATCATTTTTAGTTTATTACTCACATCATAAGCCCCAGCTTTGATCTGTTGGTACAGCTTGTGCTGGTCTTCATCCCAAAAAGGGGGGTATCCAACCAGAAGGATGTAAAGGATCACCCCTAAAGAAAAAGAGGTGAAAGGTGAGGGCGTGGTTTCGAGAAGTAGTCAAGGAAAAGGATAAACGGGTGATTAGAGCAAAAGGGAGGTACTACCATAGTAGGCGCAGTACTAACAACATCATAAGTACCACTGTGCAACATGAATACAAATATGCCCTATATAGCCAAGTCTGACAATTAAGGAGTTTTAGGAAGGTAATGCTATTTTCCTGTAAGAATAGTTCTTGCAATGAGCTTATCCCCTAGATTTATAGGCTGTGACTAACTTTCAGCTGTGAAGCAGCACCCCAGAACAATTTTCTTAAGATGCACACTTCAAGAGAACATTGAAGATACAAATACACTTTTGATTTTCATTACATATAAGGATTGCATACCCATGTTGCTCAGCTCCATACCACCGACCCTAGTACAATTTTAATGTCAGAAATTGCGCCAATATGTTCCTCAGTTAGAGAGGGTGGAAGCTATATAGATCCTAACAGGAGAGAACAGCACAATGTTCTTCTCCAGCAAAAGTTCACCAACTTTGAATACTATAGAGGAGCAAATCAATATAGAAACTCAGGATGATAAATGTATCTACATGGATCTTGAGGAATGGATGGCCTTTCTGGGAAATGCTCTTAGCATCGGAGTGCAAACAGTCGTGTTTACAAAACATAAAATTGGATTTCCAATTGGTATACATGGAAAAATTCCCACATTAGTACTCTATTGAAAAGAGCTGCAGTGTCCACTTTAACCGGAGTATATTCACCTCTCTATTGGTCCTTCCATAATAGTCTAATACAACAATAATCTACCCAAGAACGGTCGGAAAGCCTCATACAAGATATCCAATTACAACTCAGATGTGTTTTAATAATGGAAACAGAATTAGGAGATACCAGCATGTTTACCTGAAATGGCCACAAGATTACTGAGGGATGGACGTTCCAAATAATTTTTTCCTTATTACCAGTAGTGTTATAAATTCATTCTTCTTCCTGACTCCTTAGAGCAGGCTTGGGGCACTCCCAAATTATAACATTTATGACAACGCATTGGAAGTTCCACGTAGGCCCCATTTTCAATGTTTCACTGTTCCTGGAAAGCCTGGGATAACAGCTACCTTCCAACCATACTACTTTATGAAATCTAAATGCAATTTGGGTGAAGATTATCACTTTCATGTCCAAAAAGGTACATCTATAGCTCTGGACAAAAATGTTCACCAAAATAAGAGAACTTTGCCTTTTTGGGTCTCACCTAAACAGTACATCCATGCAAGTCTATTGTTCTTAATAAAAAACAAAATTTAAAAAAAGGGGGGGGGGGAGAGGGAGGGGGCTTAGAGCAGGTGTCTCCAGCGAGTATCTTGTGAGCTAACAGTAGCTCTCCAGCTACCTGTGAGTAACTCTCCTGTGTTCAGTCCAGCCTACTAATATAGAAGCTTTTGCTTGGTTGAATTATAATATAGTATACTAAAATTTAAAAGCATGTTCTCAAGATGAAAATGTGTCCATTTTCAGAACTCATAACTTTGATGTTTGGCAAAAAATAGTGCATTTTCAAAATGTTTCTAAAGCCGTTATATTATTAAGTTGGGGAGGTTTATTACTCCTATTATTACCTTAGTGGCAGGGGGATTACGTATTACCCATGTACAGTCACTTCAAATTTTTAAAGGATTTTTTTACATTAGTGCTGGAAACTCTGCCTCATACACTGAAGTGATCACTGCTCACAATCTTGGATGGGGTGGTCACTATTACATGACTAATATTAGGAGCTTGGGATGATTTCCATTGAACATTATTACAGAAAAGGTTGGAGACCCCCGTCTTAGAACCTGCCTGTTTTTTTACCACTGGCTGGCACCAATGTCACTCTCTTTTTCTTGGTTCTCATTGAGTAAGTGGGTCCTGGATTGAATTCCTCTTGTGTGATTCTCTTTGATGGAGAATGGCCAAAGTACTGGTTGATTTCTTCATAAGTGCCCCCACTCCGATATGCATACTTTTGTTTTCTATTGTTGCTTTCAATATCATCATTGCTGCTTACCAACTGTTATTCCTTGCCCCATCCCCTCTTCAGTGGGGTGAAGATGTACCAGCAATGACCAGAACCCCATGGTGCCTAGGTAATGCAGTTGTGTGACTACTGCTGCGCTTAGGTATACAGTTTGCACCGCTTGCACTAACCGTCTCCCCCTCCCCCAACTGCTTGCACTAACAGCTCTCTTCACTCAAACCACAACCCACAGACATGATCCTGCAGCCTCTTATTGCAACTCAAACCTATTTGCTCCGCCTGTAGCATAGTTTGTGATGAGCAGCATCTCGATTGTTGAGAAATCCTCATTCTTGTATTCGGACTAAATCTACAATGTTCTCCCACCTGCAGTTTACAATATTGCGAATTGGGCTTGTAGTGCCTTTCTTGACATACCCAGTGCTTTAAATGGGCAGGTACTGTCTGGTACTGAGTACCTGGACTGCTTTGACAGGACGAGTATTTGCACTTCTCAGCACTGCTCCAATGCTTTTAATGAAAGTACTGGCACTTCTCAGGAGCAAACAGGTACTCCAAGGAGTGAGTACCTGCACTTCTACATTTCCATTGAAAGCACTGGACATACCCTCCTACCAAACGCCGATATTATGCTCAACATTAATTCACTGCACATTATTTTACTTATCCCTTTGCAGCTGCTTTAGCTGAAGCTAGTCTGGGCATGACTTCTTCCGTGTGTCTGTCTGTTTTATGGTTAAATAATTATACATTCCAAACTTGAATGACGGTTTCTAACAGCTAGGTGATTGATTAACATTGCTGCCTGTGACGATTGGGTGACAGGAGGCAAAGGAGGATTTGGGGGGAGCCGACTACAGGGAGGTCTGCCACCTGGGCAGATTGTGAGAGTGGCACAGTCCAAGAACTGCCATTTTGTTTCGGGTTACATTCGTAGTCCAATATAGGAAGGTTATATAAGGGATTAAATTCGACTCCCTGCTACCATTTCAGGTTACCTGGTGGCTGGTGATGGGGAGAGATTAAGCGCTTTTTGAGAGAGTTAAGGCATTTTCGATAATTGGGCGTTTGTTCAGGTATATGTACTGGCATATAGTAAATAATATGTCTGCGGCAGAGCTCAAAGTATCGGAGGCAATGTGGCTTCTTAAAGAGGCTGGGCGTCTTGACCTCGTGGTCGGAGATGAGGCGGCGGTGTCCTTGGCCTGCCCAGCCCACCAGCCGTCAGCGCGTGTGACCGCAGTGGTGGTGGCATGTTCACCGATGCAATAGTGGAGGGTGGCGTCGTCATCTTCAGTGAGGGCGAGTGCAAGGGGCCGCTCCGTGTCCAGCGGATAGGGTCGTTAGAGTGGCATGGAGGGGCTAAGTAGGCCTTCCACGATGCCGCACGTTGCCCTACCACTGCCAGTTATGTACAAGTTGGCAGGCAAAATATGGGTGCGGGCCACAGGTGGGGAGGTGAGTTGGACCGACTAGGTGTCACAGTGTTGGACTATTAAATTAACATCCTGGAGGAAGGTAAGGTGTGGGAAGTTGAAACAAAAAGTGATGGGGGGGGGGGGGTTCAACTAATATCCTGTCTGGTGTGTTACAGGCAAACACAGAGCAGCCGAGTAGGGAGTCTGTGGTGCAGCGGTCCCTGGCAGGTGGCAGGCAGCAGTATGGGCACCGTCCTCGGAGCCAGGCAAGGGGCCAGACCATTACAATAGGCTCAGTCATGGCATCCACAGGTGTGGACGCAGGGGGGATCCAGGGCAGAGTCCCATCCCTTTAAAATATGATGGTCTCATTCACAATGAGGAAGATTCCGTGGGTTGGCCAAGGACTCCCCAACGCCCATGCTAGAGAAGTTGTGGTCTGTAGGCAACGCAGGATGCTACAACTGGTGGTAGGGTCTCTTGTGAAGTCGACTTTGAGAGCTTACGGTCAGGCATGGAGGATGTTCTTAGCCTCAGCAGAGTAGGGAGGAGGGTTGAATGAGGGCCAAGGATAGGATTCAGTTTATGATGAATTTAATTGAAAAGGGCCCGTCACGGGTGACAATTACAAGAAAGTTGGCAGGAGCTGCATTCATGCGGAAATTGTTGTTGGGCTATGCCCCATCGGCAGGGGAACTGGTGTGCAGGATGCTAGAAGGCTGGGTGCGATAACAGGGGAATGTGGGCAGGACCAGGAGGCCGAAAACATGGAATTTACTTTGCAATGTTATGCACCAGTTGCCGCAGGTGCGCAGGGATGCAGCGGAGACTTTCTTGTTTTCTTCCCTAATGTTGTGGATGTTTTCTGGCACGTTCCAGGTGTCAGAATTACTAGGAGGTAGGGGTCAGGGAGGAGTACTGTGGGAAGAGGTTTTACGATGGGTGGGTAGATGGGAGATTTAGCTCTGTAGTTCCAAAACAGACCAAAGAGTACAGGGCAAGAGCGTAGTATTGCATGCTGTAGGTTCACATGGGCAATGTCCGGTGGGGAGAGTGATGGGCGACATGTTGTGGAATTGCTTCAGGCAGGTCTGTGAAGAAGGCTACGGCGTTACAGCTGCTATCTGTGTTGCACAAAGCACTGGAGGAATTAGGCTTGCCCCCGGCTGATTATGGCCTGCATTCCTTCCGCACTGGTACGGCGTAGCAGGCAGGGAGTCAAGGCTGGGTGGGCGAAGACATCATGCACTTGGGGCAATGGTCCTTTGACTCATACAGGTGTTATGTGCTGGTATTGTGCGATGAGGGTTGTGCACTGGGCCAGACTTGTTAAACTCCTTACTGCTGTTTTGTTTCCTTTCAGATTGAGTGGAGGGTCCGGCGGCAGAGGACGAGGCCATCTGGGTGGTGGGCCATTCTTTCGTCAAGTGGGCCGAGTTTCAAGCTCATCAGAGAGGTTTTGGGGGTAATTTAGGTTTCAATGAACATTTGTTCCCAATTACTTGCAAAGGTAAAGGAGGCAGGTGTTGGAGGGAGTTGTTGCTATGTTTGAACGGGATGCTAGAGAGGTAGATGCCCGGATGTGCTGATTATTCACTTAGGGGAAAATTACCTTGTGAAGGAGAAGGGGTTGTTCTGATGAGAGCAATGGAAAAGGACTTGTTACAGACCAAACCGCATTGGACTGGGTGCTTTGTCTTGTGGTCAGAGTTTATCCCAAGGAGGACCTGAAGGGCTGGGCATGTAGGAAGGTAAATCAGGAAATGTTCAGTTTTTGCAGGGAGGTTGGACTTTGTCGGATTTGCCATTACAAATTAAATTGGAGGGCCTGGGGTTTTTCCGGGTTGATGGGAGTCCATCTGTCATGCGTCGGAATAGATTGATATTTGTTGGAATTGAGGGAGGTTTTGTGTAGGACCCTGAACATCACAAAATAATGTGCAAGGCAAGAAAGGGGACGGGGCAGAAAAAGTTAGCAGGCTCACTTTTTCTGAGTGGAGGGGGTCTGGAAAGTTTTGCAGGACTTGTCAGAAGTTTGGTTGGCGTTGCCAGTTGGTGAACCATGTGCAAAGGGAGGTTAGGCAGTTAGTTCAAAGTTCATTTTAGGACGTTTGAATGCGTAGGGGATCATACGTGCAATAATAGGCTGTAGGGGCAATATAAAGTTGAAATTGTTAAAATGCACTACAGTTAAATGAGATACCTGCGGGGTGGACATGTGGGGGGGAAGCGTAAGGTTGGGAGTGGGGACATTGGTAGTTCAAGTTGATGTATACGTAGGTTTTAGTTTTGTAAGGTGATTTGCCAGTTAATATTTGTTATGTGCACCTGTTTCAATAAAGCAGCCTTTTTCACACAACAAAGTGGTTTGTTACATGTGTCGTGCCCTGCTCTCTAAACGAAGCAATGCTATTGTTTGCCTCCTGTATTATCACATCATTGTGACTCTTCGCAGCGTGAGCCAATTAAGAACTGCCAGTGAGGCTAGTCGCAGGCATTATGACGGACACGATATGAGCCTATCGCACAATGTAGGAGACCACTTACGCAGGGTTAGTAGGTTTGGATTGACTATTTGAAATCGAGTCTATTGCACATCAGTGAATTTTTTTTTTTTTTTATAGAGGTGAGGAGTGACAGTTAAACAGAGGAATGAACAAATTGATACGGAACTCAGGGACGATGTGTCCGTTTCTGTTGTTAGTCTTATTGTTATCAGTTATGCCATTAGCTATATTTTAGCCTACTGACAAATGCACATGCCATTAATTTTAACACTTCCTCTGCAGTGTCTAGTCGGAGCTCGGGCAGCATGAACGCGGCTTCAATTCCAGCTGCAAGGGGACAAGGCACTGAGTTTGGTGCAGTGAATCTCTATTTATTAATACAAGTAGGAATTAAAAAGAAATCCATTAACCATTGCAGAATTCAGTGGTGCAGCCAGTTGCTTCCCTTCAATACAATACCCACATCGGCTGAGCCATTTCCTTTCGGGCATAGAGCATTTGGCATTAAAAAGCACCAGCAACACTGAAACCCCTCATAAGTGATGTCAAGGTCTAAACCCACAACGAAACAATGCTAAGGGACTCTCAAACAGGCTGGCTGACTCACTGGCCAGGAGCTGTGTTTTTAAGTTTTTTTTCTTTAGGTTTTATATCCAATGACACTTTCGCTATTCAGGGAAACATTGTGTAACCTACACAAAGAAAGGGGGCAAAATGTCAGTGCCTTGAGCTATTGGATGTAATGCATGACAATCATGTGCTAGCCAGGCAGCATTCATCAGCCTTTGCTTGTTGCACGTTCAGTCACGACTCAATGATGTACCAATTGTAAATATGTGCACGCACCAAAGATGTCCACCTGCTGACATTGAGCCCATCTCATACACCAGCTTTAGATAGCTGCTAAGTGAGCATAGCTGGTGAGCTCGCAGACAACATAAGCGCATCCATCCCATTAACACATGGTGAAGGGAGTAAAATGTTTGGTGTTTTCCAGCACCCACTGCCACCCATCTTCTACATGTGTCACTGCCTCTAGAGATATCACAGACTAAAGTCAGTGTCATATGGAGGAAGCTGCTGCTGTCCTGGGGTGACAGGGGGCTACCAGGGTCAGACTAGCCTGTAGGGCAATCAGGCAGTGCCCAGTACGCTTGTCTCACAGGTCAGTACGTAAGCAATTGTTTTTAGCAGTTTATGGGCCAGTTTATGGCCAGATGGGCCATATTTTTACTGTTGATTTCCCTAATATTCAATCAATCAGGATTTATGAATCAGCTGATAACCTGACAGGGTATCCAGGTGCTTGAAGGCCCCGTAGGCTTATTTGAACAGTCAGATCCTGAGGGCCATTCGGAATCCTGGAAGTGAGGTGATGGACGGCAGGTGCGTGTGGAGGTTGTTCCAGGTCTTTGTTGCAATGTGGGAGAAGGAGAGTCCTCCACTTCTGCTTTGGTAGATGCAGGGAGTATGGGCAAGTGAAAGGGAGGCAGAGTGTAGTCTTTTGCCACAAGCATTGCCTGCAGCAAACTAAAATGTATGAAGTCTTTCACACCTTGCAAAACACCAAGACAGCATGTCTTCACAAGTACAAATTTGCAGATATGGGCCACATTTTTAGATATCTGGCTTGCTAACGGGGCTACTTTTATTTTGGTGCCCGGGCCTATTTTTTGTCCCAGTTTGACCCAGGTGGGTTACGGCAACCAGCATGCTCCAGGAGGCTGTCTGCACCAACAGACCTCTCCAGTCCTACCGGACCACTCGCAGAGTATGAAGGAAGAAACATCCTTGGCATGTTCCAGCACTGATTGCGATTCATCATATACATGTTTTACTGTAATTCAGTTTTTAACACAAGCATTGGCAAAAATCTTTCACACACATGAAGAAACAAGCAATGGCAAAGCCAATAGGTCTCGCCTACGCAAGAGCTATTGGATTTGTCAGTGTTTTATTTAGCAATGTTGTATAGCAGCAAGCTGCTGTGTAGCATGGCTGAAAGGAAAAAAGCAATATGACGTGGCCAGCACACACCGCATCATACATTTTTTTTGTCTTTTGTCACGCTGCTGTACAACATGCCTAAAACACATTGACAAAAACAATAGCTTTCGCATAGGTGAGACCTATCGGCTTTGCCATTGCTTGTTTCTTCATGTGTGTGAAAGATTTTTGCCCTGTGAAAGTGAAATCCTGTCTGTGGAAAAACTGCCTGGATTTATCAGTCCCTGCATTGTAGAAGGCAAAAAGCTCCATGAAGGTGCAAGCTGCCCTGGCTCTTCTAAATGTCAGTCCAGTCGCTAATCATAATGCTCTGAATGCAGGGACCAGTTCGGATTGGCTGAAGGGCAGTCAATCCGATCAGCTAGAACAGCAGTTATGTTTTTTACTGGATGGAACCGACAACCAATAGAACTAGCCCACTTACAGCACTGCTTCTTCTCTTCTGAAAAGTATTGTTTAACATGGAAAAGGAGAATGTTTGGACTATACAAATGTATGGTGAACTGGATCATTTTAAGCAACAGATTTGATCATAGCGGTTGCCTAAGGAATACATGTAGGGACAGGGTACACAGCAGCTCTCGTTAAATTATATGAACAGTGACTTAGCAACCCACGCGTGCTGCTGTGCAATACATGCAAGGTCATAGGAGCCGGTAAGTTTAGCTCAATATCACGTAGAAGAACTAGGTAGACATCAGATCCTGCTCAATGTTATGTGTAGGCGGTTGGTAGGCAGCAGATCAATCACCCTGCTGAATAATGCCTGTACAGTCTAAACAAGGACTTACCAACTGACAGGTTCTGCTGGTTGTTTGTGCACGGGCTAAGCTGCCTGGCGGCTCTGTTGCATAAAGAGTACAGGGTTCTAGCTGCCTGCAAATGCTCCTGCACAACGAGTGCAGCGACGTAACTGTCTAGAGCTGCTGCAGCCTATTGTGTGCAGTGAGTTAGCTGCCCACAAATGCTGCTGAACTATGTGTACAAGGACTAGGCTGCCTATACCTGCTGCTGCATAGCTTGCACAGTGGCTTCTCTGCCTACAGCTCATGCTGTATTATGAATGCAGGGACTTAGCAGGCTACAGCTGCTGCTTTATAACGAGTTCAGGCAACCATACTTTTTCTGAGAGTAGACTCCGCTCTTGTAGCTTCTTGTTGTGCAATGAGAAGTTTATTTGCATTTTAAAGGACATGGGCTCCTGAGAGGTTCTCGGGCTGCTCCTTGGTGTTTGCTGCACAGTGCTCTTACACCCCTCCTCCCCCCCCCTCCCTTGGCAGCTCCACATATTACATAAAACCTTTGTGTATTCTTCACGGCAGAGCCAATTCATCTTCCAAGTCACAGACTCAGCAGATCTGTGTTTCAGCTCTAAAATTATCCGTCCCAGGAGGCCAAGCGTCACCCCATTCTGCTGCACATTCCCACATTATTAATGCTCGGCCCTGGTCCCTCTCACGTAATAAGTTTGTATCCGAGACTGCAGTTCTGCTGAAACTTCTGCAGCTTGGCTGTTTGGCCAGGCATCTGCTGGGGCATAACAGCCTCTATGATCATTCAAATTCCCTAAGCGCTAATCATGAGACCCTGAAGCCCTGATGGGTCAGAGGATGGGGCCATCATGGAGCATAATCCTTTGGTCTTTGCTTTTAGACCCTGCTGGACTGGTAGCCGAACAGGCCAAGGAAGCCACAAGCAAACAGCAAGCGGTTTACCTGAGCAGAAACCCGCCTAAGCGAACATCCATGGTCTTGACGTCAGAAATCAAAGTTAAGCGATCACACCAGCAGAAAAGCAATCACTCCCCTTCCCTGCAGGGGACATCATTGCTGCCCGTTTATACACACAGGTTGTCTCCCACCCACCTACAATTTCGTTTGGGGCTACTCTCCATCATTATGATTTAGCTATTTCCAGTTTTTCCCCCCTTTTACGTGATGCAATGCTCTCTTGAAGTGCTCGGATATTTAAGCAACCCCCATTTTCACCCTCTGCTATCTGTGAAAATTTCTCAACGCTACACTGACCAAAGAGGGTAAAGGCATAGTGAACCAAATCAGCATTCAAAGTGTCATCTTAATGTATTGTAGGGGCCCAGGCAAGCATACTTAGAGACCCCCGAGTAGAACACATTTGAATTGTATTGGCCTTTCCTGCTAAATCAAGCCAGCATGATGCTGAACAATACTAAATTATATCTTAAACTGTAGGAGGTTCACACAAAAAAGCAGTTGTCCTGGGCCCCAAAAATCCTTAAGATAACCCTTGGAAGAGAGACAGTCAGCAGTAGATGTAGGTAGGGATGGAGAGGGGTTTGGAAACAGAATCAAATATACAGATCAAGTAGGGGGAAAGAGGGGCCCTTGGAAAGTAGGGGCCCTGAGCAATTGACCATTTTGCCCATTCCTTAGAACGTCTCAGACACAAATTTCTTTCAGGTGCCAATCCCAACTCCTTAATATCCGTTTTCACTTTCTCCCAAGTTGAGGTATATTTACCAGAGCCAACATAAATTTCAGTTATGCACTTTAACATTCGTTTACAATGTGGAACTGCAACTCCCGACGTGTTTTACTCTCCTTAAAGATCTTAAGATGAGTTCAGCTAGTGCGGACTCAATCGCATGTAGTCCTACATTCAAACAATTTAAGCCAAAGCCTTTCTGTTTTTGAACAGCTTTTTTTTTGCAAGGAATGTTTCTCTACAAATCAGTTTATGTAAGACAATGCTTTAACAGTCTTATTTGATCAACAGTGCAGGCATTCGTGAGAAATGAAAGGTGTGTGCCTTTTATACAGGTAGCAGCTCAAGTATTTGTATATTCCTTAACCAGTAAATATATAGATATCCACGCTCACTAGCATACAGAGAGTGCAACAGGTGTTCTGGGGTAAATAATCCACCGATATATCCACTAAAGTTGTCAAAACGAATCCATATGCAAAACAGTTTGGGATTTTTTAAATGGATAGGACTAAAAGAAATAAACATAAAAATGCAAGTCATTCTATGAGATTTATACAATATTTTGATTTCTATACAATATATATGTGTATATATATATATATATATATATATATATATATATATATATATATAGCCACAGCACAGATGTGCAGTGGATGCGCGCAGCGGGTGCACCTTTAGCACGTCTAAGGCAAGCCCGTCCGCGGCCAGCGCCAGCCATTATGCTGGGTTGCACAGTAGAAGGCTTGCCAAGTAACAGTTATACACCGGCTGCACTAAAAAGCATGGGGGTAGGAGGGGGGGGGACTCACAGGGTTGTAGGCCTATTTTGCTAGACTGTGTGGCCCCACTTCTTGTGGCAGATGTAAGCTTAGTCTCCACCCCTTAAACTATCAGGTTAACAATAGGGTAGGTGCCAGAAGGAGTCATAAGGAAATAAAGGCGGCTCTGATTAATGTGTGCTCTTTGCACAAACACGTACTAGACATATATGATTTATTAAATGATGAGAGCTAGGACAAGCTTATTTTTTTTTCCAGGAACTTAGATGAACGAGGAGTCCTGTCCCGATTTGCATCTCGCCATTCCGGAGTCTTATATTTGTGCTTATTTAGATAGGGTGGATAAAAGAGGGGGTGGGGTCACAATTGCTTACAAGAGGATCTACAAGTGTAAAACTAAAAGGAGATGAGCTGTTACGAGCAGAAGCTCTGGGTTTTAGTATTTCCATCGATGCACAGGACTCTTTTTCTGGGGCGTTAGTTTACTTCTCCCCAGGACCTGCAGGAGACTTTATAGTATCCCATGACTAAGCGTTAGCCTTAAAGTGTATTCCTCATTCTAATTTCACCATACTTGGCGATTTTAACATTCATTTGGACAAAAGGAGGACCCATTAGCTATGCACTTAGTGGCTAATCTTGCCTCTGTTAATTTAGTTTGAGTTAGTACAGGTCCTACCCATTGATGGCATACTATCGAATTTAGTGTTAAAGGGGGAGCCTCCCCTTCCAGTGAAATGGTTGGACCATTTCCTACTGCCTTTCTCTTGGCATCTTTATTGTTCAAAGGAACCCTGGCCTGCCTTCCCTAGAATCATAACAGATGCTAGAGTAAGGTGTCTATGGCTGATTTAAGGAGCTTCTTGCTGGATACGAAGCCAGAAATTTCAGATTCTGTTGTGGAAGGGGATAAGGCTATTAGTTCCTAGCTTAGGAGTATGGCTGATTGTGTAGCTCCCATTAAGACAACAAAAAAGACCATGACTACCCACTCAGCATGGTGGTTCTTACAGGAACTAGCTCAGGAAAGAGCAGCATGCAAGAAATTGGAAAGAGTCTGGCGTCGTCACTACAGGGAACCAGATAAAGCCAATTATAAACTGGTCTTGAAAGATTACCACAAGAATCTTGAAAGGACCCGCAGCACCTTTTATACGCAATGTATTAAGGAGGCTGAAAATGACGGAAAGGAGATTTTTAAACTTGTCGCCAATTTCACGGACCCCAAATTTACGACACCATCTTGCGGTACAGGTTAGAACATCTGTGAGTGATGGATTCTGCATTAAGCTGGCCTGGGTTCCTCTTGAGAGAGACGCAAGCTGGTGGTCTGGGCTCTTCCCGAAGTCCCAGACAATTCAACATTTACAGGTCGCCTGTGGCATATTTGGTTGAATCCTTTAACATCAAAGTAATCTCATACGCGGATGATACCCAGCTCCTGCTCACATATGACGGGGATTCCACAACTGCAAAGAACGCATTCACTCGCTATATGACAGCGTTGCTCGATTGGCTGAACGTCAATAAATTGCAGTGCAACCCAGACAAAACTGAAAATTTACTGTTAGGGCAGAATCCCCTACCAGGATGGGTAGGTCCATAGCATAACAGTGTTTCCCAACCGCTCTCTCCAACGGCAGTGGCTAGAAACTTGGGTGTAATGTTTGACGCTCAACTTTCATTCGGGGCACAGGTGTCAGCAGTTGTGAAACATGCTTTTGGATCTTTCGCATGCTGAAGAAGTTTCTTCACCGGCTTCCACATGTGGCACAAATTATAGTGGTTAGGACACTGATTCTGTCTAGGCTGGATTATGCCAATGCCTTGTACCTGGGTTTTCCGTAAAATAGCTAACCCAATGGCTACAAGTTATGCAGAACATGGCAGTCCGGCTATTGTATAAAATACCCAAATACTCATCAGTGTCTATATGCCGGTTGAGACGCCATTGGCTGCCAGTCCAACAGCGCATAATTTACAAGGCATTGACCTAGACGCATCAAGCCCGCCATAACAATGGGCTATGCACCTCAATGAGAGAATCAAAGAATATAACCAAGGGAGGCCCCAGCTTTCGAGTAACGCCAGTTTAATTGTGGTGCCCCGTTTTGTAAGGCAAAGCAGGGGAAGTTCCTCCATCACTGTTAAGGCGGATGGAATATGGAAACAACTTCCTGAACATTTGAGGGCCATTAAAGAGAAAGACAAATTTAGGAAAGAGCTGAAAACTCTTATTCATACTACAGCGATGTCATGATGCCCGTGGTTCAATGCTTTGCTCCATCTTCAGTTGCCTAAAAGCTTCGGGACACTTTCTTTGGAGCAGCTGTGTGCTATATAAACAATTTTCAATCATTCATATGGATATAAACTTTTGTAGCTGAATGATTAAACTGTGGAACTTAAAAATGAGTGTGTCTAACTTCCTTTGATCTATTGGTTCCAAATTAAATAGGAAATTAACAAAGAGGAAACAAAATGTTAGAATAACATCATTATTGAAAAGAAAATCAAGGGTTGTTGTGTCAGTCAGTAAGAAAGTGGAACAGGTGATGGCATAAATAATCCACAGATTTAAACAAAGTAAACAGAAGACGCGAGGTTTCGAAAACTAAAAAGTCTCCCCATAGGCAATGCTTGGTGTAGTAAAACGAGTAATCAGTCTACATATTCAGATTACCTTAAAATAATGTCTGAACCATTCCCCTTCCTGTGTGTTTTATCACAACAGCGCTGGTCTTCGGTGTTAAGCAGTGCACACTTTAAACATTTGATGTAACGCATGGTAAAGCATGGGGTGAAGGGTTGAGGGCACTCCCTTTCATTGCACCTTCAGGCGGTGGGTGCGAATATTTCTTGGAAGCCTGCTCAGAACTGGCTCATCTTTGACAACAAAAAGTAGGCACAGTCTAGATATCAAGTTAATAAATTGTTGGACAGCAAAGAAACGAAATGTCGAAAGCTGATCACTACGACTATCGATAAGATTTGGGGCAAAGTCCATTGGGGACAAAGCTGCAGAATATGCATAGTTCTTAATTAGATCTTCTAAAGGATAGGAGTAGGTTAGGTTAACTTTTATAAAGCGCTACATTCACCCAAAGCGTACCTTGGCGCTAAAAGAAAGAAAAACCAATGCTTTGATAGACGACCTGAAAAAAATTACTTAACCTGCAACTGAAGTTCTCCAACATTGGATCTTTCATAGATTCACAAGCCTGAATCACCATTGTAGAGCTGGGTGTCCCACAGTAGACATATTAAGCAGTACAATGTTAAACGTACACAGAAAGGTTTAATATAATTACTACAGTAGCCTAGTCACATCATTATAAAAGATCCACAATTCAGCTCAGCCAATCAGAGCAATGCACAATCTTCACCTCTCCCCAACCAGATCACCATAGTTCAGATTTTATAGCACAAGGGGTAAAGTAATTTTTTGTATACAGGTGTGTCTGAGCTTGGAAGGAGGATGGGTCGCATGCGAATCTATGAAAGATACCAATACTGGAGAACTTCAGTTACAGGTAAGTAACTTATTTTCTTCTCCACTATTGGATCCTTCATAGATTTACATGTTTGAAACAGAATAGCTAGCAGTTAAAATAATGCACAATAATGATCATGAAGACAAAGCAGTGAATGGTGGGATAACAGGAGAAAGAAAGTCTCCCCTTATTGGAATAAATTACACAATACTGCTTATCCCACTGCCGCATCTCTTTGCACTATTGAGTCCAGAAAGTAGTGCTGCGTACACATGTATCTGCTCTTCCAAGTAGCTGCTTTACAAATGTCCTGAAAAGACACTCCAGCAAAAAGAGCAGAGGGCGTAGAGACACTTCTTGTATAGCGCACTCGTACTTTAGCCAGCAGAGGGTTTCCGACTGTACGATGACAAAACTTGATAGCTAAAGCAATCCACCATGCAATACTCTGTTTGGAGAGTGGAAACACTTTTCAAAGGTTACCATAAGCATCTGGAAGTTGATCATATTTTATGAATTGTTGCATACGGTGCAAATAGAATTTTAGGCATCTATAAACATCTAATGTGTGTAACTTCCTTTCCGCTGCATCCTGTGGGTTTGGAAACAATGTCTTCAGTATTATAGGTTTGTTAAGGTGAAAGTCCGTTGGAACCTTGGGAATAAATCTGGGGTTGTTCCACAATATCACTATCTTCTCTGAACTGTAGAAAGAGTTCTTTATTTGTGATAGACTGTATTTCACTTACTCTTCTTGCAGACATCAAGGCTAATAAATGCGCCATTTTTAAAGACACAAATTTCATCTCAGCTTTGTGAATGCGTTCAAATTAAGCTTTCATCAAACTGTGAAAGGACTAAATTAAGATGCCAAGATGGAGGAGGTGGTTTTATTAGAGGGAAGGCTCGGAAAAGCCCTATAAGGAAATCTTTGGTAATCCTATTGGACCACAGAGATGTCGAACCAGATGATCATCATATTCTTGATATTGCTCCTAAATGTACTTTAATTGAAGTATCAGCCAAACCTGGTTTGGCTTAATGTAGCAGATAGGGCAGAATACGTTCTGGCAGAACTGACATAGGATGCAGCTGTGACTGTTGACACTATAAACAAGCATTTCCATTTAAGTTGATATGTTTTGTTGGTGGAATCAGCTCTGGCTTTAGAAAGAATTTCCATACATCCTTGTGGGATATTCAGGCTCGCAAACTCATTGTGTTTAGGAGACATGCTGATAAGTGTAAGGATGTCGGATCCAGATGGAGTATTAAGTTGTGGTTCATTGATTACATCGAAATGGTTTCAGGCAAATGTGCCATTTCTGTGATATCAGAAATAGTTAGATGAACCGATACTATCTGGGCCATTTCGGGGCTATTAGAATTATGTTGCTTGGCTCTTGCTTCATCTTGTTGAGAAGCTTCAGGATTAACGGGTTCAAGCGGTTGCTCCAAGGGTCCGCACCTACCCGTCCTCTCGTCTGCCCGTATGTGACAACTGCCTGAACCTGAGTGACGGTACTGCACCCTCTCGACATGACCCAGGGGGATCGCCCCAGACACAAACGAGGTTGGATTACTAAAGTTAGGATCCAATAGGTGGCATCACTCTACTTGAGGGAGGGCCCCCATATATTCTCACTCACTTACATTCTTTTTCTGGTCCTGACGAAGCGCCAAGAATCTCGGCCTGAGACCATCAAGGACGCGAAGCATGTTGATCCAATAAATATAAAACTACCACCAGGCATATCTACACCTGGCTACCAAGGGTCATTATAACCCTTTAGTAGCCCCAACATTCGGGTTTTTTACTCTTGACCGAGGTATCCGCCTATTAAATTGACTTTGCATTGATATTCTCTAATTAATTTTACACTCACTATCCTATGAGCACTACCTCACACGCATCATACGGCGAGAATTCTCTAAAAGATCTCCATAAAAGTGAACCTTTGGGGGACCCATAGGGCATTGCAGCGCCTGCCCGACGAAGAGCAAACATCCTATGATGAAACATGACATCCCTTGGGATGTGTGAGGGCAACAAGTAAGAGTCTTGCTGACTCTTCTATCTACACCCTAGACCGACTTTTCCTTTAGGAAAAATTACCCCTTGTTTTGGTTTATAATGTAAAATTTCAAACACCTCATCAAATTTTCACCCAATACAGATAATTCATTATGAACCTCCCAGAACATTCTTCCTCCACAAATTGCTTCTCTGCCCAACCTTCTGTAACATATGATTTCACTCTTTCTAAAACAATGTCCTTCCCCCTTGTTTCACATCACTCTTGCTTAGTTCTCGCACTCTTTTCCTTTCCATCTCCCCATGCCACACTCAATTCCTCTCCATTTACCTCTGGAACTTCACACAAAGGCAGGGGCAACATGCTCAAGCACTTGGTTACTTTGTATTCGCATCAGATACATACTGCAATTTGTAATTATAATCCATACATCTTATGGATAACCTGGAAATTCTCGGAGTAGCGGTCAACAACCCTTCCATAGATAATAACTTTATAACAGGTTTATGAACGCACCCGAGTAATACATCGAAATCCCACACAAAGTTCCTAAAATGCTCAAGGCCCCACACCACAACAAGTCTCATTTTCCACTTCTGAGTAATGCTCCACGGCAGGAGACAATGCTCTAGATGCAAAAGCCACAGTCACTTCACTGCCACATTTATCTCTTTGTGACAACACTACTCCAATACCTTTAAGACTTGCATCAGTGGTGATTATACACTTACTACTAGGGTCAAATCCATGTAAGGCCTTAGCCGAGCTTAAATCCTTCTTGAATGGAAGTACAACGCAACACACCTTTTAACATTTAAAGAATTAAGTGCTTTTTCGGCAGCATTAGTCGGATTTGGAAAATGTATTTCAAAATCTTCGGTTCGTTTAGATGAAAGTCCGACTCCATTATAGGTATAAAATTCAGGTTTGACCTTAGGATGACCATCATTTGTGAACTGGAGGAATGGTTCATTGAATGTAAAAGCTGAAATCTCGCTGACTCTTCTATATGATGTTAGGGCTAAAAGAAGGGCTGTCCAAAATAAATACTTTAATTCTGTCCTATGAATTGGTTCAATTGGTGTTTTCATCAATTGAGCTAGCACTACACTTTGCTGCCTTGAAGATGGAAGATTTCTTATTGGTAGGAAGACCCTAAAAAGGCCTTTAAGAAACTCCTTATTAAGTCTGTTAGACCAAAGGGACGGCTGGTTCAACTTTCTTTTGGAATGTAAAATGGCAGCTAAATGAACTCTGACTGAAGCTGGACTCAGTCCTGGCTTCGCTAAGTGCAGAAGATATGGTAATATCTGTTAAGGAGGTGAAGATATAAAGAGTAAATGATGCTCAGTAAACCAGATGCAAAATGTTTCCATTTGTAAATGTAGTGTACATTTTACTGGTGGATACCGCTCTGGCTTTGGACCAAATGTCTTTGCAGTCTTTTAGAATGTCTAGCATTTGGAAATCATTTAATTCAAGAGCCTAGCCGGCAAACAGAGAATGTAGATCCAGATGGCTAATCTGCTAGTCGGGGCAAGACAGCAGGTTCTGGTTTGTTTCCTGCTGTACCCGAGGCTTTTCCAAGAGGAGATGTAACTCTGTGGACCAGTACTGTCTGGGTCAGCATGGAGCTTTTGGGATGATGCGGCACAGTTCCTTCCTCATTTTTGATGACACTCTTGGAATCAGAGGAATTAGAGTATGTGTGTTAACATTAAGTTCCTGAACCCCCATAACACTGACAGGAAGTGCCTGCTGGCAAAGTGCTACCAAAGGGGATGATGGACGGAGCGTTGGAGCAAATCAAACACTCACCCCCAGTCAACTGATCTGGGTTTAATCCATCATCATTCTTTAGCTCACTCCACCACCCCAGTTCAGACATGGCCATATGCAAATCAGTCTGACCCTGTGCCTCATGGGAACAGTCCAGCCCGAACTGCCAAGCCATGTCTTCCCTGGACCGGAAACAAGCATCCTGGGACCGGTTTCGGGTTCCAAACCCTCATCAGCCAGGCTATCTTGAATGCAGTGGCAAAGTGAGCAAGGGACCCACGTCTGGGCATACCCTGCCAACTTAGGGCGAACAAAGCGATACCAAAGGCATTTCTGGTCCTGGTTAGTAGCAAACAGATTGGGTGTTCGTTTGCCTCAAAGATGAAATACTGTTGTAGTTAGAGGACAGGGCTTTTATGCAAGAGTCTGGAGCCATTCAGGTAGGAAGTAAGTTCTTTGTTTATTGTTAGGTCCTTGGTCTACAGAAACAGCAGATAGGTCCGGTCAGGGCTTCATCCTCCCTCCAACTGCCCCAATCTGTTAGTATCCACAGCAGACCACATAGCAACATACTGTTACATCATTCGCTCCCAGCATTCCACTGTTAAAATTCCATACATCAGCTCACAGGAGATGGGAACACACAAGATACAAAACCTTTGTAGTTGATCTTGAGTTAGCTCCCAGTCGTGACATTCCTTTGTTGATCTGCTGAGACTGTTGGCACAGGAGTATGTTATGCCTGGACCATGATCTGCCTTTATTTGAATAGGATACTGCATTACCCAATCCCACATCCTCTGCGCCTCCTTGGACAATATGCAGGATAATGTCCCATTTGTTTGCTGACAGTGCATGCTTGTTGAGTTGGCAATGCATATTAATATTGACAAATTGTGTATTCTAGGAAGGCAATAACGCAGACCCAGAGAGATTGTGTTGTAACTTACCTGAATGGTACTTGACTGACCATGACCTTCCCCATATCTACTTGACTGATTGTATGATCCTTAGAACCTTCAGGTGAAGCTCAAATAGAATGTTCAGTTTTTCAGTCAGCTGTTGGTTTTGGCAAGACAGGGGACGCACCTGGTGATTCGAATAAACTTTTTTCACATTGTTCTTGCCTGCCCCTTTTTGTCTCCTCATCAGATCGTTCTCAACTCAAGAATATTGATATGCACTTGAGCTTTATTGCTGATCATCTGCCATTGACCTGTAACCATTCTTCTCTCTATCCTTGAGAGTTTTTGTAGACTATATTCTACAGATTTTACGGTCCCTTGCCTTTTATCCTGGATGAACACAATATAAGCACTCCTTGCTTGGGGCCTCAGAATGGAGCCTTTTTTCCACAGGTTCCACATTGCCCAAAAATACATTTTTGGAAAAATTCAGACATGACCTGATGTATTACGCTTAGTAAGCTGATGAGGCAATGTTAATTTCGTCAGAAATGTTGAGAAAGAATATAAATAAATCCACTTACCTGACTGACCGACCAGAGCTCAAGGGGACTCAATTCGCACACGATGTGCGGTAGAAATCTGAACTAAGGTGACCAGGGTGGGGAGAGGTAAACACTGTGCTTTGCTCTAACTGGCTCAAATTTGGATCTTTTATAATGAAGTGAACAGGCTACTGTTGTGATTACGTCTGTGTATGTTTAGCATTGTATTGTGCACTATGATTTAACTTAGGGCTCCCAGCTTGACAACTGGGATGACTGAAGCATGTGAATCTATAAAAGATCCAATGTTGGAGAATCTGCTAACCCAAATGTGATTAGCATCATACTGAGAAGAGTGGTAAGACATCACAAAAAAGGATAGAATTCTTATTTCGTAGAGTGTTGGAAAAGCCAGCTCTTTAAACCCTTCCTAAACTTTAAAAAGTTTGTCTCTTTGTATAAAGAGAACAGTAAAGAATTAAACTTTAAAGTGGTAGCCGCAGAGCCACCCCTCTCTGCTGTGGTCTTTTTATGAGGTAATATTACAAGTACCTTTATAAATCCAGAGTTCACCAAGGTGGCCGAACTCCGCTTTAGGTCCTTCACTCACTCACACCCTTTGATACACTATTTCTTTTCTGTTTGCTGCACCAGGCTGTATATTCAAAATTCGGATACTGTTTTTATTTCCGTAGTTTCCCAAATTCTCAAATAATTCAGAGGTAGGTAAAGGGCAGCATGTTGGTGCTTTTCAAAACCCCAAATAAAAATAATTAATATATCTTTGTTCTTTAGCATTTATTGTAAGAATATCAGTACATTTGAGTTGTGAGCTAAGGAAGAAAGCAAAGGCAGGAATACCTCACATTCTAAACAATTTTTCTCGGTTTTTCTTCTTTTGATGGTAACAAGTTATGTCCACCTTGTCCTCTGTGCTTCCCTTGTAGAAGACAGCCAAGAGAGTATAGCCGTCTTTACCAGCCCCGGTATCATTTAGTCTCTCTATGGGGTACAAACCTAGTCATTTCCTGTGAGTACAGAATCAATGACCGTATTTTCCGACAGCAGGGGCCGACTAAGAGTGCTGGCGGCAAACAGTCTCATTCCTAACTCATTCCACATAGAGCTCACGAGGCTCTTTCTCCTGCAATCCCATCTCTATAAATTTCTATGCAGAATAAATACCTCTGAACATTTTTCATTAACATACATTGTACAAAAAAAACACATTAAAATGGAAAAATAAAGCTGCAACAAATTGATTACATTTATCCTGACAAGTATCATTGAAAGGTTTTGTATTTCACAGTATACATGTTCCTATACATGTTGCATCAGAAAAGGGCGGAAGGAATACCACCCTGAACTCCTACATAATATTAAAAGCTGCATTTGGTAGAGGAGGGGACATCCTTAAACACTAGCTCTTAGGAGTGGGAATTCCCGCTAGCCCCTTCCCCAGTTTCTATAATATCTGCCAGCCTTAAAAGAATTGCAAAGTTCAGATGTGTAAACATATATTCCACAATATTTCCGATTGATAATTTATAGCTTTATTTTTCTCCTGCAATATCTAGATGTATGAACATACAGCGTGAACCTAGCCAAAAAACATTGGAGCGGTGTACAGGATCAATGGTAGAGATAGAGTCCATGTGTGATCTAAGTAAGAGCTGGTTTATCAGGAATAAGAACGGGCTATTTCTTCATTTGAAATGTAGAGTTATTTAAAGACCAGAGTATTCAACTTTTAACTAAATTGGGGGCTGAGGCAGTCATGATGGATTCAGGAATGATGCTCCAGATTTTGGGTAAATAAATGGAGACGGTCTATTGCCCTGCTTTCTTTTTTACACTTCTTCATCTCCATTCTAGTGGGTGTCCTGACTGTGAGGGTGTCAAGATCAACCAGAGATTGTGAGCTTTTCTACCAGACAGGCAGGATTGCCAGTCATGATGGTTTTGTAGAGAAAGCAGCAACTTTTGAATACGGTATGGACCGGCAAGGGGAGCCAGGGGCATTCCATTAGAATGGGGGGTGGGGCTGGGGGAGGGTGCGGGGGGGTGGGAGGGGGGATGTGGCCATATTTCTTTAGGTAATGTCTTGATAAGACATTCTGCAGTGTGTAGAATGTACTGAAGGTGGTCAGAATAAAGTCTGGGAGGCCATGGAGCAAGACATTGTCACCATACAAATGAGAAAGTACGAGGCCTTTAAGAGCAGTTACAAATGCACTTTCTGTGTAGCGATACTAGTTTAAGGAAAAACCTCTGCACAAGTATGTGGTTAACGTTAAAACCATTGCCGCTAGAGGAAGAAGACTCACAACACAGGAGGAGTGGCCACTTCACTTCTATCAACAATCTGCCGCTGTCTCCAATATGCCCACCGAAGGTGCATAAAATCAGTGACATGGGTTTTCCCCAAATACTCTCGGTCTGGGGTAAGAACAGTCATCTGCTGGGACCCAGAAAATAAGGGGATGAATTATGTGTTAGCTATCTCACTTTTCCTAACACTTTTAAGCTGTGCTACAAAAGAGAATATTTACTCTGGGACCCATAAATTGGGTGTGGCAGAAAGGGGGGCAGAATGATTAGGGTAAGAGTTAGTCTATGCGTTATTTTTGGCAAAGTCTGCCCTAAAAAAAAAACTGCACAAGTAAAAATGTGATAGAAAATTTATTTTGGTTATTGGGCACAAACAGACTGCATTTAAAGATACCAGAGTGGGTTAAGAAGTGCTTTAAATGGGCTGAAAAAGGTGAGGTCTCTAAAGGGACTGCGACCGAAGAAAGTAGTTAAGAATAGTTTATATGAGTTGTGGCCACTGCAACTAAGGCGTATCTTTACACATGTAGCCTACAATCACATTGGTGTCCTCCTTCTGACCCTCATCCTCCTGGACCAGGTCCTCATCATTCTCCTGGTCTCTCTACATCTACTCCTTCCTTCCAGTCCTCATCTTCTGGTCCCTATCCTACACTTTCTGGTGCGGATGTGGCCCATCTGCTCCTGGTCCTCTTGCTCCTCCAGGTCCAGATCCTTAAGGTTCTATTCTTTCTGATCGTCTTGGTACTGGTCCTGCTATTCTTCTTGGCTCTATTTCTTCTGATTTTGGTCATCCTTCAGGTCCTGGTCATGTTCCTTGTGATTCTGCTCCTGGTCCTCCAGCTCCCCCCCCCGAACTGCTATGGACTGGTCTGCTGACACTCATCTTGCTCATTCTACTTGTACTAATCCCATGTCCCTGGTCCAGTTTCTCTTTTATCTCCTGGGCCCACTAGTTCTGGTCCTCCTGGCTCTTGACCACCTGATCTTTCTTGTCTTGGTTCTATGGATCTTTGTCCTTCTGGCTCAGTGTCCCGGGTCCTTGCTCTCCTGGGCCACTTACCCCTAGTCCTCCTGGCCCCTCTATTCTAGACTTCATGCTCTTGAAACTCTTGGCTGTGTTCTTCTACCTGGTCTGGTGTGATTCACGCCCCCCACCACAGGTCTTCAATTAGAACATCCTGTACCAGAAAATAACGTAAAAGAGCCTTCATGTGCCAGGAAATCAGGTAAAAGACTTCCTGTGCCAGGAAATCCAGTAACGTAACAGGCTGGGTAGGCTTAAATTCAACAGGGAAGTCAGTAAACTTCATCTACATCACAGAGTTTACATTTCCTGACTGCTCCTGGCTTCACAGGCATAGTCAAAATCTTCACCACCACAGCTTAACTATCAAACAGAGAAGTTGGGGACACCATTGCATACAGAAACAAAATGCCCCAACTCCTTAAGTGAACCTTGTGTCTCTTTGAAGAATAAGAGCTAGTGCCATGACACTTTTAAGCAGCCTTAAGAAAAGCACATCAGTTAACCAAACGTAAATAATTTCCTCAAAATAAGCTAGGACTAAAGTTAGACTACCAAAATGCATTACCCTTCCTCTACAGCCGGACTGGTATTGAGAAACTATTCTAGCATGTGTCTCACATTATGAGATCTTTTGGGCTCTGTGAAACAAACAGCATTCAGGAAAACTCACTTTGGTAAGAAAACCAGCTCGCCAGAAGCTTTAGTCCCCCTTAACAGATCAGAACTAGTGAAAAATCAATCATTAGGCTTACCGCACGCCCATATATCCACTGGCTTTCCATATGCTTCCTTACGCAGCACTTCTGGTGAGAGGTACCCGGGGGTGCCAGCGAACCCTGCCAAAGAAAAGAAAGGAGAACAGAAACTGATTGTCAGAGGGAGAATCTGGTGCAGTCTGAAGGAGGGCGGAAAAAGGGGGCATATGGCACACATACACACACACACACACACACACACACACACACACACACACACACACACACAGTGTGAAAAAAAGAATAACCTTCCTACTGCAGGATCAGAAAAATACCACAGGAGCCTCAACAAAATAAAGTGAAACCCGACCAAACATGACGTGGCTCACACACTTCAAGTTCGACTCGCTCAGTCTCCATCACTCGCCTGTTGCACTGCAATGGAGCCTCACTCATTACCAGTCGCTGGTCTCCGACACTATTATGGAGTCTCCCTCATTACCAGTCGCAGGTCTCTTACACTATTATGGAATCTCACTCATTACCAGTTGCTGGTCTCCGACACTATTATGGAGTCTCACTCATTACCAGTTGCTGGTCTCCGACACTATTATAGAATCTCACTCATTACCAGTCGCTGGTCTCTTACACTATTGTGGAGTCTCACTCATTACCAGTTGCTGGTCTCGCGCACTCTTATGGAGTCTCACTCATTACCAGTCGCTGGTCTCTGACACTATTATGGAGCCTTACTCATACTTCATCACAAACTCACATTTTTAAATAGCTTCTCTAATTTCCTCTTATGGACTCATACACCATCAGGTCATGTTTATCCACACCCTGACCCCACACAACTGGCTCCATACACTTCAAATAACCCACACTCTACCAACATCACAACTTTTACAAAGAAATACAACCCAATACCCAAAAGATTTTACTCACCAAACCAGGCCTGTTGCTCTCCCTGCACCTCGATCGCCAAGCCGAAATCCGCAAGTTTCACGGCCGCACCTTTGCATTTGCTGGCCAGGAGCAGGTTTTCTGGCTGTCGTCAGCAAGCCATTTAACACAGAGGTCATTTATATTGATTGACAGACAGAGGACAGACACAGCAACGCTTGGTATGCATAACAAAAGGGGCGGGTTCAGAATCACTACATACAATATAACCAGGGGGAGCCAGAGATCCCTTCCAGTGCCATAGGCAAGAAGTTAGGGGGGCAGAGACTGCCAAGTGTGCACACCCACTCGGCGTGTACACGACCATAAGCGGAGTTTTAAGGACAGGTCTGCCCCCCATGTGATTTGGCTGCCAGGGCAGTACAATTACACATCTGCAGCGACTGGGTGGAAGAAGTGCAGAAAAGAACAAGAATGACCCATAAAACATAAATCAACCCCTTCCTTCTCGAAAGTATCAGAGGTGTGAAATCAGTTTGCTAATCTGGGGCAGAGTGTGGGCGATTCTCGCGATTTCTTTTTTCTTTACAGCAGCGAGTGAATCCCACCCTCAGAGGCGGTCGGTGTAGAGGTCCTCCCTTCCCCAGTGGGCTTGGGGGGTTGGGGGGGTGGTGCAATGCTTCTTTTGTTACTGGGGGCCGATATTGTAGCACCGCTGCAAACCTGGCCCCCAGTAACAAAACCGGTCCCCACAGCTGCAAAATCGGCCCCACCCTTCCAGCCTCTAGGGGAAATGCCTGATGCCCGCTGCGGCCAGTCTGGCCCTGGGTAAAAGGCGGCCTGGACGGTGAACTCCGTTTGCAGAGTTTTCCGCACTCCGCGGAGCACACAGTTTTCTCCTCGCTCGCGCCAACGTTAAGTTGGCGAGCGAGGAAAATCCTACGCTAGACCACCTCCCAGCGAGATTTCTCAACAAGGGCGGTCGCGGATGGTCACGACCAGTCGCACCGAGAAACCATCAGTTTGCGTTGAGGAAGCTGCAGCTCGAGAAGAAAATCTACTCAAGCGGAGGAAAGAAGCAGCTCCCTCTTGTGCTGCGCATGGTGCCGTTTGCACTGATTTTTCAGTGCGGGACAAACGCCCGGCGCTAAAGATCAGCGTGAACGGCATGACCTAACACACTCCGCTGCTTGCGGAACTCCGTGTAGCATGGCGGAGATTTTTGGTCACTTCACGGAGTTCTGCGTAGCAGAACTTTGCCCATGCATAGATAAAAGGTGACTAGCCTGTTAAGGTTTGCAGGGACTACTGGTTCATGGTACTGGGTTGACTGCTTTGAATACCACATCATCATCAGTCAACCAATTGGAGCCGATTGGGCCTCTAGTGCTATCTCCCAGCAAGACGTACTTTCAAGAGGGACTCGTACATGCGTGTGTAGGTGCGCATACACTTCTTTCAGATATGGTGCAAGGCTGAGTGTGAGCAGCAGTCATAAATGTCCTCGCTTGTCGATGGCCTCTGTGTAATATCTCCCTCTATGTCTTCAACGTTCTAACCTGCACTTCTGTGTGATCCTACACTCCGTGAATCAGGGGCCAGTGCTAAAGTCAGTCGCCCGTTATCTCTTGAAGCTGGTTATTGCCAGAGGTTCGTTTGCACCAATTTAGATTTCCTGAATTACACTGGGTGTTTCACCTAGCATCATAATAAAGCCGTCTGCAACACTTCATCTGAAATGTGGAAATTAACTAATAAAGAGGCTGGCCCATTCAAGAATTTGCAGATCCATATTGGTTGGTTCTATGAAGTCAAACTTGTGGTTGCCCAACAAGAACACGGAGATTTGGATGGATGTTCTAGTTAGGCCGGATGCCCTTTTGCTTCTCCTATGAACAAATTCTGGACTAATCCTTTACTACTTAAAGCCTTACGCCTGGGTGTGACTCCTTAGAACATTCGCAGTTTTCTGCCTTAGTCCCTAAAAGTCGTGACACACTTCCACATTCTGCTCATATAATTTAAAATTCCCAACTCCAGTAAGAAAACAAGATCCACTCTATACCTACGTTTTATTTTAACACCGCTTGACAAAGCTCTCTGAACTCCATAAATTAAGTTTGCTTTACGTTCATTGTCCTCTAGTCGCAAGGCTCCGAAAAGCCCTAAAAACTCTGGCGCTAGTTGGAACCCATTCCCGTCCCTCCCCAACTTGACTTTACATTAGTAGTTCATGGTTTCTCTCTATTATTCCTGTTTGAGCATAAGCCTCTGGTAAAGCTGCTTTGAATGAAAGAAATGGTTAAAATGACTTTTGATAGAAACTTTTAGGCTGAAAAACATCAGTTCCCTTAATGAAGAATGACTGTCTCCTCAGAAATGCTACAGATACTTAATTCACTTGAGCTATATTAATCACGGCTATTACCTTATTTTGAATTCCATGTGATGAGCTGTATTTCGTTAAATAATGTTATATTCATTTCATAAACTTCAATACAATTGTAAAGAAAATGAAACCTTTACACCTTATAGTCCCAGGAAATCTGTTAACAGTGTTTGTTACCAACCATAGACATGACCATACTAACGCCAGTCTTTGAATATTAAGGGGAAATTGCTTCCGATAGTATTCTTCACCATTAGATAATGTAAACCACAATATTATGTTAAGCTGTTAATAACGTTGTGGCTTTCATATAGCTTCACTAAAAAGTATTTTCTTGAAAAATATTCGAACAAATTGTTTCATTCAAATGTTTTTAATCAGTTTGTTTTTCTGACTGTAGTTTTCTAACAAAAGATAAAAAACGAATGTAATTTTTGTCTCCTAGCCAAAGTACACCCCGGGCATGCATGCAACAGCAGCCCCGCTTGTGAGATTGGAGATCAGCTTTCTCAACACCCCACTCCTATAGGCCAGTACTCTTCTGAGCTGAGAACTTTTTTTTTTTTTTTTTTTAGCTTCGGTGAGATTCCGTCTAATACATATATATTTTGGCATTCTCTGAATTAGAAGCAATATCAAGAGCTGGGGTCGGCTGCAGTTTATAGGATCTTAGAGGCCTACCTCATCCTCCGGAATCTTCCTCTCTCTTTCCACTTCCGGTTCAATGTTCAGCCAACTTCTTCCGCACTTTTCAAGTTTCAACCGTTTGGAAGTTGCGGACATTTGCCCATTATTTCCCGAACCCTGCCCTCCTCGGCCTACAACCGAGACTGTCCGTAGCAGAGCCTGCCTCTAGGAAAACTGCCGCAGAATTACAAGTACAGGTGACAATAATATCTCGATCTCTGCTACCCGACCATCGTCGTCTCTCGCGAGGGCCCCCATGTGACCACGGCTGCGTGGGCAGCGACTGCCTGCCAATGCCATGCTGCCAACCTCGGGCAGCAGCGCGGGGACTGGACTCGGTGTCCATCCCTGAATGTACAGCTGGGAAGTCTTCCCTGTGCAGCCGTCAAACAGCCTCCAACGCGCCTACCCTGGACCCCGGTCAGGGGACAAACCTCGAGAGGGCACATCGGGCAAGCAGGCGAATGAAAACAACGAGTAACCGGAGAAGTGGCAGATCACCGACGAACACGAGGAGCATACTGGAGCTCACTAACTACAAGGGATGTCCGCCGGGGCTCACTAACTCTAGGAGATGGGCCTCCCGCCAACAGGTAAAGGGCGCGAACTGCACTGGAGGGGCCATCGGATTACACCAACTACAAGGGGTGGGCCTCTAAAAGGAGGAACCAACTGAAAGTAATATGCCTCGGGAGCAAACTGGACGAACACACTAACTGCAAGGCCTGGGCAAGAGCACACTAACTAAACGTGGTGGGCCCTCCAGCGAACACTGAGGACTACTAGGAGTGGCCCCATCAAACAGACTGATCACACTAACTGCATGGATGAGCCACCGGGGCAATCAAGCGCAGCATCTTCCCCGAGAGATGAGACGGAGCACACTAGTTTGATGGGATGGGCCACCACAGCACACTACGAGAGATGGTGGGCTGCAGTAAATAGGTTGAGCAAGCCAACTATTTGGGGTTGGCCACCAAATAACCCTAAGTTCAAGGAATGGATCAAGGAGAGCAAACAGGTGGAGCACACTAACTGCAAGGGCGGGACACTGCACACTAGCTGTATGGAACAGACCACCATAGCACGCTTATTACATGGGATATGCCTGGGCAAGCAAGGTATACTAACTGCATGGGATGGATCACCGGAGCACAATAACTACAGGAGATCGGCCATTAGTTAAAAAAAAGCTGAGCACAAAAACTACAGGTGATGTGCCACGGGTGAAGCACCAAGTGGTACTTGTCCATCAGATGTGTACCAACACCCAGGGAGGGGCTATGGCGAATATATGAAGAACAGTAAAGGCAGGGAATGGGCTGGAACACACTAATTGCATGTGATTGCCTTTATCCTTGCAATGGCGGGCAATAATTCAGAAGGCACTTTAACACCCCCATCTTGCTAGGACTGCCTCTCAGAGTGCTTTCCTTGTTGGAGTGGCTCTATTGAAAAATGGCCGCTGGTATCGCTGAGGGCTGTCCTTTTTCTGGCTCTGATCTCTGGGAGTTTACCACAACAAAAAGGATTAAACCCGCTGGATATTTATTCCCACAGCACCCAGTCTACTTTTCCATAACTTGTTGATCAAGAGACTAAAGGACATCTCTGGATGGCACTTTTGAAGGATTCTGCGATTGCCCTCTTCTTCCTGTTGGGCATGGCCTTATGTGGACTACTTAACCTGGCCAGATGTTGATGCACTACAAAAGCCCCAAGAAGGGATTCTCTTTCTGTTAGACAGTGGGCAGTTTTTCCAGCACTGACCACAAAACTCTGTCTGGGTTCTGTTGAGACTGCGCATGAACAGGGAGGATCCCCTCCATATTGTCCACCTAGTCTTACAGAGCTAGAGTAGAGCTCAGTTCTACATGCCAGCCAGATATTTGCCTATTTCCCGTTGACCCAAAATGGCACTGTCGTTGGCCAGATTATCACGGACTATAGAGAAGAAGTCCATGTGCCTGGAGATACCAACGATTTGCCTCTCCTGCACAATGAGGCCACATCAACTAACCTCTGTTGACTGAACCATTGTAAAGTAAATCTTACAATTCTGGGTAGAAAATACATGCTCCAACATTCAACACAAAACTCAAGATTTTTAAAAAGAAGTGACAATCACTCTCCTACATTTACTCTCATAGCTGGCCTGACCTTCTTAGTTGGGCCTATTGTCTCCTGCGCCCTCAGACGTATTAATTTTTCTGACCTTTGTATCCTACTAGTAGCTGCCTCCATCTCAGGGGTAGTGTCACTAACTTCCCTCATTGTTTATGCTTAGGAGCCCACGTTTTAGTACAGGAGAAGGAAGTTCTCTATGATTAATGGCTGAGTTATACCAAGGAATACATTTTTTAATGTTGGTGTAGGAAGATCTCTGTGGATCCCGGTTGGATGAATCAGAGGGGTACATTTTGTAGTACAGGGATTGCATGTTCTCTATAATCTTCACCTGGGCTACTCCAATAGATAAATGTTTTAGTAAAAGGGTCTGGAAGTTCTCTGTTGCTCCTGTTTGGGTTACTCCAACAGAAACATATTTTAATGGAGACAAAGTAAATTCTCTATGGGCCATGGATGGCTTAGTAGTTCATTCCAACTGCCCCACCACGTACAGGGGAAGGCTATGGGGGGATGCAAATAAACCCTTGGGGATTTAGTGGGTATGGTCTTAGAAGGTAAGAGAGAGCAGTTACATCACCCATCCACATATATTCCCCTTCACCACAAAATATGCATTCATGTAGCAATTGGGAAACACCATTTCCCAAGGAGGTGAAAATAAAATAATATTCAGATGTGTTTGTGACGGGAGGTGGGTGAACCGAAGGAAAGAGCGCACGGCCCTGAGGGTTCCCAGGCAGGACCATGAGCGGAGATCATGCAGCACCTGCATGACTGCAGGGATTTAAGTGCATTAGAAGAAACCTAAACAAAATACATATACAAAATTTCTGAACGCATTTTCAGTTTTATTATTGCCCCTTTGTACCTAAACATGGACTCGCCCATCAACTCCATTTTAAGTGCAGCCATCTTTGATTTAAGAAAGGAAAAAAGTCCATTCAGGAAGAAAGCAATTTCTTTTTTAACTGGTCTAAAAAGTGGTGTAAATATACTGTGTTTATGGGAACGCCATCTTTAATTGTAACTCTTAAAGCAGACATGCAACAGCTCTTATACGTAAAACAAAAACTGAGTAATTGTGGAACGTTGTCAGTCATGGAACTCAGATATGAGCATTATTTGGTTTCTCTGGAACTTGTATGGTAGTGGGAAGATAAAGTCCTGTGATGGCGAATTTACACAAAATTGCTCCTCCTCTTCCCCCAACCTTCCCTACAAAGGACCAGAGGAGCTAGGACATAAAATCTTGGAATCAATCCATAGACTGAAGGAAAATGAAAAGAGGAATTTTCTCGCAGATGAAGAGTGCCTTAAGAAAGAACGATGGTTAAAATTGCCATGTAGCAAACAAGACTCTCGAAATACAATGTACATTTCTTGAAAGGGGCATATCTGGTAATAGATTAACTAATTTGTTAGTTTCCTGTTAGACTCAAAGTGGGGAAAATATCTGCAAGTATAAAGAAATAAGAACTCATGTGGTATTCTTAGAAGATTCCTCTCTCTGAACACTTACTATAGTTGTAGATCTACCTAATATCGTTTTCAGGAGGGAAGTTTTCGTACCCCCAGAAGGCACAGAGTTAGGTGGAGTAACAAACTGAAATAACCTCTGTCATATTTTTGAATTGTGGTCACATCGAAAGTAATGTGCCTGAAAGGACTTTGTTCCTAAGTTACTTTAATCAAAGATGGTCGCCAAGGGTGACCCATAGACAGTCATAGGGTCAGCAGCCTTGTTTTCCCTCTAGAGTTGCATTCCCATGACTCCTGCTGGTGCCAAAATGTCCATGACAAAACATCTTTCTCTCTTAACCCCGCTCTGAAACATTTATTAAACATTTATTCCTTTATTATTTTTGGGTGGGAAGAGTAGCAACATATCCTTGGCAACACAACAGTTTAATTCTTTAACACAGACCCCAGACAACAGTCCAAAGGCATGCAGAGGCCGAGAGGCAGACTGATTCATAGGGGAAAGCAGTAGATTTCTCGACAGGCCAATGCACCAAGAATGCTGCTGGAGCAGGGAAGGAGTGGGTCAAACATCATAGGTGAGGACACTGCCACTGCGGCCTTCCTGTGGCACTGGCCTGTCGAGAAACCTCGAGATTTCCCTTTAGGACAGCCCACCTCAGCATAGGCCCAAAGACAGACAGCGCTGCAGGGCTCGCACACTCACCTTGAGGTCTCTGTGCACCACCCCCATTTGGTGGCAATGGAGAACAGCCTCCAGGATCTGCTGGATGCAATGACTGCATGCAAACACCAGGGGGCGTGTTAGTTCACAGGTGTGAGTGGTAACAACCATACAGGCTGGTCGGAGGGAAGGGGAGGGGAGGAATATGAGGAGCGAATAGGGGAGCAAAACCCATTCTCCCTCCAACCTGCCCACCCTTTGAAGCCCCTTGGAATAGCGGTCTCCTTTTAAAACCCATAAGACCTGTTCAGACTGAAACCTGTTCCAACACTATTTAAGTGAGAGAGAGAAGGAGGCACATACAGAATAAAAAGGGAGTGAGAAACAAAGACGTGAGCGTGAGAGAAGATCGAAAGAGAACAGCGATATGAGAGAAACAAAAAGAGGGGGGAGAAGAAGCAAAAAGAATACGAGAAATCTACGAGACACAGAAAAAAAGATTACGAATTAAGAAGAGGGTGTTTGTGAAGGTGATATATATATATATATATATATATATATATATATAGAGAGAGAGAGAAAGAGCAAGAGAAAGGAAATAAAATAAAATCAGGGTAACAGCAGATAAAGAACAGAAGAAAGGAGGAGCGGTTAAAGGAAAAGCAGGGTACAAAACTGACAAAGTTAAAAATGAGCATGGAGCTTAGAGAAGAAATAGAGAGGGCTGTGGTATACATATTGGAAAAAGGAAATGTAAAGGATGACAGAATAGGGAAGGAAAAGGAGAACCGGTTCGGGGAAGCAAAGTGAAAGGAGAAGAAATAGAATGTGGTGGGGACACCAGCGAAAGGAGAATATAAGGAGAAAAGAGGGTGGGTTAAGAGAATGAGGGCGGCGTGTAATGCAAAAAAAAAAAAAAGAGGGAATGGAGACGCAGGCCAGATAAAGGGGTGGTACATGAGAAGGTGAGAGGGCGGGGAAAGATAACAATAAAAAAAAGAAAAACAACCAAATGATTAGATGTGGATCAAGAAATGTGAAATACAGCGGTGGCAGAGTGCTTAGAGGAGTGATAAAGGGGTTAGCTGCAGAGGAAAAAAAAGAAACCCAAAGGAGCTGCATCTCGTAGAGGAAAATTAGATTATGAAATGAGAAAAGGAAAGAACACACGCACAAACTGCAGCAGAGGGTCAGCATTTAACACACGACTGCTTGTTGCTGGCAGGTGCAGCAAACCTGATGGCAGGTAGGTAGGTGTGTGTGTGTGTGAGAGAGAGAGAGAGAGAGAGAGAGAGGCGCTCGGAGAGCAGGCTGCAGGCAACTCGGACAATAAGCATGTCACAGAGTATGCAGGCTGCAGGAAGTGGGCCTGGCACCGTGACTGTTTGCAGGGTAGGAGGAGTTCAAGCAATGGGTGTGTGATGCCCCAAGGGCTGGCTGCTGGAAGCTCAGACACCAGTGGGCACGTCACACCGAGTGTGGACTGGGGATACTTGTACAGTGGGTGGAGGGGGAGGGTGGTGCTCTGAAAGAAGGATGCAGGAGCAGTAGCTCAGACGTAGCGGTGCGTTACGCCATGAGGGCACGCTACACAGAGCTCAGACACACGATGCCTGCGACGGTCTGAAGGATGGCTGCTCTCGGGGAGATGGCAGAGCGGCCATGGTGTCGTTATGTTTAGCGCTGATGGCAAGCTGCAAGAGCCCAGAGAGTGGGCCTGTGATACTGTGGGAGCAGGTGGCAAAAACCTCAGACAGTGAGAGTGCGGTGCTGTGGGGCAGACGCTAAGTGGGGGTGTGACGCAGTGAAAGCAATAGGATCAGATCTCAGACAGTGGACTGTGTCATTCTCTAAGAGCCTGCATGTTGATCAGGCACTGGCCATCAGTGATGCTTCGAGGAACGGCTGCAGGGAAGCGTGGGCTTGTGATGCTGGGGAGGTAGGCTACAGGGTGCTCCCAAGGTGGGCTGTGCGATACTCTGATGAAAGATTGGAGGAAGGTCACACATTAGGCGCGTGATGCTGTGGCAGCAGGCAGGTAGGAGCTCAAACTGTAGATGTGTGGTGTGCCTGCATGCTGGGCATAGCTCGTCACCTTCCTCGTCTCAGTCCTCAAGGATTGAGCAACTGGTCCGCGTACACAAATCTCACCCATAAATAAAATCTCCTGATACTGGCCTCTCTATTCCATACCATGGTCACATGATCCATAAAGGAGGGGTTGTAACAAAGTACTTCCGGGCTGTTTTTCTGTGGCCGCGGTCACTGGGTCAAGACCAGAGGTGTTTGTTTTTTTAATGAAATATTTACGTGTTTTTTGGTATAGGCCTGCTCTAGCGGCTTTCATTTATAAACGGCACAAGTGCTTTAACTGTTTGTAGTGTTCTTAAGCATGTCATGTGGAATGTTAAGGCCGTCATGGTGAGAACGGAGATTTTTGATGGGAGCAGGAGAAGACGGTTGCTGTAATAGGTGGCTCCTGCTGGTGGATGTATAAGCTGTCCTTCTTATACCGAATAAATCTTCACTCCTGAACCAACTTGCCCACTCTCGTTACCTCACGAATTTGGCGACGAGCGGGCGAAGGAAGAAGGCAGCACTCACCTTTTTTTCTTCAAATCAGCAGCGTTGTGCCAGCTGTTTTTCCAGTGGAGGCGTTGTGGTGCTTTCTGCTGCTGTCGCGTCGATCCCCAGAGCCGGTCAAGGTCTGGTAGGATTGTAGTTTTTGTCCTCGTTTTGGGATATTTGAGTCTGGTTGGTGCGGCTGACCGTTGGCAGCTCGCGCTGAGTCCTGACTTCTTCGGTCGGCACGTGCACTCTCCTGCACGCGCACTTCTTGGAGAACAGAGGTCTGCGCTATGATGCCTGAAATTTAACGTCAGTCGTTCCGGGAACGTGCTGACGCTACGTGATGACTCTTGGCGGCCATCTTAGTTAAGGTTGAAGTTCCTACACTGTTGTGCATCGAGGGGATGCGCACACCTTGCTCTTTTACTGAAACCATCGGTGGATACAACACATTATAATCTACTTAGTTTAACCCCTTCCGTGCTCATGACGAGCTCAGCTCGTCATGCTGCGCGGTAGCGCTTTGCGCATGACAAGCTGAGCTCGTCACGACCCCACCCGCGATCGGAATGTCCAGCACACGAGCGGAATTCCGATCGCGGTCAAGGGGTTAATGTGCATTCTGGTATTTATGCAGCGCGGTGACGCGCACACCATTCCTTGTCTATTCCGCAGCTAATATTTGCGCACAGCGGTGATGCGCACACCATTCATTGTCTATTCAGTGGCTGTTAGTGCATCACAGTGATGCACACACCTTTCTTGCTTGTTGTACTACTACGATTATTTACAGTCACGTTTACTTACAATTTTTTTTTTTTTTTAAAGGTTACATTTTTCTTTGTTGCTTATTTAGTCTGTTTAGTGATTTGTGAAAATTTCAAAATGGCTAATATTGCTGCACCTCCACAATTTCTACAAGTTGCAGGTGAGCCTAGTATTGAATGGAAGCTTTTGTTTCCTATGTTTTTAGCGTATGTTGATGTCCTTGAAAAAGAAGACTTCAGCAAAAAGGAAACTAGCTTTACTTAAGCATTGTTTGGGAGGTGCAGCTTTGAAAGAATTCAATAATCTTCCTCCTATTGAAGATGCTGGTGACATGGATGTTTTTGAAAAAGCCACTAGACAAATGAAGGTTTGTTTTGGGAAAAAGATCAATGTGGTAATGGAAAGATTCAAATTCTATTCACGTGCACAAAAGGAAGAAGAATCTATAGAGGATTATGTATCCGCTTTACGTACTTTAGCCAGTTCTTGTGCATTTGAAACCATTACTTTTGAACAAGTACTTAGAGATCAAATAATGATGAAGACCAAAAGCAAAAAATACAAGAAAGACTATGGTTACGTACAGAGGCTTCTCTTAGTGCGGTCATTAATATTGCTAAAGGTATCGAACAGTCTGAGAAATTTGTCACAGAAATTAGAAGCCAAAATACCAAAGTGCAAAATATTGAACCAGAAGTTTCTCTAGTAAAAAATCAGACAGGACCTAAAAACAGTCTGAATACATGCACCAAAAAAGATGTTGAAAAGAAAACATTTGAGAACAAAGTTTATGTCAAAAGAAACACTGTATATTGCTACAGGTGTGGTAGTACCAACCATGTTGGTAATTACAAAGGTTGTCCTGCTTGGGACAAAGTATGTGTGAGATGTAAAAAAAAATAAAAGGGTCAGTTTAGTAAAGTATGTCGGTCTTCTCAAAAGGTTAATTACATCGCTTATGAAGAAGATGAAGTTCCTTATGAATTACATTCTGTACTGGGGGTTAGTGATTCCAATCACAAGAGTTTTCCCACTTGTACTGCAAGGATTGATGATAAACGTGTTCACATGATGGTTGATTCTTGTGCTTGGTATAGTATTATCGGGAAGAAATTGTTCAATGAGCTTTGGGGTACGAAGAAATTGTTTCCACCTGATATTCAACATGGTGGTTATTCTGGTCACAAAATTGATCTTGAAGGTTTCATGAGGGCAGACATAGAATTTGAAGGAAGAAGAACTAGAGGGAAGGTATATGTTGCCACAAAAGGGGTAGCCATTTTAGGTTGGCCGCATCAACAAGAACTTGGCATTAAATTAGATCCTAATGCTTCTCCCTCTGTTTGTGTGGTCTCTGTTGACAATGAGAAGTTCGTTAACAGAATCAAAGAAACTTTTCCTAAAGTCTTTGTCAATTCATTAGGTAAATACACTAATTTCAAACATAGAATAATTTTAAATGATGAAGCTATTCCTGTCAGGCACAAAGTAAGAAATGTACCTTTAGCTTATAGGAATAAACTTAGAGATGTTGAAGGATTTGGTTCATAAGCGCATAATTGAGCCCATTGAATCATCACCTTGGGTTTCTCCCATTGTTTTATCGCTTAAAGGCACAGGAGATCGTTTGTGTGTAGATCTTCGCAGTTTGAATAAGGAAATTTGGGTAGATAAACATCCCCCTCCCAATATCCATGAATTAATTTCCACATTGTCTGGTGCTTCTGTTTTTTCCACCATTGATATAGCAAGTGCTTATCATCAGGTGGAATTGCATGATGAGTCTAAGCGTTTAACCGCTTTTGTTACACCAGAAGGCATGTTCCAGTTTTTACGTATGCCATTTGGTTTGGCGAGTGCCGCTTCCGTTTTTCAACGGTTAATGAAAGAACTTTTAGAAGATTGCAAGGGAGCTATTGCCTTCCAACATGATATTTTAATTTTTGGAGGCACATGTGATGAACATGATAAGAATTTGGATGAAGTGTTAAGAAAAGTACAAGAGAAAGGTTTAACTTTGAAGTTTTCCAAATGTAAATTTAGGCAAAGCAAAGTTGAGTACTTGGGTCATGAAATTTCTAGTGAGGGTATCAAACCTAAACTCAACCATGTACAAAGTATTGCTAAGGCTCCTGCACCTGTCTCGAAAGAGCAACTAATGTCATTTTTAGGTCTCACCGAATTTTATGGCAAATTTGTACAAAATTATTCTACCATTGTACATCCATTACGTCTGTTAAAGAAAAATGCTAAATTTGTCTGGGGGAATGATCAACAGTTGTCATTTGATACTCTCAAAAAGAAGATTATTGGTGCTCCATTCTTAAAATCTTATGTAGTTGGTAAGGAATGCATTGTTTGTGTGGATGCTAGTAATGTGGGTCTGGGAGCAGTATTTGTGGAGAAAGACAAAGAAGGTGAATATGTGGTATCATATGCTTCCAGAACGCTCCGTGATTCTGAATGTAATTATTCTACTATTGAGAAGGAACTACTGGCATGTACTTGTTGGGCCACACAGCATTTTCGTCAGTTTTTGTGGGGTACCAAAGTCTGTTTAAGAACTGACCATAAGCCCTTAATCTATATGTTGACGGCTGGTGGTGGAAGAACTCTAACTGCTCGTTTAGCAAGACTTGCTGCTAAATTGCAAGAATACCGGTGTGTAGTTGAATATGTTCCTGGTCGAATGAATGTTCATGCTGACTGTATGTCACGTTTGCCTTTGAAGGAGATTACTGAATGTATGAACAAGGATGATTGCGATGTAGCTTACACTATGGATGATGTTAACAAGACTTTAGGTGAAGAGAAATTAGACAACGTGATTTCTGAAGAAAAGTGGAAAGTAGCTATGGAAGAGGATTGTGTTTTAAAGGACGTTTTGGTATTTTTGCACAAAGGTTGGCCTGAAGAAAGGAAGTTAAGTGGTGAGCTAGCTTCATATTTTAAAGTTAAGGAAGAACTTATGTTTTTACAAGGTATGGTTCTTCGTGGTGACAAATTAGTACTGCCTCAGAATCTCAGAGAGTCGATTTGTAGGTTGGCTCATGAAGGCCATATGGGAATGTCCACAACCAAGAGGAGAATTAGAGAATTTTACTGGTGGCCTGGAATTGATGGTATGGTTGACAGGTGAGTTAGGGAATGTTCTCCCTGTTCCCAGAGTGATAAGTCTGTGAAGCCATCATCTGTCGACATTACACCTATTGAATATGCCCAGGGACCTTGGAGGAAATTGGGTATTGATATTTTAGGTCTTTTTAGTTATCAATCTGGCAAGGATATGTATGCTTTAGTTCTTGTTGACTATTTTTCAAAATGGCCAGAGTTGAAAATTGTTGAGAGAGTTGCGTCTGAGCAGGTAATTGAATTTTTGGATGATGTTTTTTGTCGGGAAGGTTTACCTGAAGAACTTATTTCCGACAATGGTCCACAGTTTACTAGTAAGGAATTTGAGTTGTTTCTTAAAAGATGTGGCGTTCTACATAAAAGAGTTTCCAATTATTTTCCCCAGGCAAATGGTCAAGTAGAACGTTTCAACAGAGTTGTCAAGGAGTCATGTCAGCTAGCTACTAAGAGTGGGTTGCCATGGAGAAAAGCTTTACGAGCTACTTTATTAACTTATCGCACCACACCTAATTCTGTTACTGGGTTATCTCCTTTTGAAATGCTGCGAGGCAGGAAACCTGGTTCTAAACTTATGCCCTGGTGGTTAAAAGAAAAACATTCTTATGATACTGTGTTGGATTTTGCGAATGTCAGGGAACGTGTAAAGAAGTACCAAGACAAGATGGTTAGTAGCAATACTAAAAAAGATTAAATGTATCTAAATTAAGAGTTGGTGATTGGGTTTGTGTCAGGTTTGGTGGATTATGTAACAAGAGACTGTCTAAATGGTCTGATCTGGTGAAAGTTACTGAAGTTTTCAGGAAGGCTGCAAGAGTAGAAGGTGGGAAAATATGGAATTTCAGACGTATATCTGTTTGCAAGTTACATGTTGGGGAGAGACCACAGGTGATTGTGAGTAATCAGAATGACAAGTTAATTCCAAGGAAGAATTTTCCTCTCATCGAGTCAGAGAAGGAGAGTGAATGGATTGCTGGTTCTGATGAGGCTTTTGACAATTTGCAGTCTCAGTCTGTGAATGAATCCAATACAGATGTGAGTAAGAATCTTTGTGAACAGAATGTTACCATTAATAATGTTCTTAACAATCAGGTATCACTTCGTATAACTCAACCTGTGGATGAACAAAATTTTGAAGTATTAAGAAGGAGTTCACATGTTAAAAACTTACCTACGAAATATAAGGATTTTGTTCAGTATTAATATTTTTCTTTATATGCATTGCTATGTATTATTAATGATTTATTAGTTGTTTTTAAAGGTTTTTTTAGGGGGATGGTGTGTAGTGTTCTTAAGCATGTCATGTGGAATGTTAAGGCCGTCATGGTGAGAACGGAGATTGTTGATGGGAGCAGGAGAAGACTGTTGCTGTAATAGGTGGCTCCTGCTGGTGGATGTATAAGCTGTCCTTATACCGAATAAATCTTCACTCCTGAACCAACTTGCCCACTCTCGTTACCTCACTGTTGAACTCTACTAAGAGTTCGGTTGCTCTCCCCTGCAGAGCGACAAGGAGCGCAATGGAAATATTTCTCTTTGCGTTTCCCCCGTTTGGCGATTGGGAATGGCTATTTCAGTCACCCCGCTGCCGTTGATTCTGGACCGGGTGTTACGTTTGTGCTCAGGGGCTTTGGAGTTAATTTTTTAGCTACCTGTACCGGTTGCTAAGCAACAGGGCGGAGCCGCGCGTTTTCTGACCTGACGGGACATTGCTTCCGCTCTTTTACCGCACTTTCGGTTGCTAGGAAATGACACAGGACATATTTAACACCGCAGCATTTGTTTCTCACTTGTCGTTTATGACTGTGGTGGAAGGCTTGCTGCTGGTGTTGCATTTTTCCATAATGGAACTTCCAAAGAAACATACTCCCAAGAGGAAAACATTGGATTCCTCTTCAGAGGAGGAATGGCCCCAGGTCTCTGACCCCGAGCCTCTCCAGCCAAATTTGTATTTATTACAGCACATGAAGTAGTGGCTGCTGCTTTCGCGGCTAGAGATGCCTGGTTTGCCCCAAAAGAAAGCTACATTGGTGGACACTGATAAGTCGGATGAGGCAAGGGAATCTTTGGACTTGATGGAACAGCAAGTTCGATTCCTAGCAGACATATCCTTTAATTCACTGTGTGAGGCCGCTTCAGGTTCGGCAACCAGAAGGCATAGCTGGATGAGGTCATGGAGTGCGAACAATAGTCAGAAGTCTCTGCTAAGTCACCTCCCATTAAATTGCAGCACATTATTTGGCACCCAGTGGAGTGAGGTCCCTCCACTGAGCAGCCTACAGCCGCTTCCTATCCCCAAGGAGCTTCAAACGCATGATTATTCGGACAAAGTGGGCAGCAGAATTCACATTTTCTAAAAAAATGTCAAGTGGGCGTTACAGATGCTTGGGTCCTTCTGGTCGTCCAGAAAGGCTACTAAATTCAGTTTCCTTCAGAACCAGCTGATTTCTTCCTCTCTAAATCTTTCCCTCAATGCCCAGTGTAATGGCAAGGACTGAAGAAGGGAATTTTAGATCTCCTCACCAAGGGTGCCGTTATCCCAGTGCCGAAACATAAGAGGGGACCAGGGTGATATTCCATCATGTTCCTGGTAGAGAAGCAGTTAGGAGACGTCCATCCCGTTCTGGATCTAAAAAGGGTCAACAGGTTTAGTCCTCATCAGTGATTCAGATGGTGACGTTGCAAGCTATTCTGCCATTAATATTTCCAAAATGTGCCTAGCCTCTCTGGATCTTCAGGATGCATATCTTCATATACCCATACATCACAGTTCTCAGAAATTTCTAAGGTTCACCGTTTTTGGAGAGCACTTACAATTGTGTCCACGGAGTGTTCACAAAGATACTAGTACATCTGGTGGGTTACCTTCATGCTCCAGGTCTCTTCTTTTTTTTTTTTTTTGTACCTTGATGACTGGCTAATTTCTGCCTCTTCTTTTTTAAGGAGGCAGTTCATCTCGTGGGCAAAGTTCTATTGTCTCATGGGTTTCTTCTAAACAAAGCCTAGTCTAATCTTCAGCCCATACAGAGATTACAATTCATCAGAGCACTCTTCATGAAAGATATGGGGAAGGTGTTCTTTCCTCCAGCAAGACAAAAAAAGCTGATGGACCATTTGACTCATCTCCTCAGGCACAGAGAAGCCCCCGCAAGGCTGTGGTTAGCAGTTCAGGGAGACACGGCTACCTCTCTGTTGCTGGTTCCCTGGGCTTGTCTTTCCTTGTATCACCTAGTGAATAATCTTCTGGATCACTGGAATCCATTCTCAAAGAACTATGAGCTCATGGTTCCCATTTCAGAGGAGACAGCAGCCTAACTACAGTGGTGGATGAATCCTTCCAACTTGAACATGGGGGCTTCATTAGCTCCTTCCCTTCCCATTACAGTGACCACGTATTCCAGCAGTCTTGGTTGGGGCAACAATGCAGACTCACTCAGTTAAGGATATATGATCCTAGGAGGAGCAGAGCCATTCCTCCAACTGGAAGGAACTCTCAGCAGTTTATTAGGTCCTGATAGCTTTTGGTCCCTTTCTCAAGGATCAGGCAGATTAGTCCATACAGACAATCAAGTAGCAAGAGCGTATGTGAACCACCTGGGAAGCACAAAGGTTCTGTAACTAATCCATCCAGCATAGTTCATTGGCAACTGGGTAGAAGTGAATCTCAGTTCTCTTTCAGCAGTTTATCTGCTGGGAAAGGACAATTTACTGGCAGACAGCTTTAGTTGCCCATTACCATCCTCGGTCCCATGGCTTTCCAAGGCCCTGTGTTTTTCTGAAAATTCGAAACAAAATGGGAAAGCCATAGTTGGACCCGTTTGCTTCCTCTCCTGACACTCTTCTCCTGAATTTCTGCTCTCTCCTACATCCTCAGGTCTGGAGGGTAGATGCCATGAGTTTCAGTGGTCCGCGGGGCTTCCGTTTACCTTTCCTTCTTTTCCTTAGCTGACCAAGGTCCTAATCAAGATCAGGAAGGAACGAGCAGAGGTTCATCTGGTAGCTTCACATTGGTGTCACCGCCCCTGGTTTCCTCTATCGTCCAAGGTGGTTCTTAGACCTGACCCATCCGTTCTTCCCAAAGTTTTATCTTTTTTTCATTTATCCCGGGATTTAGTTTTGCTGGTCTTTTTCCATTTACCTTCTAATGACCAGGGATCACTTTGGCATCGGTCCGATGTCAATACAGCTCTTTCCGTATACCTACAGCAAACTGCCTCATTTCACACAGTAGACTCTCTATTTATGAATTTGCATTAACAAACAAGGGCCACCGTTCTTCTGCCTCTACCCTCACTAGACGGATCAGAATGATTATTTTTTTCGCCTATCAAAAATCTAATGTTCCGTTCACTTGCTTGATCCATGGTCGTTCAACCAGAGGTTATTTCCTCTTCATTGGCGGCATTTAAGTGGGCTTCCACAAAGGATGCCCGTGCTGCTCCGACTTGGGCTTCCCAGAACGCTTTCATTTCGCACTACAAATTAAGGATGAGGGAAGGTAGCTTTGACACGGTCAGCGATGGGTGATAGGGTGAGTTGTGTAGAGAACAAAGAGTTGAGTGTACAACGCTCTGAATGCAGCAGGCACAAGGGCACTGTGTAAAAAAATTGGTGTGGGTTAGGGCAGACTACATGGAGGGGTGCGAGAGAGAGAGAAGGCGAAGTTACATAGAGCTCAGACAGTGGTACCTGCGATGCTCTCAAGGCAGGCATCAGATGACTCACTGAGTATGTGTGTGAGGGAATGATAAGGCTGCAGAGAGCTAGGGCTGTGGGAGTGTTGCTCGGAGTGTAGGATGCATGGATGTCAGGAACTGGGTGCGTCTTGGAGCAGCGTGCGGAAAGCTCAGGCAGTGGGTGTGTTTTGCATCTAAGTGTAGGATGCACACAACTCATGGCCTCAGTGAGTCTTGGGGCAGGCTGCAGAGAGCTAGGGCCGTGGGTGTGTTTTGCATCCAAGTGTAGGATGCATACAACTCGGGCCTCGGTGAGTGTTGGGGCAGGCTGCAGAGAGCTAGGGCCGTGGGTGTGTTTTGCATCCAAGTGTAGGATGCATACAACTCGGGCCTCGGTGAGTCTTGGGGAAGGCTGCAGACAGCTCGGACGGTAGGTATGTGGCTAGGAGCGCAGGATGCACAGAACTCAGGGCATGGGTGCGTTTTGGGCAGACTGCAACGAGCTAGGCCAGTGGGCGTGTTTGTCTCCGAGTATGGGATCAGTACTCAATTTGGAAAGTAACGAGTGTCGGTGCCAGAAAATCTGTTCAAAAGCCCGCGGTCTGAGCAATTATTTGCCTGCGTAGGCTTGAATCCACCTCAGGCCTCTTTAATTCGTACCCAGACACCCTCTACCACTTTATTTCACTCTAGCAGGTTCCTGCTTTCTCCATTTGAGACGACTTTTTGGCCTTCCTCTTGCTCCTCCTTTCCACTTAATGTATTTTCTCTCTCTCTTGACCTTAGACGAGGGAGGTTTGCAGGGAGACGAGGCAGCAGAGCGTGTGGTGCTCAAAAGGAACGCAACAGAAAACTCAATGTCTATGTGTACCTGCACGTGTGTGTGACCTTAAGGCTGTGTTTTGTTAAGTGCACTGCGCAGGGAGTGGACTTTGTAGTGTTAAAGGGCAGACTGCGGAGAGGTCAGAAGCCAAGGTATGTGATGCATGCAGTTTGGACAGTGGAGTTTGTTCCACCTTGAGGGCAGAATGCAAAGAGCTCCGACCGTGTGTGGTGCTGTAGTGGCATGCCACAGAGCTCAGACTCCGAGGGACAGCTGCGTACAAGGTGTAAGTGGCAGGCTTCAGAGAGGCAGTTTTAGAGTCTATGTATGATCTTGTGGCAGTGGGTCCTGGCGGTAAGTGTGTGAAGCGGAGCAGAGCTTAGGGCGCTTATACAAAAGGGAGCAAGGCACTCAGAGCGCAGACTCCCGAGAGCCCAAAAAGTGGGATGTGTAATGTCTATAATAATCATGGTTAGGCTTCAAAGAGCTCCGAGAGAATGGTGTGTGCAGACTGACATTCAAGTAAATGTTTGGAATGTGCCTATTTGAGCAATGGAAATTAGTATACCCTGTGAAAGGTTTCCAGAAGAAAGGGTTGGTGCGAAAGGGGCCCACATGTAAAATGGATGAAATAGGGTATGTACATTTTTTTACCATGCAGAGCTTGTTTGAGGGTGTGGATCTGCACAGCTTGGATTACAGACTTTTCAGTGACATCTACAGCGAGTGTTGTGGTTTTGTCCGCTAGATACAGTTGGTATTACCGAATGTACTGTGACATCTTAAATAAATCGTCAAAGGGTGGTTCTGTCGACTAGAACAAACTGAATGGCCCACAAAAGAGGAGGCCAGTGCTTAGAGCTGCCTGCTTCCCCACAGTAAGGAGATCCAACTAATGTGAGGTGAGAGGCAGGCCCTGAGTTGGTAATCACAGAAAGATTTTGTAAATATGCAGGCAGGCTACGGCGGGACTCACATTTGTACAGTTAGAATGTGAACTGCCACCTTAACAGGATGTCTCTTTTCCTTTTCTAGGGCTGAGGAGCAGTGGGAGAAGAGACCTTATTGACATTGCGTCCAATGTGGTTTAATCAAAGGTGAACTCGAGTGTTGCGAATCCACAATTAAAACTCGGGAAGAAATTAGTTCTGCCCTGGATCTCACCAGGCAATATCTTCTTGGACACGTCTGTTTTCCAACTATAACAACTTTGGAGTTTCAACCAGAGGACCAAGAGGAGAATGCTAGTTAGTGCACAGAGAGGAAGGTGATATGACATATCCAGAGAAGTTGTATTACAAAGGCAGTGGCAGATCCTTTATTGGTCACACATCCATATAATGTGAAAATATGTTCCGAATTGTTGTCAAACGGGTGTACACAAATTAGGCCTTAACTGCCCCAAGGGTTTTCGCCAAACTATCAGAAGATAGTTTATAGCAATGAATATGTACGTTTGTTACGCATCAAGAACACAATAAGGCACAAATGTCTTTAAGATGTAATTGTGTTCTTAGTTGCTTGATGCGGTATTAGTAGTGTCATAACTTGACAGTCTTTTAGTCTGTTCAAGGATGTAGAAGATATTTTTCATACAAAGTACACACCGATTAGAGTGGTTCCATCATACGCAGATTACCAGCCAACAAATGTTTCGTCCAACATTGAGGACTTTTCAAAGGCAAGTTGCAAAGTCCCGTATGATGGTACAAAATAAATGTGCGTCTCCATTGTGTAGCTCTGATGGTAGAAAAGGTTCAGAGCTGCTTAGATAGTAAAAGTCCGGTTTGGTTTGACGAGACAAGAGGAGCCCGGTATCGCATAGTATGGCATGTGCAGCAAGACATAGGCCATCACTGTAACCTTATACTAGGCCATACTACATGATATCAGGCCTTTTGCCTTGAAAAAGTCCACAATATATGACGACACACGCGTTGGCTGTTGATACATATGTATGTTATAACCACTCCAATCAATGTGGACACTGTATGAAACGTATCCATCAAGTTATATGAAGACTAAAAAAGCAACAAGAGATTTTGAACACCGATAAGAAATCTTGAAGACCTTTTTCTCTTATTGTGTTTTGTACTTGTACCATTCTTTGTGTGCAACAAACTTAAGTATTCACTATCATGAGAAGCACAGGCCATTGAGAATAACAGGGCATTCCCAACCGGTTTGGTGCCCCCAACAGGCTGGTAGGGCTGGGGAAGAGACAGTCACTTGGCAGGCTTAGTGAATCCACAACAGCTCCTGCATTAATAGTGAGACAGGCAAAAAAGGTATCCAACTACATGGTATGCATCCTCAAGCAAGATGGCACATGTCAAAGTATCGGAGGGCAGTTGTTTTTCAATTCATAACATTTATTGTTTTATGAAGTATTATTTTAAGTTGTGCACCAGGGGATTTTTGTTTTAAAATACATTGCTTTCTTGGTGCTCTTTCTATAGTGCAGACCTGAAATGGGGAATCACCGGAAAGCCTTTAATATGAATAGGTACTAGCGGTGCATGATTTTACAACTTCCATACAAGGACATTTACGCAGAACCCGGATACACTAGTCTAGTGTTCTTTCAAGTTTTCAGTCCTTATTTTCCAGGATCGATCCTTATTTTTTACATGTAGGTGTTTCTAATTGTGTTGTATTGTAAAATGTGACGTTTCTTCAGTGTATATTCACCTAAATTAAGAATACCATCATAAAAACACCATAATAAATACACTACGATTGTGCATATTTTTAAACATAATGAAAACGCACAATCTAGAATGACATAATGCAGAAAATATACCACTGACAAACAAAATGATGGCTGTTTTTGCAGTCTTAACCAAAATGTGTGTATTTATTATTTAATGGAACACTGATGGAAAGTGGCGAGGGGAATATGCTCCAAAACACAAATCATCTTACATGTATTTGAGCATACTGAAATAACATTGTGTGCTTTTAATATCAACTGAAAAAACTAGGAAGCATTTAAAATGCTAGTTCAAAATGGGATGACATTAAAAGAATGAAATATGCCAATATAGATATATGTTAAAATATGGCATAAAAATATGCAAACATTAAAATGTACAAATACTAAAATATGCCATTGTTAGATATAAAACATATTCTAATATTAAATGTTAAAATATGACACTAATAATATATTAATGCATATTAATATGTACCAATATCGCCCAATAATAAATATAGCACATTTGAGCTATGTCAAAGTTAAAATGCTTCAATTGTAAAAATTCCATAAATGTAGTACGTTAAATATACTGGTACCTCAATACCACAAGATGCTACTATTTAAATAGGATGCCATTATTAAATACTAATTTTTAAAATGCAAACATTATATTTGATGGTATTACAATATTCTTATTGTAAAATATGTTTACACTAACATATGCACAAATTACAACATGCTTGTATTAATAGACAATGTATTTTTTTTTCTTTTCTAGGGTGTGATTGTGCAAAAACACAGTTCAATGAATATTCTAAGCAACAAATGCAACCTTTTGGTCAGCCAAAAATTCTGTTTATTAGGTTTAAGTTGAGGACATTCTTTTTGCCCCTATAGTATATTTTATTCTGTATCTGTTTAAGAGAACATATGGAACGCCCCATATTAATTTTATGATTTTGGAAAGAAAATATCAGGCAGGTGACCCGATATGGTGGAAAGCAAGGTGAAACCGGAAAGGTGTGTGATGTCAGTAGTGTAAGAGGGTGTATAGCATTGTAAGTAGCAAAGACACAAGAGAACATTGCCTCCCTCAGACATTACACATTTAAGACAGTTATGGGAGTCTGTGGTGTCTGCAGATTTCTGATGCAAAGCACAAACGAGACATCCCTGTATTCATATCTCAGAAGGCTCTTATTAAAAGGGTCCTATCCCAGAAAGCAGCCCATTCTTCATGGTCTGCTCCCCACATCAAGCAGCTGGTGCCTGAGCACTTATTCAATGGACACTTGGTGCCCTTCTCTAGGCAAATTTCCAACCCCAGTTGCATCATGAGGCCAGTATTTGTCCTTTCAATCAATTAGTTTATGTGATAAGGTCCTCATTGAGCTGGACACATGAAGAATGGAAGTTATAATACTTCACCTCTTTTAAAGGGCTGGGTTGTCATTCGGACTTCTTACCTTAAACCCTCATCACATTCCATCATTCACACCTGGAGCCCATCTTGTACCCACCCATCACTCCCAAATCTCGGTGGAAGGGGATGATCAAATACTCCTCACCCCCCGATACCAGCCTGTTTTAGAAAGTAATTAATAGGGACATACACCACATCAACTGTAGCACAGGAGGATGGGAGTTATGATGGCGAAGGGGTGGTACAGACGAGATATGGGAGGAGTGGAGAGGTTTGGTGAAGGTAGTGCTTGGGTGCGGAGAGGTAGTGATGAGGGGAAGAAGAGGTCACAAAGAAAAAGTCCTACATTATTCCATCACCCAAGAGGCACTCTTTCTCATGTTCTCGTAGTATTTTAAGGAAAAGAACAATCCTACTGCCACACTCTGAGTGGGTGTGGAGGAGGTGGAGGGTTTACTGGACATGTTTTTAGGTTCAGGCTTTGAAAATGCTCCTTAAGCAAGGTCTCCCTAAAATGCATGCTAACTGGAAGTCTGTCAATACCAGAAAAATAAGTTATTTGTTCCCTATTACTCTACATTCATCTCTGCACCCTCATTTAAAGCATGTCTTCCAAGAACGAACCCCCTAGTTTCCCATCCAAGGTTAACTTTAATTAACAGCTTTTTTTCTACACTTCAAATGGCGCCCAACTACAAACCAAAACAACTTATGCTTTCCAGCTAGAGAAATCCAAACACTCGGTCTAACCTCCCATTAAAGCTCTAGAAACAGCTAAAGCCACTGTGCAGGCATCTCGTCACATCCTACAGATAACAAAATTCACCACATTTACTCATTCTAGAACCCTACTGACAGCTGTTCTTGATCTACAGCATCTTAATAACTCCAATATCACCCACCAAAAGCTTCTCATTAAATTAAAATGCCACCTTATAGACTCACTGTATGCACCATACAGCAGCTTGGTTGAACTCTATACCACATAAATAATACTACACATTACTCACCCACTTAGCATTCACAGTGCTGCAAGTAGTCAAACAATAAAACAAACATAATAAAGCCCAAAACAACCAAAAAGCAGCTAGCAAATATTGGAGAAGCAAAGGACAATCAACCAAACACTATCCACCAACAAAACACCAGGCCACAATCAAAGACAAAAAAAATCCTATAAAAAGTTCCATCAGATAACCAAAACACACCAAGCAAAACAACCAGACACACCCACAAACAGCACCAAACCCCACAAAAAGTATATAGGATTAAAACGAAAGAACAAACACTAGCCAACAACCAAAAACAACAAATATCAAAAGAAGGACAGAGAAAGCTCAAAACAAACCCCCGAACATCACCCAGCAAACAATTAAGCAGTATCACCATTCCACACAAAGTGAAAAAGTATCAAACAAGAAAAAAGTACTGAAATTAGACTTAAAATGATATGCCAAAGAAAAAGTTATTAACAATGAAGCACACAAAGCACATGTAAAAGGACATAAAAAGTACCAAACTATTTGAATGCTTGATTTGAACAACTAAAAAGACCATACAAATAACCAAAAGCCCTGCATAAATACAAACCACCTGTAAAACACCAGAAAGTGCCACATAAATTAATTAACAGAGACACCTCACAAACTCCCAAAAGTGTCCAGTAAAAAGCTAGAGAACCTCCTGCAACTAGCAAAAGGCAAACTACCAGTAACCACTTAAGAGTCAACCAAAACTACCAGAAACCCATGGAAAGCATAGACAAACTAACAAAATCACCTAATAAATTTGCAAAATTCATATCAGGGAAAAAAGTTACTGTGCCAGAAACCAAAAACCACCCCTTAAACAACAGAATAATACTAAGAAAGCAACCAAAACCGTTTGGAAAATAAATAAACAATTGCACAACAAACAACTAATTAGAATCCTAAACCTCTAAAAAGTCCTTAGCAAACCATCAAAAATCCAATCATACTAACTGCAAACCAAGACAAATGACCAAAAGCCACCCAATCAATTACAAAATAAGTTACAAACTATAAACAATCCTAAGGCTAGCCAAAATATAAAAGTAAAGTAACAAAAAAGAACAAGGGAAACAGCAAAACATCATTGACCAGTAACTGAAAAACACCAAGTGCACTCAGTAAACAGTCGACAGGCAAATGCAACAAAATACAATGCTCATGGCAAATAAACAAAGAATCAACCCATCAAAAACAATCGGAATTTATCCCAAAAACTACAAAAATGCATAACAAAACGTATAAAAAACGTAAATGACAAATTTTCAACTAGCACTCAGCAAGATAAACAAATGTACACATCAAACTGCAAAACATTCCCCTTCCCACAGCAAATACACTCAAAAAACACCCTGCGGGTATAAGCAATTAACAGAAATAACATCAACATACAACCAGAAATCATCCAACAGTGCCTGACATACCACCACAGAGCACCCAGCAAGCAATAGTAATTATCACGTAACTAAAAAAGACAGAACAGACTCCCAAACTACAAACAGCTGCATGGCACTAAAGACACCAACTGTGCTGCTCAAATGGATTCTGCAGGTTTCCACACCTTTAGTGACTGTGCCAAAATTATCTTATTTCCATCCCACGCCCCCACCCCTTAGCCTGTGATTATCACCCCATATTTTTTCAGTTGTTGGCCTATAATAGATTGGGACCCTCCTCCCGCATTCCCATTGGCATGTGCAATGCCCCCAATTTTAGTAGCTGATGGGGGACACCCCAGACGATTCCAAAGTCAAGCATTCGATAGTGCACTCTTTATGAACTGTCACCTACACCCCAACCTCACACCCTTATTAGCATTTTCTTTGTGACCTCTAACCTTTGACCCAGCCATCATGTGTTGCTACAACACTCAGTTTCGTAGCACAGATAATGATGATGCCATGCAGAGCATGCTTAAGGAGGCATTGACTGAAGGACCACAAGGGCAGTAAATGCAAGCACCAAGACAGGCGATGTCACAGGAAGAACAGAGTGTAGCGATACTGAAAGAAAAGAGAAGGAAGGAGTATGGAGAGAAAAGGCGAGAAGACGAAATAAGAGAGAAAAAGATAGAGGAAGTGCACAGAGAATGAGATTGGCCACGGGAGAGAAAGTGGCAGAGGAGAGACTAAAAGTAAGATAGGGAGAAACTGAAGAGAGTGATAAAGAGATGGAAGAAAATGAGACAGTGAGGTCCTCTCTGAATTAATCGTTTTTTTCTTGCCTTTGTATTTATAAAAAGCTGCTATACCAGCTTTCTGCACAGAGAAAGGAATTTCAGGGGTCAAAAGACCCCGTTGAAAGTCTCAAACGGAGACTGGAGAGGGTCTGCCGGATTGCTGGAGCCGTATGGAGAGAAGGCAGCTAACACTTCAACACCAAAAGCCAGAAAGTGATGGTTAAGGCATGCCTGAACCAGAGTTCTGCTCCATTCCCAGGGAAGTCTGGGACCCCAGTTCAGTATCATTCACGGAAAATTCCAGAACCATCATTCAACCTCATAACCCAGAGAATTCCACAAAGACAGTTTAGCCTCATTCCCAGTGAATTTAAGAATTGTGCGTCACCCCCATTCCCAGAAAATGTTAGGAACTGCAGTTCATATTCTCGGGCATGCTTGGAACCACAGTTCAATTTTATTATCAGAACATGCTGGGAGTTACAGTTTAGCTCCATTTCCAGGGCATGCTGGGGACGGCAGTGAACTCATTCACATGGCATGCTGGGAACTACGGTATGGCTTAATTCCAACAGTGCAGGCTTCAGAATTATATTTAAAAAAAGGTAGAACTCTGAGCTTCTGTTTCGGTATGGTCCTAAAGCATGCTGAGAATCATGATGCTCCCTCTTTCGCAAAGCCTGGGGTTTGTGGTATTTCATTTTTTTGCCATAATTAACTGGAAGCAGCCTGTCTTCTAAACTCCCTGCAGTTAATTTTGGTTAGTCGAGTTTGGCCAGCAAGTAACTTACTCATTTACTTCGGGAAGCATTCTGAAAGCCCTGGCGATGCCAACAATTGCTTGCGTGACATTCAGTCTCCCAAAATGCAATTTGGTTGGGATAGAAACAAGTTGGTATCTCTAGGTGGAGCGTCAATGGAGAGATTCTATAAAAGACTGATATGCAGCCTGTGGCCTTCCAAACACCAGAATATTCATTTCTAAGTAGTAATGCTGGCCCGTAGCTGACTCTACAGAGGTACTGTCAGGAAGTCTCCCCACTTTCCAACAAACCACTCATCCGCTGATATTTGGGCGACTCAAATTTCATTCTACTGGGAGGAGCAAGGGAGCATGTTTCCACTTTGTATGTACCTCCACAAATTTCTCCCTTTTTTTCCTCCTCCCTCCCACAACACCTCAAATCACTTGCTTTTTGGGGTGCTTGACATTGCCGCGTTGTGCAAATTTGTCTCATGCAATATACAATGGAAAATGGGAGATCCTTCTATAATGAAAAGGCAGTTTGGGAGGTTTGGACGTGGGGGTTACAGGTGGGAGTTGGTGCTGATTTTGGTTGTACACGATTTATGCTCTCCCCAACCCTTCCTCCAAATCATTCCATCACACCCCATCCACCCCCAAAATCATGTCTGTGAGGTTGAAAAGTTTGGTATACTGACCTTGAGGTCTCTGTGCACAATATCACAGTGATGTGTGAAAGAGACACTTTCTAATATCTGATGAAGACAGTGACTGTAAAACAAAACAGGGAGACGGGGGTGGGAAGGAGGGAGAGACAGGCAAAGAGAGGGGGGCACAGGACGGAGAAAAACAGAGTACAGAGAGGGGAATAGAAACAGAAGAGAAAGAGGCGAAACAAAGGTGAAATACAGAAAGTGGAACAAGAGGTATAGAAGGCAACATGCAAAAGTGGGTGCAAAGGCATGGTGTAGAGAGATGGATGACAGACCGGGAAGGAAAAGAGAGGAGATTAAGGTGCAGAGAAACATGTACAGATAGGGATTCAGAAAAGAGAACAAATGCCGAGGAGAGACATTCAGAGAAGGCGTAGTTGGATAGAGGCCCCATAGGTACAAGGAGTTCAGAGAGTGAGAGAAAGATACAGATGAGAGAGATGTAAATGGGGGTTGACCCGTAGAGGAGAAAGTGAACAAGGCACGGGAAGACACCGATGACAGGAGAGTGATAAATACAGGGTAGAGTGATACACACAGGAAAGAACGATAAAGGGGGAGAGGTACAACGAGGATGCAGTTACATGTATTGAATATAAACACAGAGAATAATGAAGTGATATAGCGAAGAGATAGTTTGCAGTGGAAAAGTCATTGGAGAGAAACAGTCAGAAAGATAGAGGGGAAAGAGGCAGGACACAGAGGGTTTGAGGGGAAGGGTGGTAGCGTGAACAGAGAATCGGAATCAAATGAAGTGTAGAGGAAGAGACAGGAGAGGTGAAGGGACGCATGGAAATAAAAAACACAAATGGGACAAATCATGGAGAATGTGAGGTAGAGATATGAAGAAGACCGTATAGGGAAGATGATGCAGATTTGGGCAAGAGAATATGCAAAAGGAGAAGTGACGGGGGATACAGAAGAAAGCGGGTCATAGAAAGAATGTAAGGTAGAGTGTGGCAAATACAGGATAGGAGCAAAAGAACAGACAGGAGTAGCCAACATTGGAAGAATACAAAATAATGGGGGAAATGGAAAAAGAAAATGGACCATTGCAAAAAAAAAAAAAAACAAAAAAAAAAAAGGAGTGGCGAAAGGGCAAGGGGGTTACAAAGAAGACGTGGTAGGTAAGATGGACATGTTGGTGGCAATACAGGCGCAGGGAGGGTTAAGGGAGAAAGGTTTCAAGGAGGAGAAGGAGAATCAGGATGCGGGGAGGTGAGGGGAAGGGAAGACCACTTTGGGGAAGAGGTGGAAAGGGAAAGAGAAGCAGGGACAGAGAACAAGATGGAGTAGCGAGCAAGTGATACAAAGAGAAAATAACAGGAGACAGGTGAAAAAGCAAGAGACATTACACACCCGAGGGGTGAGGTAGAGGGGAAGGAAAGGGAAGGATGGGCAGGGGCGAGACAAGGAGAAAAACAGAATGTCTTGAAAGGTTGGACACAACAATGAATTATCACTGGGGGATGGGAGGGAGGCTTGGTTTGAGAAACTGGGCAGGGCAGTGGGTAAAGTGTGGTGCGCACAGACCGCAGCACGTGCATTCCTTCCATGGGGGGGACATTTGGATGGTCTAAAAGAGGCAGAACAATGAGCAGTGGAGGTGGAAGTGGCGGGAAATGGGTTGGAGGTTGGGATATGGCCACGAAAACGAAAAACCTATGACCCAAAGGTATGATCGGTACACCCTGGTGGTCTATGACCAAGAGCATTTGGTTTAATGAGGAGCTAAGTGGCCCGCTGTGCAGACAAACAGTTGGCTGGTGCTCTGCAGCTTCTTTTTTTTCCATATTTTGGTGCTGTGCCCCTTTGATCCTAATATGTACGTGGGCAGGAGTTCTGGATTCTGGGTGATCAAGACACTCATAACGAACATGTTAGGATGCAGCCCTAGAACACAGTGGCGTAACGCAAAATGATTCGAGCCTGCTGTAGAATGTGATGAGGGGCCCCAGAAGCTCCCATATCTCACATATATGCATAGGCTTTAGAGTAGATTGGGGCACCATGAATGGTGAGGACACCCAGAGTTGTACGGGTCCCCGTTATGCCCCTGCTAGAACAGTGGTTGGGGTCCTTCCAAGTTTTGGTCTGAAGGACAAGGCTTTTCATTCACATATGGCTCAGAGAACAGACCTACCAAAAATCTAGATCAATGAAACAAGTTGAAAATACAAATAAACATCATAAATGATTTCCCTAAAATGGAGTTGACAAAATAATTTTTTTTTTCTAAAGGACCATCACTCTCCTTTACCAAAGTAGACCTTACAGGGAACAGCATTTATTTTTTAGCTCGCAATGGCACCTCTCAGGATCCTAATTCACAAAAGTAGAAATAGCAATTAGGAAACAATCCTGGAGAAACTGAAAGCAGGAATTAGAAGCAGATTGTATCCACTCGGTGTAAATGATATATGCCAGTTATGAGTGGTCGAGACAGCTCTATGTCGTCAGCCTGATGGCCTCGAAGGACTGCGTTATCAAGCAGCTGTCTCGCAAAGTGAATTAATGACTGTTACAGGAGTGTGATTCCACCCTGCGCTCTCATCTCGGTCACCAATGGCTGACATAGCATTGTTAATGGATGTTGCATTGCTACTCAATGACGTTCACAGGGCTTTGATCTCATCCGGTCTTCTCATTTCAATGAGTAACACAGGCTGAGACTCATTCTACTGCTCCCTTTGGCTGGCCATTCAACAACTGCTATTGATCTGTGACTACTTTATTCCTGCTGCCTTATTTGGCCAACAAATGAGTGCCAGGAGGTTGTAATCTCTCCCCTGCCATTTTACTTGGTCACTAATGGCTACCACAGAGCTGTAGCCTCACTTTGCTGTGCTGCATGGACAACCAGTGTCCATCATAGGTCTGTGATCTATTACACTCTCTCATTAAGTCAGCCAATGTCAATTCCTTGATTTGGTCCAGAGCCGAGGGTCAAACCAATGCTGTTATGTGGCTGTGGTCTCATCCTACTACCCATATAGCATAGTAATGTCTTTCCCTGGGCAGTGACCACATTCTATCACCTCACAGAGTTAACAATGTCGATCATAAGGCAGTCATTTTACCAAGCTATGTCAGTAGTCAAGCTCCACTAAAGCAACACCTGATTGTTTTGATACAGGGCTAGTGCTTGAACGAATTACATTGTGGTCGACATCAATAAGGATGCCTCTCTGTTAGTCTCTTTTTAGTTTCAATATTGTTACTACTAGTCAAGACTAGGATACGGTGGAGCTATGGAACAGAATAAAAATAAGAAAAGTCTGAGGACAAAGGAACGTGCAGGTAAGTAGCGTCTCTTGAGGCCTTTCAGGGCACACAGGCCATGTTTGACCTCAGTGAAATTTCAGGGCAGTCTAGCTCACTATAAAGATATTCAACTAAATGATTAGTCAGCATTCTTTAGTTAACCAAGAAGATGATGTAAGCAGAATCTAAAACTTGGTCTAATCTGCCATTCTATGCACCCAACAGGTACACTATTCCACCAATGAAGGGCTCTATGGTCGCCACTAACACCTGTGGAAAACTGCATGTTAACTGCCCACAATTTTACAAGAATGTCTTCCAATCTGAATTATGAAGCATGGTATATTACAATTTGATTGTTTCCTGCCCTGGAAACAGATATTAGTAGCAGGGGGTCCTTATATTTACATTATATTGCAATTTGAGCCAGTTTGTGTCCACTGCCATTGCGCCCTAGTTCCAGTAACCAATATCAAGTATATATCAAAGAAATAGGAAAAATGATATTGCAAACAGGATATACCACAATAGCTCATAAAACTAATTGTGCACTCCAATTGTGTTTTGAAATTAAAGTGCCAATTGTGACTAATGCCAATTGTGACTAATGCCAATTGTGAATAAAGCCAATTGTGACTAATGCCAATTGTGACAACAGTTGACTGACTGCCTAATGATAAACATCACATTTAGGAGAGCACATTGGGGTAATTTTGGAGGTAGAAACCATAGTCAAGTTCGATGGTCTCACCACATATAAATACACCCGAGGCAATTCAGACCAGCAGTGTTGTATGACCAGAGAGCAGCTGATCAGCAGAATTAAACAAAAAGCAGTTTATCTTTCAGAGCAGCGTTTCCAACACTCATTTACACTACTGTTACGGTAAGTCAAACAACCAACCAGTACTTTGCACCAAATATGCAATGCACACTTTGTGACATATGTTCTCGATTTTTACGGACCACTCATGAACAGATGGATATATAAATTGCACAAGTTAGTTGATATTCGCTCTTGTGCCAAGTGTATGAGAAGAACGGTAATTCATCTCAATCCTTTCTTTCGCGTACAAAGCATATATGAGCAAGTAAGAACTGTGATATAAGAAATATTTTACTTCCCAATGGGAGAGGACTGTGGGTGATTTATTCATGACTGACATGACCCATGTGAGAGAATTAAGTTCAATTTGATTATCTCTGCTTCTTTTGTTTTATGCAGTTTTGTTAGATTGCCTGAAGCGGACCAGTAAGCAGTCTGAGATATTAGCCCACTTTGTCACTAGAGCGGCAGTTTTTGGGCTATTCAGCATTGCAAGTTTTGTTGCTAAGAGTTTGATCTCAGGTTGAGAATGAGCAAACTTGTATAACAACATTTATCCATGAAGGCAAGAGCCATGCCTTCTTTTCTATATATCCACACCGGATACATTTTCAGGCTTTCAAAATTTGTAATGTTGCCTTTTACCAACTTGGTGAAGTCTTCCAAAAACGGTGCATTTTTCATATTATGACACAAAGTTGGCAACGTATAGAAAAATAGCAAGTGGAAATGCCTGCAATAAGTAGATTTTGCAGGGTAAAAAACAAGTGATGGCAACGTTTCTGGGGTGTTTGCAAAGATATTTTCTGTAGTAACACTGTTCTGCAGATAACCGTTTAGTGGAAATTTGAATGGAGGTGAAGTTTTAAACGTGAAAAAAGGTGACAAACTTTGCAGCTTCATTATGTTTCAGAGTTTGACAGATCCACAAAACTTTGCCGGCAAAATCATAACTTCAAACACCCCTAGGAATTATGCTTCCAGACAGTGAATCTATGTGGGAATCATCTACATCGTCTGTGGTTGTTTTTAAAAATCTGTCATGGATATAGCTTTTTTGGGGGGATGGACTTTGGAAAATCCTGTTGTACATGAAAAGCAACCTAAAACACTGCTGAAAGAAGGGGGAACAAGTCGACACAGCAAGAAATTGTGGAAGAACAAAGCATTCCAGGGCACTTCACTTAGCTCCCACCCACAGCTCTCAATTACTTCCCATCCAGTGTCTGCCAAAATAGGATCAAACCCTACATATGGCAATGGTCTTAGTCGCTATTGGGTGAATGATGACTACATTAAAGGGCCCTAAATGCTTTTATAGTAAATCTGTAAACTAAAATCAGGTAGGGATACTTATTTAACCATGGCTGCATCCATATTTTGAAGTGATACTGCTTAACCTTCAATTAAATACTTCACATAGGAAACCTCAAAATATAATTAAACAAATTAACTAAATATTCTTGAGTTGATCTTTTCAATAAACCTCTTTAAATTCAAATAAAACAAATGTGAGTTAAACTATCAGCCAATAGACAATGTATATATGTTCTTTACAAAATTCAGTCTAATGCTTGAAATATTCGTTTTATAATCTCAAACCCTTAATCTGTGAACCTACGGCACCAGAGTTTCAGTAATAAAAATGAACAGTATATTTATTAAGAGTACACAGGCATTACTATCTCATTATTTAAACAACCAGGTATTAATGCCTCCATAACAATTTTGCTCTTCTGATCAAAGTTTGAAATGTTAATTTCGTTTTGATTATCTTAAGGTCAAAGCCATTAAGTGGAACCAATGTGTTTCTGTAAGAAGTATTTTTTTAAATCACCAGGCCAACCTTATCTGCTCTTATTCCTTTTACACGTCTTCTGTTTATACATGTATGCTTTATGTATATATGTATTTATTTACTTGATTATTTATTTTCTTGTGTTCCTAAGAGTGGATGCGACTCCAGTGTGAGCACATAGGTGTAACAATACTAAAAGTTTCAATCAGGAATTCCAAATTAAAAATAGATTTCATACAGAAACAGAGAATTAGTAAGGAGTTTGGCTGGGAGTAACAAATGTGGCAGTGGATGTCATTACATCTGCATGGTGTCCAGATGGCCCGTGGGTGGGCTATGTGGGTAGCGAGATCTTGATCCATGGCACCCAAGTAGTGAACTGACAGGAAAACATGTATGGGGAGAATGAACTTTGTAAACAGAGTAGGTAGTCTGCCACAGCTGGTGGTGCTAGCAGTTGTGATTGACCTAAACAATTATCGTATAAGGGGGCAATAACAAGAGCAACAAAGGTGCTTTAGGATGTGTTGTTACTCCTTCCTCACAAATTACACCAACAGATGGAGAATACAGACTAGAATTACAATCCTGAACCTTCACTCTCAGGTGCTTTTTAAAGTGGGGTGTTTTAAGTCTTTCCATATTGAAAGGAAGGAATTGCAATCTACTTTTTAGACACGGACTGATGTGAGGAAAAACTGCTACTACAAATACCAGTTTTTAACTTTCCAAAAATAAGAGCACAGTTAGTTTTCACTTTCACTTTGCTAAGTTCTAGAAAACCAAAGTAAATGTGACCTGGAGCTCAAGATCACATCACAGGTCAGCACAAAAAAACATAACTATTTCTGATGAGTGATGCTGAGAAGACTGAGTCCTCTTATGAATGAGCCATCACGTGAAATTAACTAGGCCTTTGTACTATCATGAATGGATTGCTACAACAGGGCCCTAAAGAAAGACATCTCGGATCTTCATAGATTTTACAATCAAGCAAACAAGTTTGCGTGAAGCAAGTAAATTCACTTCACTCTGCCTCCGAGAGGGTTGCACTAATAAGACTGAAAGCACCGCACTGTTTTCACAGCGTTCAGAAGCAACGGGCCAAAATGCCTAATGTAGACTGCACTTAAGTAGGCCTTTGGCTGCATCCTTAGGTAGGGAATTATGATCCTGGTCACCCAGATTAGACTTCACAATAATAAGTCCAGGGGCTGGCTGAATGTTGGGGCCACAAATCTGGAACCTCTTAGGCCATAGCAGAGGACCAATCCATCCGGTTAGTCTTCAAGTGAGCCATCATGACAACTGTTTGTTTACAGATGTTTTTGCGTAAATCCAAGAAACTACTTTTCCCAATTAATAATGGACCTGAACGTACCACCAATTGTATTCAGGCCTCCACAGAATCAACCTTTGAGGTTTTGATACAAAAGTCCTCCCAATCAGCCACCAGCGTCTTTCAATTTATGACTGGATGCCTCAGAGTGTATCCATTCAAAATTAAATTACCATGCTGCAAAATGACCGTAAGCACAGTATAAAACAAAAAAAATACATGACAAAAAAAATACATGACAATAAGTAGACTTGGATTCCATATAGAATTTGCTTAACTGCAGTCCAGGGACAGATGTGTTTTATAGAAGAGATATTACTTACATGAGTTTGTTACAATTCAGAACAGCAGTATGTTAATGTAACGGTCAATCTTGCTAATGCAGTGGCAGGCCGAGGTGAGAGGTGTTTGTGAGGCGGCAAGGGGGTTCCTTGGTTACAAGAGAAGATTGCATGCTAGTTGGACAAGAAAAGCAAAATGCAAAGGAAATGATCTATTTACTCTAGAAGGGGATGGAAGTCTGTCTGGGGCTGGGTGAGTTGTCAAACAGCACCTTAAATGTGGGCAATGCAGGCAAGTTTAAAATGTGCGTGATTCATACCTATTTTACACATCAGAAAGCAAGGATGAGTATTGTATAAAGCACGCTATAGGAGAGTTGTAGATGTTATTTGTGACAAAGATTACAGGATAAGACTTGCAAGGGTGGACCACCAATGGCAAATCAAGCATGCCCTGGACACTTAGGCAAGCAGACAAAATGGGTCCCCTTCACTCAAGTTGGAAAGTAAAGCATAATTTTAATTGGGGTGTAGTGGACTCCTCGCTCACCTTGGCCACAGCCCTGCTTAACTATGCCCCTGGAATCAACTCGGTTCTCAAATTTAATTCAGGAAGCTCAGAAGCCTTGTTAAATACCAATAATGCGGTATGAGCCTGTATCCATATTTATAGGGTCCCTGAAAAATGTCTCTCCCTGTTTATAAACTATCAGCAGAGGTGGCAACGAAACGAACTGAGCTGGCTAGTTCGCATATGTTGTCAAGGGCAGAACCTACATATTAGCATACGGGACTGTGGATATGGAATCTTAACCATGGAAGCACATAGCTCTCCCAAAAAAATGAAAGTGTACATTATTAAAGAAGGACAATAGAGGATTTAAACAAGGGAAAACAGGGCATCTAGAACATGCAAAACACTAGCTGCACAATTTGTGACAGCAGAATGCATTCTGTAGAAAGGTGAAGGCCCTTCTCAGCAGCCTGGTAGTGTTAGGAATTTCTGATTTCACTCAAAAGAAGAGACAACTCATTTTAAACTTTAACACGAAGGATTAAAGGTCATAGACCCATCCGATTATTTTATTTTTCCAGCATAACTTCTATTACTTTGGTAAGTATTACTTTGGTTAGCATTAGTAGCTGAATGTTAACTCTACGCAGCCGCCATCTTTAACCCTCTTTGCTGTTCCAGGACACACTTCAAGATGTAGAGAGTAACACATTACTTTGTTTGTTTATGTGGATGCGATGGCTTAGTGCTCCACATTAAGTAACAAAGTAATATGTGCCTCTCTTCAATTGAAATGTGTATGAGAATATCAAGGAAAGAGAGAGAGCAGCTGTTAAATATAAACTTTCAGCTGTTAAAATTATGAAAAAAGTGACAGAAGGTATATTGGAAAAATAAAATGACTGGATGATTTCGAAACGTTATATTGTGGGCCACTCCACGCTGGAAAAAGTATGGGTTGGAACCTTGCCTTTAATGTATGGGAGACACTGATACCAGGTTGTTTCAATAGACATATGGACCATGCCTTTTACCATAAACGACTTCCTTCCTCACCACTGATATATGCATATAAATGCCTGAAAATCTAAAACTAAGGTCCGTAATACAACGAAATTGAGAAAAATTGAAATAGCAGATTACAAAATCGTTAACCGGCGAATCCCTGAGTTTCATAATACATACCCAACTTTTGTTTTTCTGTTAAGGGCATAATGGAGTATAGGAGAAAAGATCAATCCAGTAGGGGGATATTTGTATACTTTCCTAAACTTCATATTTCAAATTCTGTATTGCTCACTCATTTTTTAGGTCACTTCAAAATATGGATTTGTACACACCAGGGCAACAGAAGAACTGGTTAAACTCTGACAAAGGAATGTATGTGTTGAAATACACTCTCAGGCATTTATAGGAGTTTTCCCAGAGTGCGACTTGAAACGCTAATTAAAGGGAGCATTTTACCCAACACACTCCACTGGAAAAAACTGGTAACTACCGAAATAGTCTTTGTAATTGATTGTTCTGGTATATTTCCTAGTGATGAACAGAGGGGCTCTCAAAAACATCGGGCGCCATAGTCTCAGAGGGCATCTCTCAGAGGCTGTAAAAACGGGATGGGAATAGTTGCTGGAGCTGGTTTGAAACCTAACACGGAAACCTGCATTCCACTAAGAAAGGTTCAGCACGTATTTGTGAGGCTGAAGTAAACAGACAGACGTCCCTTTGGATGAAGGGTGTTGGGCAAGCTTTCTGCGAGGCCTCTTTCTGTAAATGACATGGGGATGTTCCACAAATATAGTGCCAGAGTTGGGTTAGGGGAACACCAGAAGCACATGGTGAGGCTGAATGAGGGGTATGGAGGAAGAGGTCATGGAGCATGGGTGGTGGGAGGAGGAGGAGGAGGTGGTTATAGGTGCGGTAGGTTGGGTCTTCTACTCACCTTGCATCCGCCTCGCTGTAATATTCCCTGGCGACAATATCTTCAAACAGCTCCCCACCAGTCACCCTGAAACAGAAGAAGAACATGAGAAGCTGAAAATAATATCTGAGCAATAGCAGGCAATAATTAACCAAATGGCTATATAACATGAAGCAATTCTGGGTACAATCTCTTGATATTTGTAACCAACGACATTTGTGTCATAGCAGCTGATTTAAATTGCAGAGTATGGTGTTTACTCTGTCAGAGGGTGGTTACTCAAGGGTTTTTGAAGAAACAGACTGTTTTTAGAAAATTAGGTTTTCCTCCTTCAACAGACAGAATTTAGTTATCCTGTCATACCCCTATCCCACGTTACTGGCTCTTCCCTTTCTTGATATAAATAGGGAACACTCCCAGTAGATGTTTTTTCATGTGTAACTTCCGCAGAAGATATGCTATGCCTATCTTCCTTCTGTAGGTGGTGAAGCCTGGTACTGTCCATGTGTTGCTTTGCCCTCTCAACTTTCCTCTTCTGCAGTTTGTTACTATAGGTTCAGGTCATTCCTCTGAGGATGTTACTCTCTAATCTGTTGGTGTTTCCTTTGCCCAACCTCCCCTCTTTCACTGGACCATCCACTGATAGTGGCTGCTTGAACTTAGTGTCCTCTTACACTACCTGGCCATTCCAGACCCATGCTTCTTTCCTAATTACTTTTTGCTTTTTTACACTGTACTCAGGGGTGTAGCTCAGTCAATGAGATTCGGGGGGTGGGGGAGGGAGGGCAGGAAAGTCTTAAATTTCCCAACAAAAAAGAAGTGGGTTAGTGGGCTGCAGGGTGGAGGGCTAAGATGACCAAGGTTCAGGATGGACTGTCTTCTTGAGGAACAGGGTCGGCACTTATTAGCATTAGGTAGGCCTTTCTAGAGTGGCACAGTGGGTGAAAAATGATGGCTTGGAATGCTACCACGAGCAATTGCCACTGGTTAGACTAATTGTAAGTATGTAACCCTTCACCTTTTGGGTCTTTGATTGCCAGTAGTATGCCTGGAAACTTGAGACTGGTGCAGCTTTCCAAGCCTAATACTTCCAATACTTGTGAATTCCCAAAAGTAGTAAATTTGCTCCCATTTAAGGAGTATTTCTAGGGGTGCAGATGTTCTGCTTTTTTGGTAAACCGGTCACTATCTATATTTAAGAACCTGATCCAAAAACTGAGCAAGTTAAAACCTCTTAAGGAAATAAGAATGGAGAGAAAAAAAATGACACAGATATGGCAGACTCAATTCAGGGCCCCCTGATCAAAGTACCAAACCAAGAATGAATTTGAAGGGCGTCACACTGGAAACATCCCTGTTAAAGGTACGCCCCTGCCCATCTTACCTGCGCCCGGTAGTTCTCCCTGGGAACTCATGACTATGGTCACATCAACACAACGGCCTGCAGTGCCTGCCCTTGGATCACTTATTTTAAAAGTATTTTCACCGCACACATTCTTATTGGTCTCAGCTACAAGAAGTCTTGATGGTCGAGTTGTCAAATCGGTGTATGTTTCTAGACATATATGTGTTTGTATATACAGCTATCCAGAGTGTAGTATTGTATTGTTACAATTGTTCAGTGAGGGACAGGGCCATGACTCGTGAAAGACGAAGCTTCATGTGGGTCATGATGCCCCTCCCTTAACAATAGTATTTCCTCGATCTATATTTCCCCATCTACATTTTTATTCTATTTCCATTATCCACATTTCTCCTATCTACATTTTTCTTTAATTTTGAGCAATAAAATGTTGATTTGAGAGCTTCTTTTTTAGGTCGAGCATGGGCAGCGCATGCGCTGCTCTGCGAGCCATGCTGTATTGGAGTATGTACTTGAAGCCCCATCCACTCTCCACCCATATTTGTCACTGGCTTCTGTCATTGTCCTTCGTAAATGCTGTCTTCTGATTCGCTATTAGGCCTGTTAGTCCCTTGTTAGTATCGCCTTGTCTTCATTTGTAACCTCCCGTGAGGACGGACCCTTTTACTTCGGTTGTTACACGGTACATCTTCTTTAGTCTGTAAGCACTATTTTCTTTAATGAGTTTCTGTTACTGCAGGAGGGTCTCTCGTGCACAGTTGTGACTACCGGCTTGTTTATTTAACTCATAGCTAACGGGGAGCTCTTCTGGGGCCATGGGAGACAGAAGGGGGCAACTCAGCGATGCCTTCAAGCATTTGGAATGCAATATGTTTCGCATTTGCAAGAGTTTAAGCTATTGGCATTGTAAATGACAATGCCTTTTATTTATGTTTTAAAAACCAAAACATAAATAAAAGGCATTGTCATTTACAATGCCAATAGCTCAAACTCACGTAAATGCGAGACCTATTGCATTGCAGATGCTTGTCCTTTTTTGCTGAGTTTTTCTGCATTTTATACTTTAATTTGATGGTGGATGGTTATTGACTTTTTTATTCCCTAGCACTGCAGAAGGAGTTAAAACTCTTTTGAGACTGCTAGCACTAGTGAGTCAAAAGAGTACTTTAAAGAGTCTTTCTGTCCTCTTTGTTATCCTCTCTATTTGTGTATTGTGGGAACTGAGATAAAGTCTCTTAGACCTCTAGTCACTCTTCCACTTCTGCCCTGCCACGCAGTTTTATACACAATTTGCGAAATAAGATGTAACTGATTTGAGGTGGGGGGAAGTCCTTAAGTCGGGTCCAAGGTATAGAACCTTCTACCATTTCTAGGAACTGCCTGCTGATCCTTGATGATTGGATTTACTTGCAGAATAACTTTATTAATCCACTGACTTTGAATCTCAATGGATCTTATGAGCATACCTGACTTGTAGTGGCCTGAAGTGCCAAGTCCTCAGGAGCCTCACTGACATTTGACACCGAGTCGACAGCTACAGACAGAACTGAATATTTTTTCTCATTCCACAGAAGTATCTATGACATATTCTACTGGAATGAAATAACAAACTGATTCAGTCTGCAGCTCATTTTTGTGCACTTTTACACTTCTTCATATGAGCACTTTTCATCACTGTGCACTATGACGTCAGCACAACTTACAGTTGTATTATTTTTGTAAACCTGCACCCTGTATATACACTTTATTACAAGCATTAATTGTACAAACCTACAACGTCTTTTGCTTGGTCCTTGTGTTGTTGCTGTGTAATCTAGCTAAAAAACAAATATGCACGGGTTACCTATTGTGAAATTTGATTTTTGACTATCCAATGAAGGTGCATATGGAAGTTACTGCATACTGTATAATCAACTATGCTTTATAAATGTATTACTACGAACCACTGATTATATAATTCTCTAATATAACTAGGTTCCTATAAGAATAGCAGGTGAGCCAATGTTAAGGTCTTGCCGGTCGACAACGCATATGCTGTAGCTGCAAGGGGTATTGTGTACTGTAAGGGGCTAGAAGCCAGCTCATTGCTTACCATTCGTTGACTTCGATGTCACTCCTGTTTGCTGCGTCCTAATTGGCCAGCACTTGCCTATGTCACTTCCTTTTCAACAGTTTGGAGCAGTGACCAAGTACGGGTGGATTTATTCCATCCTCGTCTTGCTGGGCATCAGGTACGGTTTTATTTATTCTTCCCCCATTGCTTCTTCCGCTACTGCTACCCTTGCTTCTTCCACTCTCATACCCTACCTGTTGTGTTGCTTCTTCCCCTCCCACCCGAATCTGTGTACAGGGGCGTAGATTTATGGGTGTGTGTGTGTGTGTGGGGTGTTTCGCCGCCTTAAAAAAATAATTATTCTGTAGTAAATAGTTGGGTACAGGTGCTTTCAGTCGGGTATGGTGAGGTTTCTGTCAGATTTCACCCTGGATTTTTACATGCACACACAGACAAAAACACACCCACTCTCGTCTCTTCCTTAAAGCTTGGTTAGTTTGAAAAAAGATATGTTTTAAGTACCTCTAACAATCCGCACTCCTCTGCCTCTTAAGCTCTCTTGTGTCTTGCTTCTCATAATGTATTTCACCAGGATAGGCAAGCATGATTGTTGTGAAATCTGAAGCTTACACCCCTCCCCCCCCCCCCAATCTTACTGACCCAGACACACCTGTGTCTGCGTGCTTCAATATTTGCACCTGCGCCATCCCGTTATCCGTGTTGCCTCCCCCCTCCACCTGCCATTAAAAAAAGCGCTATGACGAAGCTGGCATTGGCTGCATCATAGCGTTTTTTCCTAACTTTACTTTTAGCAATGCTCCACAGCCACGCTGCTGTACAGCATGGTTAAAAGCGATACAAAAGGGGATGATGGACGGAACGTTTGAGCCAATCAAACACTCACCCCCAGTCAACTGATCTGGGTTTAATCCATCATCATTCTTTAGCTCACTCCACCACCCCAGTTCAGACATGGCCATATGCAAATCAGTCTGACCCTGTGCCTCATGGGAACAGTCCAGCACGAACTGCCAAGCCATGTCTTCCCTGGACCGGAAACAAGCATCCTAGGACCGGTTTCTGGCATTCCAGCCGTCATCAGCCAGGCTTGCTTGAATCCAGTGGCAAAGTGAGCAAGGGACCCACGTCTGGGCATACCCCCGCCAACTTAGGGCGAACAAAGCGATACAAAAGGGGATGATGGACGGAACGTTTGAGCCAATCAAACACTCACCCCCAGTCAACTGATCTGGGTTTAATCCATCATCATTCTTTAGCTCACTCCACCACCCCAGTTCAGACATGGCCATATGCAAATCAGTCTGACCCTGTGCCTCATGGGAACAGTCCAGCACGAACTGCCAAGCCATGTCTTCCCTGGACCGGAAACAAGCATCCTAGGACCGGTTTCTGGCATTCCAGCCGTCATCAGCCAGGCTTGCTTGAATCCAGTGGCAAAGTGAGCAAGGGACCCACGTCTGGGCATACCCCCGCCAACTTAGGGCGAACAAAGCGATACAAAAGGGGATGATGGACGGAACGTTTGAGCCAATCAAACACTCACCCCCAGTCAACTGATCTGGGTTTAATCCATCATCATTCTTTAGCTCACTCCACCACCCCAGTTCAGACATGGCCATATGCAAATCAGTCTGACCCTGTGCCTCATGGGAACAGTCCAGCACGAACTGCCAAGCCATGTCTTCCCTGGACCGGAAACAAGCATCCTAGGACCGGTTTCTGGCATTCCAGCCGTCATCAGCCAGGCTTGCTTGAATCCAGTGGCAAAGTGAGCAAGGGACCCACGTCTGGGCATACCCCCGCCAACTTAGGGCGAACAAAGCGATACAAAAGGGGATGATGGACGGAACGTTTGAGCCAATCAAACACTCACCCCCAGTCAACTGATCTGGGTTTAATCCATCATCATTCTTTAGCTCACTCCACCACCCCAGTTCAGACATGGCCATATGCAAATCAGTCTGACCCTGTGCCTCATGGGAACAGTCCAGCACGAACTGCCAAGCCATGTCTTCCCTGGACCGGAAACAAGCATCCTAGGACCGGTTTCTGGCATTCCAGCCGTCATCAGCCAGGCTTGCTTGAATCCAGTGGCAAAGTGAGCAAGGGACCCACGTCTGGGCATACCCCCGCCAACTTAGGGCGAACAAAGCGATACAAAAGGGGATGATGGACGGAACGCTTGAGCCAATCAAACACTCACCCCCAGTCAACTGATCTGGGTTTAATCCATCATCATTCTTTAGCTCACTCCACCACCCCAGTTCAGACATGGCCATATGCAAATCAGTCTGACCCTGTGCCTCATGGGAACAGTCCAGCACGAACTGCCAAGCCATGTCTTCCCTGGACCGGAAACAAGCATCCTAGGACCGGTTTCTGGCATTCCAGCCGTCATCAGCCAGGCTTGCTTGAATCCAGTGGCAAAGTGAGCAAGGGACCCACGTCTGGGCATACCCCCGCCAACTTAGGGCGAACAAAGCGATACAAAAGGGGATGATGGACGGAACGTTTGAGCCAATCAAACACTCACCCCCAGTCAACTGATCTGGGTTTAATCCATCATCATTCTTTAGCTCACTCCACCACCCCAGTTCAGACATGGCCATATGCAAATCAGTCTGACCCTGTGCCTCATGGGAACAGTCCAGCACGAACTGCCAAGCCATGTCTTCCCTGGACCGGAAACAAGCATCCTAGGACCGGTTTCTGGCATTCCAGCCGTCATCAGCCAGGCTTGCTTGAATCCAGTGGCAAAGTGAGCAAGGGACCCACGTCTGGGCATACCCCCCGCCAACTTAGGGCGAACAAAGCGATACAAAAGGGGATGATGGACGGAACGTTTGAGCCAATCAAACACTCACCCCCAGTCAACTGATCTGGGTTTAATCCATCATCATTCTTTAGCTCACTCCACCACCCCAGTTCAGACATGGCCATATGCAAATCAGTCTGACCCTGTGCCTCATGGGAACAGTCCAGCACGAACTGCCAAGCCATGTCTTCCCTGGACCGGAAACAAGCATCCTAGGACCGGTTTCTGGCATTCCAGCCGTCATCAGCCAGGCTTGCTTGAATCCAGTGGCAAAGTGAGCAAGGGACCCACGTCTGGGCATACCCCGCCAACTTAGGGCGAACAAAGCGATACAAAAGGGGATGATGGACGGAACGTTTGAGCCAATCAAACACTCACCCCCAGTCAACTGATCTGGGTTTAATCCATCATCATTCTTTAGCTCACTCCACCACCCCAGTTCAGACATGGCCATATGCAAATCAGTCTGACCCTGTGCCTCATGGGAACAGTCCAGCACGAACTGCCAAGCCATGTCTTCCCTGGACCGGAAACAAGCATCCTAGGACCGGTTTCTGGCATTCCAGCCGTCATCAGCCAGGCTTGCTTGAATCCAGTGGCAAAGTGAGCAAGGGACCCACGTCTGGGCATACCCCGCCAACTTAGGGCGAACAAAGCGATACAAAAGGGGATGATGGACGGAACGTTTGAGCCAATCAAACACTCACCCCCAGTCAACTGATCTGGGTTTAATCCATCATCATTCTTTAGCTCACTCCACCACCCCAGTTCAGACATGGCCATATGCAAATCAGTCTGACCCTGTGCCTCATGGGAACAGTCCAGCACGAACTGCCAAGCCATGTCTTCCTGGACCGGAAACAAGCATCCTAGGACCGGTTTCTGGCATTCCAGCCGTCATCAGCCAGGCTTGCTTGAATCCAGTGGCAAAGTGAGCAAGGGACCCACGTCTGGGCATACCCCGCCAACTTAGGGCGAACAAAGCGATACAAAAGGGGATGATGGACGGAACGTTTGAGCCAATCAAACACTCACCCCCAGTCAACTGATCTGGGTTTAATCCATCATCATTCTTTAGCTCACTCCACCACTCCCAGTTCAGACATGGCCATATGCAAATCAGTCTGACCCTGTGCCTCATGGGAACAGTCCAGCACGAACTGCCAAGCCATGTCTTCCCTGGACCGGAAACAAGCATCCTAGGACCGGTTTCTGGCATTCCAGCCGTCATCAGCCAGGCTTGCTTGAATCCAGTGGCAAAGTGAGCAAGGGACCCACGTCTGGGCATACCCCGCCAACTTAGGGCGAACAAAGCGATACAAAAGGGGATGATGGACGGAACGTTTGAGCCAATCAAACACTCACCCCCAGTCAACTGATCTGGGTTTAATCCATCATCATTCTTTAGCTCACTCCACCACCCCAGTTCAGACATGGCCATATGCAAATCAGTCTGACCCTGTGCCTCATGGGAACAGTCCAGCACGAACTGCCAAGCCATGTCTTCCCTGGACCGGAAACAAGCATCCTAGGACCGGTTTCTGGCATTCCAGCCGTCATCAGCCAGGCTTGCTTGAATCCAGTGGCAAAGTGAGCAAGGGACCCACGTCTGGGCATACCCCCGCCAACTTAGGGCGAACAAAGCGATACAAAAGGGGATGATGGACGGAACGTTTGAGCCAATCAAACACTCACCCCCAGTCAACTGATCTGGGTTTAATCCATCATCATTCTTTAGCTCACTCCACCACCCCAGTTCAGACATGGCCATATGCAAATCAGTCTGACCCTGTGCCTCATGGGAACAGTCCAGCACGAACTGCCAAGCCATGTCTTCCCTGGACCGGAAACAAGCATCCTAGGACCGGTTTCTGGCATTCCAGCCGTCATCAGCCAGGCTTGCTTGAATCCAGTGGCAAAGTGAGCAAGGGACCCACGTCTGGGCATACCCCCGCCAACTTAGGGCGAACAAAGCGATACAAAAGGGGATGATGGACGGAACGTTTGAGCCAATCAAACACTCACCCCCAGTCAACTGATCTGGGTTTAATCCATCATCATTCTTTAGCTCACTCCACCACCCCAGTTCAGACATGGCCATATGCAAATCAGTCTGACCCTGTGCCTCATGGGAACAGTCCAGCACGAACTGCCAAGCCATGTCTTCCCTGGACCGGAAACAAGCATCCTAGGACCGGTTTCTGGCATTCCAGCCGTCATCAGCCAGGCTTGCTTGAATCCAGTGGCAAAGTGAGCAAGGGACCCACGTCTGGGCATACCCCCGCCAACTTAGGGCGAACAAAGCGATACAAAAGGGGATGATGGACGGAACGTTTGAGCCAATCAAACACTCACCCCCAGTCAACTGATCTGGGTTTAATCCATCATCATTCTTTAGCTCACTCCACCACCCCAGTTCAGACATGGCCATATGCAAATCAGTCTGACCCTGTGCCTCATGGGAACAGTCCAGCACGAACTGCCAAGCCATGTCTTCCCTGGACCGGAAACAAGCATCCTAGGACCGGTTTCTGGCATTCCAGCCGTCATCAGCCAGGCTTGCTTGAATCCAGTGGCAAAGTGAGCAAGGGACCCACGTCTGGGCATACCCCCGCCAACTTAGGGCGAACAAAGCGATACAAAAGGGGATGATGGACGGAACGCTTGAGCCAATCAAACACTCACCCCCAGTCAACTGATCTGGGTTTAATCCATCATCATTCTTTAGCTCACTCCACCACCCCAGTTCAGACATGGCCATATGCAAATCAGTCTGACCCTGTGCCTCATGGGAACAGTCCAGCACGAACTGCCAAGCCATGTCTTCCCTGGACCGGAAACAAGCATCCTAGGACCGGTTTCTGGCATTCCAGCCGTCATCAGCCAGGCTTGCTTGAATCCAGTGGCAAAGTGAGCAAGGGACCCACGTCTGGGCATACCCCGCCAACTTAGGGCGAACAAAGCGATACAAAAGGGGATGATGGACGGAACGTTTGAGCCAATCAAACACTCACCCCCAGTCAACTGATCTGGGTTTAATCCATCATCATTCTTTAGCTCACTCCACCACCCCAGTTCAGACATGGCCATATGCAAATCAGTCTGACCCTGTGCCTCATGGGAACAGTCCAGCACGAACTGCCAAGCCATGTCTTCCCTGGACCGGAAACAAGCATCCTAGGACCGGTTTCTGGCATTCCAGCCGTCATCAGCCAGGCTTGCTTGAATCCAGTGGCAAAGTGAGCAAGGGACCCACGTCTGGGCATACCCCGCCAACTTAGGGCGAACAAAGCGATACAAAAGGGGATGATGGACGGAACGTTTGAGCCAATCAAACACTCACCCCCAGTCAACTGATCTGGGTTTAATCCATCATCATTCTTTAGCTCACTCCACCACCCCAGTTCAGACATGGCCATATGCAAATCAGTCTGACCCTGTGCCTCATGGGAACAGTCCAGCACGAACTGCCAAGCCATGTCTTCCCTGGACCGGAAACAAGCATCCTAGGACCGGTTTCTGGCATTCCAGCCGTCATCAGCCAGGCTTGCTTGAATCCAGTGGCAAAGTGAGCAAGGGACCCACGTCTGGGCATACCCCCGCCAACTTAGGGCGAACAAAGCGATACAAAAGGGGATGATGGACGGAACGCTTGAGCCAATCAAACACTCACCCCCAGTCAACTGATCTGGGTTTAATCCATCATCATTCTTTAGCTCACTCCACCACCCCAGTTCAGACATGGCCATATGCAAATCAGTCTGACCCTGTGCCTCATGGGAACAGTCCAGCACGAACTGCCAAGCCATGTCTTCCCTGGACCGGAAACAAGCATCCTAGGACCGGTTTCTGGCATTCCAGCCGTCATCAGCCAGGCTTGCTTGAATCCAGTGGCAAAGTGAGCAAGGGACCCACGTCTGGGCATACCCCCGCCAACTTAGGGCGAACAAAGCGATACAAAAGGGGATGATGGACGGAACGTTTGAGCCAATCAAACACTCACCCCCAGTCAACTGATCTGGGTTTAATCCATCATCATTCTTTAGCTCACTCCACCACCCCAGTTCAGACATGGCCATATGCAAATCAGTCTGACCCTGTGCCTCATGGGAACAGTCCAGCACGAACTGCCAAGCCATGTCTTCCCTGGACCGGAAACAAGCATCCTAGGACCGGTTTCTGGCATTCCAGCCGTCATCAGCCAGGCTTGCTTGAATCCAGTGGCAAAGTGAGCAAGGGACCCACGTCTGGGCATACCCCCGCCAACTTAGGGCGAACAAAGCGATACAAAAGGGGATGATGGACGGAACGTTTGAGCCAATCAAACACTCACCCCCAGTCAACTGATCTGGGTTTAATCCATCATCATTCTTTAGCTCACTCCACCACCCCAGTTCAGACATGGCCATATGCAAATCAGTCTGACCCTGTGCCTCATGGGAACAGTCCAGCACGAACTGCCAAGCCATGTCTTCCCTGGACCGGAAACAAGCATCCTAGGACCGGTTTCTGGCATTCCAGCCGTCATCAGCCAGGCTTGCTTGAATCCAGTGGCAAAGTGAGCAAGGGACCCACGTCTGGGCATACCCCGCCAACTTAGGGCGAACAAAGCGATACAAAGGGGATGATGGACGGAACGTTTGAGCCAATCAAACACTCACCCCCAGTCAACTGATCTGGGTTTAATCCATCATTCTTTAGCTCACTCCACCACCCCAGTTCAGACATGGCCATATGCAAATCAGTCTGACCCTGTGCCTCATGGGAACAGTTCGGGCTGGACTGTTCCCATGAGGCACAGGGTCAGACTGATTTGCATATGGCCATGTCTGAACTGGGGTGGTGGAGTGAGCTAAAGAATGATGATGGATTAAACCCAGATCAGTTGACTGGGGGTGAGTGTTTGATTGCCTCAAGCGTTCCGTCCATCATCCCCTTTTGTATCAGCATGGTTAAAAGCCATTGGCACAGCCAATAGCTCTCGCACAGGCGAGACCAATTGGCTGTGCCAGTGCTGGTTATCCTTGTCTTCTCATTCACTTCTCACTCCCCTGGCCTACTGTTCTTCCCTTTTACCTTCAGCCCACAGTGGGAAGTTTCTGACACACTTGTTAGATTCTGGGAAATGTTTGTACGAAGTGCTCTTTTGGCCAGCCTCCATCTACCATGTCCTGGCAAGTTTCCACGTCAGGGCCTGAAGGGGACGTGCAGCATTTTACGAACAGCACAGGCGCGTGCGCCAATAAAAAAAAAGCCCTTAGCCTGGCACAGGTAAAGCTGCCTCCAGCCTGGTCCTAGGGGGCTGTTTTTAGAGCCAATTCCAGCGTCCTGTTTCCGTTTTACACTCCCTAATTAGGCTTTGGATAGAAAAGAATGCAGCGTCTCTCTGACGGAAGGACTGCCGCAAGCGTGATACAGGCGGGCAGGAAACAAGGCGGACATTTGCTTTTTCATGAACCTCTTCCACTGAAACTACAATCTGAACGCAGAAGCTGCATCTACAGACTGGAGCTGCCTTTCGCAGATATTTGCCATTGAACACTTGTAACCTAACAGCAAGTATCCAGGCAATTCAGACCTCATTGTTTTGTAGATGTATTTCATGGTCTCTCTTAGGATACGAGGTCTCCTGTGAAATACTTTTAGATTGGGCGAGGCCATATATATATTTATTTACACCTAAACTTAGTGATATACCTTCCTCATTCTTAAGTACTATATTGTATACTGGAATATTGTATCGAAAAATACAGTCCGACTCAAAAACGGTGTCTTAACTATCGTTTATTAAGATACCATCCCATTGCGTATAGATTTTTCTATGGTTACCACTAATAGGGTTTTTTTTTTGTCCACAATGTTTAGGACATGATATTTATGTCAAACAATAGTCTGATAATTATATTCTGGTACCACAACATAAGAACCAAATAAGAGAATCGTCAATCTGCTCAGTTTAGTGGATTGCATTAAGTGCTCTAATATTTATTACTTTTCATCCTTATGAAACTGAATCGAAGCTGATTTACCTAATTAGCATCTGGAAAGATTTCTTCTAAGGTGTCAGATTGATTAGCTTTTGATACATGCATTTTGCAAAGTCGGCTTTATTGAACACAGTGTACCAATTTAGCTCTTGAAAGCCTAGTGAGCACAAAGCATTTTTTCTTTTGTGTAAACCTATCATCTGGCTGAAAGGCAGAATGAGCGACTGGGAAACCTCAGCTCAAATCCTAGCTTCTCCACTTGATCACAACGTGTGGTCCCAGTCAAATGACATTGCTTACTGTATCTCATTTTTCTTGAATGACAAATTTGGGCTCATCAACATGCAATTAAACTTAGAGTGTCAATGTTACAAAAACAAAGTCCTCACTTGTATAGTCTTTAAAAGAACGTAAGGCTACTCCATGTATCGTATTAAAAAAGCCATTTATATTAATACTGTAGGTCACATACAGAACTGGTGAGATCGTTTGTGGAATCTTTCCAAATTTATGTATGAAAATATTATTTATCTTGAAAAATAGCACGCAGTGCAACGATATAATCGAGCATACCAAGGTGAAACACCAGTATATGATCAAGAAATAAATTACGTGAATTACAAGACATTTCTCTTGTTGCTCTGCTAGTATTTTGGGTCTGGGGGCAAGTGGGGCCTCTGGCTCGGCTCTAACAAGGGTTGCCCTTTTGTTGTGAACAATTATGGTAAACACTACATATAGTTCTAAAAATATCCTTGTGATTGTGACATGTATTCAATACAAATGTACATATATTAGGAACTTCGTCTGTGCACATTTCCCAAAAGGAGGAATACCGTTTTGAATTATGGAAGTTGGAAACTATTTTTTTGGGCCACAATCTGATTCAGGCTAATTTCATAACTGCAGGAAATAAATCTGAAAAGGCGGTGTATGGTTCATGCTTCAACTGAAATCACAGCTAGGCGTTTCAGAGGATTTAGGTACAAAAGCACTGGGCACAACTACTTTGCACACTAAATTGAGTAGAAACTCTTACACACATAGCATACAGGAGAATGTCTCCTCAGTAGTTATATCTGTATAGTAAAATTCTCAGAAAACAGTGTGCCAGTTCTAAAGTTTCAGAGGAACTGGATGCATGTTCTATCTCAGAGGATCATTTAGACCCTGGGGTGGCTGCACATGAACCTGTCGCGTCTGTAGATGCCATGGCCTCTACTCTCCTGGCAGAAGACCATCCGCCATAATTAAAGATCCTCACTAACTCTGTCGGGACACTGAATGTACTTATGTCACCCTGAATGTCGAGCTGGCAGCCATGCGTATTTTCGTCCAGCTTGCCATTTCTTTTTCAGAAACAGGCTTCCAAACGAGGAGTTGTTTCTGAAAATTATAAAAATCAGTTGGTCTGATGTGCTGGATGGTTTTGGCCAGTCTGAGTTTACAGAGCCTGGGTTCACCACGTCTTACATGGCGATGGTTGTCCTGCCCTGAATGGGATGGGTTGACTATCACAATGACCTGGTGCTCCAGTGGCGGATTGACAATCAAGTCAAGGGCTTCTAATGGAAGGGCCAGCTGAGGCTCTGCCGCCATAAACTCTCTGCAAATGAGGTGGAGAACTGCATGGTAGGTGGACAGGACATCTGCCATTCTTTGGTGGATGCCCTACGTCTACCTATCTCTAAATGGCCCAGTTTCTTACATGCACTCTTGTAAAGTCCCCACCCAATCTAATCCTAACCTGAGATCATACCAGGATGCAAACCTAGTCTGGATGTCTGGCTCTTTTCCTCTGTAGTTTTTCAGTATTGTATACATAGAATCTTTGGAATTACATTGAAACTTATTGTAAAGGAAGCAAGGTATATTGTTTTGAATGATTTCTGTGTAAGATTTTAAGTACTAGGTTTTACTCTGCGTTATTCACGAATGGGCACTTATGGTGTTTCTTTTTGGTTCTTTTAATATGGTGGTAGTATCACGGGTGGATGGTTTAGTATGTCGCCACTGGCTTTTTTGTGAGCAGGCGATACATGTTGTCACGGGATGTATTGATTAGTTTGTTTTGTCAGTATCTACAGAAGTCATCATCTTTTGTGCAACGCTGAGTCCCGAGGATGGTCTGGAGGACCCATTTGGCCATAAAAGACCGAAACGTCGACAACACGCCCTTATTTCCTTTGATTATCATGATTGAAAACATTTTGTCCTAGTTTATGTAAATATTCGAAGTTTGGCTTGTATGGGCTGTTATATATACTGTCCATATTATTTTTGGCAAAAAGGGTGATCACACTTCCATCAATCCCTTGACAAAATTGAGAAGATCGAAGGGATTGTTTTGGTAGTGTTGCTATTTGTATATACTGTTTAAAATTGTGGATGTCTTGTACAATGAATGAAATATAATATAAATGAAGTAAAAACATTTGTATTTGAATGCATCCGTGAATTAAATTCTCCTATGTTTACGATGAACTGTTTGGATCACATCTGTGACCGTGAATAAGTGTCAAACTTACTTCTGATATAAATAATTCCTCAAGGGATATTTTTTGTATCAAGCTTTGCAGTTACGGCACTAGAATATGTTTTCAGCTGTATTGTATTTGTCTACTCCATGTGCTACAATTTAGAAGGTCCTTCTATTTGCGTAAATCAGTCAGGACTCTTTTGTTATAAATGCAGGTCTGTTCTTTAATGTAAAAGGAGAAAGGGAACATCTCATCAGCTATACACTAAAATCAGGCGTATACACTAAAATCAGGCGTTTCACCGTATCGTGCTGAGCGGGACATACAAGCAGGGCCACTGGAATTATGCGCAGGAGAGGGCCAAATTATGCAGCAGGGTTGAGTAAATCATGGGGCAAGAAATTGCAAATTATGCGGCATAATGCAGCACATTTTGTAATAGTTTTATTTAAATTATTTCATCATTTTTAAACTTGGTAACGCTGTCTGGGCATTGATTGCACCCCATCAGTACAAGTTTAATACCTAAATAGACCAATAAGCATGGGAAAGATGACCAGTCCAGCTTTGCAAAGGGCCCTGTACTGCGCAGCAACACGTGTTGCTGCATTTTAGTAACTTTTGAACCGTTTGAGCTACACACAATTTTTCTAAAAAATCTGCAGATTGTGTGTCAGATGATAGATTATGTGGCAAATGTGGCAAATCTATAATTATGCAAAAATCGCCTCAGCTGCACAATCGCATAATTCCAGTGGCCCTATATATAGGCTCTCACTACGAGTCTGATGGAGCAGTATTCCGTAGGAGATACCGCCCCTGCTAACTGGGAATGGCCCGATGTTCCTGCAGCCTACACCACATGGTCGAGGGCTTCCTGGGGCCGATTTTTACCTAGTGCTCTGCTCGGTAAAAACCACCGGGGGCAGCACAGCCCCGGAGCCAGAGGCAGCACAACTTACTTGGCCGCCATTTAAAACCCTCCAAAAGCAGGCAATGTTCGCCCCATGAGCCACGAAACTGTCCTGGATGTTGATTCCTTTTCTGACCCACGACCCCTTGCACAGTGACCAGCTGTCGTCCCGTGCTCACATTTACTACCTATGTGAAAAGAACTGGTAGTTCCAGGTCAAACAAGTTATGCATCATTCCAGGGACTTAAACTAGTAATGGCTAGATTGGCCTCGGTATCTCTCCACCTTAATCCGGCCAATTTATAAGGAGGGCCACAGATCACAGAAGGCAAGGCATAACATCTCCCTCCTTTACAAAACAACCATAGAAAAGAAATCACAAGATTGGGCCTAATTCCAGCCCCAGATGGCCAGCTTCAACAAGACTGTGGCGGTGTTTTGTAACCGAATGTCTCTTTTCAAATCTTGAGTCTGTACAGCTGCAGTGTATCAGGAGCAGGAAGGTGGGAGCACCAGGGCTGCAATAAATACAGATTATTACATTGCACCTGAATTTTTAAACAGGCATCATGAGTTATACAATACAGTTCAAGTATTCATTGTTTTTCACTTTCATTTTGAATCGAAGGCGTGCAGCCTCTTATGAATGACAGCGATTCGTAATAAGCAAAATAACCTGTTAACTTTCAATCCCCATACATTGCACCTGAAGGGCGTCTTACAGTCCTGATTTTGCCAGCGCAACAAAGGCCACCCATCCAATTTAGAGGACCACGGTGAACAAAGGGAGACTTTTTCAAAAGTGCACGTGTAGGCAAGGCAGACACTTTCAACAACAAGCATTGGCAAAGCCAATAGGTCTTGTCTATTGAAGTTAGTAGTTTTGTCAATGTGTTGTATCCATGTTGTACAGCAACGCAGCTGCTGTGCAGCGAAAGTAAAGGAAAAAAGCGCTATGACGCGGTCATTGGTGCACGCTTCATAGTGCTTTTTTCTTTACTTTCAGCTGTACTGCTGTACAACATGAAGCCAATAGCGCAAGACTTATTGGCTTTGCCAATGCTTGTTTTAGGTTTTCCTTTCAGAACTCCAACAACGTGATATTATATTGCCTGCCTTATAGTACCATTTGAGTGAACAATTGGACTGACTGAATAAAAGCGGTGCCCGATTCAGAAAAGTAGTCAATAAAATACACAAGTCATACCGGGCGGTGTGGAGGCGGGGGGGCAGACAGGCACACAGTGAAGTGAGGTGTCCCGGCACGCTTGGAGAGAGAGGGAATAGCAAGGTGAGCTCATGCAAGCTGTGGGGACCACGCAGGTACCTCCCATGGGCATCTGACCACCACAACATATGGCATTTTTGTGTGTTCAATGTTGTTGGTTGCACAGGAATGAGGCTCGGATGTTGACAACCCATACCTTTTTTTTTTTTACTATAGGCACAAGGAGGACCTGAAAAGATTGATGCGTCTAGAGCAGTGGTTCTTAACCTTTGTACATCTGTGGATCCCCACTTAATCATTACTGGAACCAGAGGACTCCCACCAAATCATTACTGATATCCGAGGACCCCCACTGGGGCATTACTGGAAACCAGGGACTCCAGCCTCGGCATTTTTGATGATTTCAACTGCAACATAATACACAAAATATAGAGTAAAAAGCATTCATCAAACAGATACACAAATGATTACATTTTTTGTTTAATTCACAAATATGAAAAAATCTAAATATTAATTTTAAAGTGAAGATTAGAGCTTTTCTAAATTCGATTGATGTCACTCATCGTGCATACTATATTCTGTTTGTTCCACTTGCACTGCTCTCAGAAATGAATCTGAAGATACTAACTTAATTTTTAGCCACCAATTTCAAATTCCTTTAAACTTACAGAATATTTTTACATTTTCTATTTTCATTTTTGATTCTCTATATGTACTTTATTAATCTGTTATTATTTAATTAGCTAAACCATCGCGTACTCCCTGAGTAGGCTTAACAGACCCAAAGCGGACCCTTGACCGCAGGTTAAGAACCACTAGTCTAGAGTGCTCCAAGAATTAAAAGTCACGTTGACAACTGGTGTTATCTACAGGCCACAAATTCGAAAGGTCCGTTCGGGCTTAAATCCTTTCCTGGTCGGTAAATTTACGACTGTTATGTGATGTAATGTTCAGCGCCCCGAAATTGCAAACGTGTGGTAGGAAGCACTTTATAAAATATACAGCATTCTTTTCCCTGAGCAGAAAATGTGGGCCAACGGCTAAAACAAGCTCTTTTGCCTAAATTGACAACATGCGCGAATTCTTCGCTTGGGCTACTAGCATGATTTTAGTAAAAATCAGTGGAGTGTTTTGGCAGGATGGCTCAATGCTTAAAACGCTTACTGCTGACGACTGCTGTGGTCTCTAGGCTATGGCTTCAAATCCCTGCAAGGCAGACGGAGCTTCATCCCTTCCCAGCACAGCAGTCGAGAACTATACACTGGGTGATGGTTACACCTATCATTTACAGAGCTTAGAAATGGAAGATGTGCAGAATGAGGAGGTATACAAGAATGGTGTGAATCTGGGCAAATCACTTGTTGCCTTTTTGCCACAGTCCCTTTGTCTCCAAAAATGAGAGATGTTAGAAACCGAACAAACACCACTTTTAAGCGCGACACATAAATGACATGGGCTTCTCAGAATATCATTTGAGCTTTAAACTGGTTTAGGGTGTACAGGACGATATATGGTTTCCCCACCTTATCCCTACTGGGAACCTTTTTTTTCAAACTGTCCACATATCGTGCTCTATAAAATCTGTGAAGCACAAGTTACTAACTTGTGTAACGATATATCTGTAAGAGACAGTAGTTAGTGACAGATTCCTTACCTTAGAATATCCCCAGGCGTCAGGCTGGATCCGGAAAAGTTTTTGCGTAGCAGTACCCTTTGCGCGTCGGTAGGCGGCGTCGTGCGGCTCCGCGTCCGTCGTCGGCGTCGTGATCGCCGGGATGACGTCGCGGGCAGTACTTGGGCGCCGCCCTGCGCGCTGACGTCAGTTCTGTACACGACTTTCCGCGCCAGGAACGCAGAGCCATGCAAGAAGCTGACATAGGTGTCTGAAAAATACTAGGGCCCTGAAAGGGATGTCCTTAACCCTAGAAATCAGTTCGCAGAACGGGAGGATGGGTGGGCGGTAGGAATCTGTCACTAACTACTGTCTCTTACAGATATATCGTTACACAAGTTAGTAACTTGTGCATCTGAAAGAGACACGTTAGTGACAGATTCCTTACCTTAGAATAGATACCCCAGCAATACCAACCCCGGTGGTGGGTCTGCGAACAAAGATCAGACAAGGAAGTCCTGGAGGACAGAACGGCCAAAGAAGCCGTCCCTCCGGACCTGACTGTCAAGGTAGTAATGCTTTGTAAACGTGTGCAGCGAGGCCCACGTAGCTGCCTGACAGATAACCGGCAGCGGAACACCGCGGCCCAAGGCCGTGGTAGCAGCCGTTGCCCTGGTGGAATGGGCACGCAGCCCAACAGGAGGCTCCTTTTAGCCAAAGAATAGCAGGTCTTGATGCACAAGGTAACCCAGCGGGAGATGGTTCGTTTGTGCACCGCCCGACCTTTTTGGCGCCCACGTAGCCAACAAAGAGCTGGTCATCCACCCGGAAGTGTTTTGTGCGGTCAATATAGAAAGAGAGCGCACGTTTTGGGTCCAGACGGTGGAGCCTCTCTTCCTCTCTGGAAGGATGCGGAGGCGGAAAGAAGGTGGGCAAAGTGATGGTCTGCCCAATGTGGAAAGCAGTAACCACCTTTGGCAAGAAGGACGGACGCGTCCGAAGAACAACCTTGTCTGGATGAACAGACAGAAAGGGAGGTTTGCAAGATAGAGCCTGGAGCTCACTCACCCGCCGAGCGGAGGTGATGGCCACCAGAAAGGCCGTCTTCAGAGTCAGAAGACGAAGAGGACAGTTATGTAGAGGCTCAAAGGGAGCGCACATTAAAAAGGTAAGAACCAAGTTCAAGTCCCACTGAGGCATCACAAACGGAACAGGAGGGAAGAGGTGAGTAATGCCTTTTAAGAACCTGTTAACAACAGGGGACTTGAAAAGGGAGGGCTGATCAGGGAGCCTGAGGAAGGCCGAGATAGCACAAAGATAACCCTTGATGGTACGCAGGGCTGAACCCTGTTGGGCCAGAGAGAGAAGGAACAGAAAGACCTCAGAAAGAGGGGCAGAAAGGGGATTCACAGCCTTTGCTGTGCACCATGCCACAAATTTGTTCCACCTGCAGGCGTATGCCACCTTAGTGGAGGGACGCCTGGCTGCCAGAATCACATCACAAACTTCGGGAGGCAAGTCGAAAGGAATCAACTGCCGCCGCTCAATCTCCACGCAAGCAGGTGTAGACTGGACAGGTTCGGGTGGAGGACCGTCCCCTGCTGCTGCGACAGAAGATCCTCCCGAAGAGGCAGACGGATCGGGGGATCTACGCTCATATTGAGTAGCTCGGGATACCAAACTCTTCGAGCCCAGTCCGGAGCCACAAGAATGACTTGGGCCCGGTCGTGCCGAATCTTCTTCAACACTCTGGGTAGAAGTGGTATAGGCGGAAAGGCGTACAATAGACCGCAACTCCACTCGTGACGAAAAGCGTCGCCGAGCGAGTGCCGCCTTGGAAATTCCAACGCGCAGAACTGATGACATTGCGCGTTCTCTTCGGTGGCGAATAGATCTAACCAAGGCTCTCCCCACTGTAGAAAGAGTCCTTGCGCCACTTCCGAGTGAAGACGCCATTCGTGATCCATCATGCACCTGCGGCTGAGTTCGTCCGCCCTGGCGTTCAGGGAACCTGCCAGGTGTTGAACCACCAGGAACATGCCCTGATGTTCCAGCCATGTCCAGAGGCGCAGAGCCTCCTGACAAAGGGTCCACGACCCCACCCCGCCTTGTTTGTTGCAGTACCACATGGCGGTGGTGTTGTCTGTGAACACCTGCACTACCTTCCCTTTGACAGAGGGAAGGAATGCCTTGAGTGCAAGTCGGATCGCCCGGAGCTCCAGAAGGTTGATATGGAGCCGGGACTCCGCCGGAGACCAGAGGCCTCTGATCTCCGCCTCTCCCATGTGACCGCCCCATCCCAGAAGGGACGCGTCCGTCACAACTGTGTGCTCTGGCTGGGGAAGGGAGAGGGATCTGCCCATGACCCATTGCCGGTTCGAGAGCCACCACTGCAACTGTTTTGCAGTCCCCTCCGAGATCTGGACGTGATCGGACAGGTCGCCCTGGTGCTGCGCCCACTGGAACTTCAGGTCCCACTGCAGAGCCCGCATATGCCATCTGGCATGAGTGACCAGCAGGATGCAGGAGGCCATGAGGCCCAGCAGCCTCAGGGTCATCCGTACCGAAACCCAGGATAAAGGCTGAAAGATCGGAATCATAGCCTGAATATCCCGGACTCGCCGTTCGGGAGGATAGGCCCGAAACTGCGTCGTGTCCAGAACTGCTCCGATGAAAAGGAGCTGTGGAGAAGGAATCAGATGCGACTTTGGCACATTGATGGAGAACCCCAGCGAGTGCAGGAGTTCGGCCGTAGTCTGGAGGTGGGAGACGACTGCCTGGGACGAGCCCGCCTTCAGCAGCCAGTCGTCGAGGTAGGGGAAGACTGAAACCCCTGCCCGGCGCAGATGAGCTGCGACCACCGCCATCACTTTCGTGAACACCCGAGGGGCACTGGTAAGGCCAAAGGGGAGCACGGTGAACTGAAAATGCTCGAGGCCTACCGTGAACCGAAGGTAACGCCGGTGGGCCGGCAGGACGGGGATGTGGAAATAGGCGACCAGCAAGTCCAACGCTACCAACCAGTCTCCGGGGTCGAGGGCAGTCAAGACCTGAGCTAGGGTGAGCATCTTGAACTTCTCCTTCCGGAGGAAGCGATTGACGTTCCGGAGGTCCAAGATAGGACGCATGTCCTCCTTGTCCTTTTGGGCACCAGAAAGTAGTGGGAGTAGCAACCACGCCCTACTTCTGGGGTCGGAACATGCTCGATGGCCCTCTTGGCCAAGAGGGCCGTGACTTCCTTCTGTAGAAGCGCCAAGTGATCCCCTGACATGCGGTGGAATTGAGGTGGCATGGCTGGGGGGTGGTCTCGAAGGGGAGGGAGTAGCCCCTTCGGACAATGTCCAAGACCCACCTGTCCGAGGTGATGGGACGCCAGAGGTGAAGGTGATGGCGGACCCTGCCCCGACTGGCGTACTGTGCACCTGAAAGGAGGGACTAGGAGGGCTTGGAGGCCGCGGACGGGTTGGAGGTGGTGGCCTGACCCGCACGCTGGTTGCCCGAACCGCCACGGCGGTATCCACGTCCTCGCGAAGGCGCTTGCTGCGCGGGCCGTTGGCCGGGCTGCGGACGTGACTGGGCGCCCCTTCCGTGGCCACGAAAGGGGCGAAAAGCAGACGTGAGCGGAGGGCGCACAACAGCAAGGCCCAGGGACTTAGCAGTAGCCCGAGAGTCCTTGAAACGCTCCAGCGCATGGTCTGCCTTCGAACCAAAAAGACCGACACCATCAAAGGGCATGTCCATGAGTGTATTCTGGACATCTCCCGAAAAACCAGTGGTTCTCAGCCAGGCGTGGCGACGCAGCGCCACCGTCGTTGCAAGCGATCTGCCCAGCGAGTCGGCGGTATCAAGGCCACAGCGGATGGTATATTTAGCCGCATCACGCCCTTCCGCAATGGCGCGGGTAAGCAGTGTCTGGACCTCCTCAGAACACTGCGGCAAAACAGTTGCCACCGAATCCCACAGGGAGTGGGTGTATCGGCCCAAGAGGCAAGCGGTATTAACAGACCGCAAGCCAGCACTGGAGGAAGAGAAAGCCTTCTTCCCAAAGTGATCCAGGCGCTTGGATTCCCTATCCGGAGGGGCGGTAGGGAAGGCGGTTTGGGAGGCAGAGGCTTGGACAACCAAGCTCTCAGGGGTGGGGTGTTGGGAGAGAAACAGGGGGTCGCCCGGAGCAGGGCGATGGCGTCGGGCCACGTTCCTATCCACAGGAGCCCCTGTGGTGGGTTTGGACCAGGCACCCAAAAGAACGTCAGTCAGTGCCTCGTTGAACGGTAGCACAGTTTCCGAAGCGGAGGCCGCCGGCTGAAGCACTTCAGTCAGGATGTTAGACCTGACGACCACTGTAGGCAACTGGAGATTCAAGGCTCCAGCAGCTCTACGCAACACCGTTGCAAAATTAGCCCCCTCCTCCGTTGCCACGGGAGGAGACAGCATGCCAGAGTCAGGGGAGGTATCCAGACCACTGGCATCCCCAAGTTCCTCAACCCAGTCCGGGTCAAACTCGCACTGTTGTGTGAGAGGGTCGTCAGACCCCTCCCAGCTCTCCTGGTCCTCCTCAGGTTGAAAATATGGAGGAGGAGGGACATCAGGGACCCAAGGTCTCATCGGCGCCGGATACGGCGTGCGGGCGGCGCCGTTCCGGCACCATGTCCGGACCCGGAGAGAACCGGGGAACGACGCCGCCCGGAGCCCCGGACGGCGTCGGAAACGGCACCGGGGACATCGGCGTCGGCGGAGGCGTTGTTAGGTCAACCGGCGTCGATGGGTGTTGCGGCCCCACCGGAGCCGGGGTCGAGGCCGGGACCGGAGCCGAGGCCGGGACGAAGGCTGGTGGGACAGGCGACGCCGGGACCGGAGTCGACGGCGACGCCGGAGCAACCCAATCAGGGCCCGCGGGGCCCGGAGGCGCACCGGAGGGACCTTGAGGCCCGAAGAGGCGGGCCATGGCCGACAGGAATTCCTGTATATCGGCCTGAGTCGCCCCCGAGCCCGGGTAGGGCAGGTACTGCGGGGGTAACTCGACAGGCACGTCCGGGGCCGCGGGGACGGTGCAGACAGGGACCTCAGCCGAGTCGCGAGACCGGCGAGGCGAAGTCTTAGAGCGATGACGCCGCTTAGACTTCTTGTGCTTCGACTTACCGGAGGAGCGCGAAGACTTTGAATCCGACGAACGGCGGGGACTCCGCGTCCGGCCCCTCGACCTCTCCCGGGACCGGGGCTTGGTGCGGCGCGGAGCCGAATGCCGGACTTCAAGGAGCTTTCGAGACCGCTCTCGCAAAGCCTTAGGATGAAGTTTCCGGCAGTCAGGACACGACTTCGTGTCGTGGTCTCGGCCGAGACAAAAGAGACACTCGAGGTGCGGGTCCGTGATCGACATCATGCGACCACATTCCTCGCAGGGCTTAAAGCCGGGCATCCCTACGACACCTTAGGAGTCGTGAAGACTCGTTGAAGAAACAGTGAAAAAATTCACCAAAAAAGATAGTCAAAAAGTGACTAGGGCACTGCTCTTCCCGGATCTGCGCTTACTGGCGCGGAAAAAGAAGAACGGACGTCCGCGCGCAGGGGCGGCGCCTAAGAACTGCCCGCGACGTCATCCCGGCGATCACGACGCCGACGACGGACGCGGAGCCGCACGACGACGCCTACCGACGCGCAAGGGTACTGCTACGCAAAAAACTTTCCGGATCCAGCCTGACGCCTGGGGATATTCTAAGGTAAGGAATCTGTCACTAACGTGTCTCTTTCAGATAAGTGGGTTTTAATTAATCCTGAAGCTGCACCTGAGTAGGGTGTGGCGAGCGAATGTTGGACCCAAAGTCAAATCTGGAAATTTTTATTTTTGAAATATTTCCATCACCTCATTTTCGGACCTGCGGTTGTGTGCTTGACGAAGAAGCCAACCAAAGGTAAGTAATGGACGGGCAAAAAGCCCCTTTTTTACAGTTTTTTTAAGGAACAATAGATTGTACCCAAGCAACAGCACATGAGCGCTGCCTGCAGGCGAAACCCTGAAAACATACAATCAGCCATGACTGAACGGTCATAATTTTCTTTGTTTTTCAGAACAACATCCCAAAAGTGGTAGTTTGTTTTGGGAGAAGATGTGGCGTTACAGGCAAAAAAAAAAAAAAAAAAAAGGCAGTTTACCTGAAAGTACACTGGGAAAATTGCTTGACTCCAACTACAGGCACACCAGCCTCTATTCACTCCTTCACGGACCACAATGTAACTTGATCTGGGGTAATACATCTGCCTACATCAGCCTGACTGTATCTTCTAATCATAGTACATAGAAACCGATTTCTTTATCATTTGACTATTACTGCAACCAGGGCCAGCTGTAGCGCTGGTGGCACCCGGTGCGACAAGGTTTATTGGCACATCCCAATGACCTTCACAAATTCTCTCACTACTAACCCTTTAACAGTGCCCCTCAAGTCTTCATAACCAATCTCGGTCACATGCATTTCATTTGCTTTACAGCCCTACTCATACGAGTGTAGGGTGTGAAAGCCCTTTACATCACACAGACACACACATACAGACAATGAATCATAGGTGTGCAAACCAGTGCATAGGAAATGTTACATAAGACAAAGGACTACAAGGTGCAGGTGTCTTATATCATCCATACTCGTAGGCAGTCTAGTTTAAGTGCTTGGTCTGAAGGAGCACAAACTCAGGATTTAAAACATAACAGTGGTTGGAAGTTGGCTTCACTAATAAGAATTGATTATTACCCAAATTAACCTTTTTTAGAAAAATTAGGATAATGAAAGATACGGGAAAAAAATCATAATGCTCTAACCTACACCCAGGGCCACTATGAATTATGCAATTGTGCGGCCGCTGTCTTTTTTTTTTTTATTATAGATTTGCTTAATTTGCCCATAATTCATCATCATCTACAGCATAATCTGCAGATTTTAACAAAAAAACGACATTTAAAATTGACTAAAACCACAGCAACACATATTGCTGCGCAGTGTTAGGCCCTTTGCAACGGTTGGGTGGTCACCTTTCTATTGCTTATTGCTAAACATGGGGAGAGGAGTTGGCCTAATGGCTAGGGCGTCCGACCTCGAATCTGGGGAACTGGGTTCGAGTCTCGGCAATGACGCTGAACATCCTGTGATTCTGGGCAAATCACTTAATCTCCCTGTGCCTAACAAAAAATGAATGTGTGTCCTAATGTAACGTAACTGGTGCTATGTAAAGCGCTCTGATACCCGATTCGGGTCAAGTTCGCGCTATATAAAACTCTGCAAAAAAAAAAAAATACATGGGTGTCAAACTGGTACTAATGAGGTGCAACCAATGCCCACACAGTGTTAACAAGTGTAAAATTGTCAAAATAATGGAGTAATACCATCACATTATGTGCTGCAATACGCTGCATAATTTGCCTTTGCTTGCCACATAATTTACTCAACCGTGCTGCATAATTTGGCCCTCCTCTGCTGCATAATTCCAGTGGTTCTGCCTATACCTTGCAGTCTGCATGCAGCTCTTCAACTGTTAATAGCTCACTGTGCTAAATTAGGATTGTAATTTATAAACTGCACGTAACATATGCATCTCTCTACAAAAGCAGTAACCCAATGAACGAACTACATTGTATGCACTTTTAGTTATCTGCATGGTGCACATGCTTTGCAGCACGCATATTAACCATTAAGGGATACTTTATGATTAGTCAAAACTTCCAGCACACAAAACTCTGATCTCTCTCCAGCAAGCACATTCATCACCAGAGTTATCTTGACATTTTTATGGTTGCCTGAAGATTGCTGAAGGCATGGAACTCTGCAGCAGGTGCTTTCAAATCCAAAAGTATATTTTGAAAACTCGGTGCCCTCAGAGGTCAGGCCTGGAGCAGTGGCTCCTGGCGCCAGCCACACCGCCCTATAGCTGACCCTGAATTGCAACACTGTTCCTCACTCGCCAGCGAGCAATCATCTCTAGTACTATTTATGATGACAGCATATTTCTGCCCTTTTAACTGACTTGAGAATGATGGTGCCAACACTGATGGGGCGTTCTGAGTTTCCTTCCGTGCTTCACTCTTCCTTCTCACGCCTGGGCAAAACGAACTCGTCACCCTTGTGATTCAAAAGATGCTTCTTTTTTTGTTTCACATTTCTTTATTAAAATGTTTGTTCTCAAAAGTACAAAAAACATTGAACTATCATATCAGTCCAAAAAGAGCATGTTATCATCAAGAAAATATGCAATGGGAAGAAGAAGAAAACCAGTAAAGAAGGATATAAAAGATAGAGAAAAGAAAGAAGAAAAAGAGGGAAAAAAGACAAAAGAACAACAAAGAACAAAAAATAAGATTCAAAACCATAATCACGGTTTCAAACATTAACAAAAAGATACAACAGATAAGTGCGTATTCACACAAAAAGTTTTTAAAAAATAAAGAAAGAAATAAGGTAAAATGTACAGAGTACATAATATGCTTCTTGATGCACAGAGATAGCAGGACTACAATACTAAACAAATAGTTTTTTTCTTTAATGTAGGTTTCAGGTAAGTGATATAGTACACAGTATATAAGAGGAACTGGCTTGAGAGGCCTTACTCTCACTCACCCCACATAAAATTCGACATAAAACTTTAACATGCCAAGCTGAGCAAGCCACATAGAACAAAGAAGACGAGTCTTAACACTGTGCAACTGATTCGACTGGCTTTCTACACCTGCTGTATCGACTGCTACACTGTGTGCCCAGAATCTGTCTACTGCTAGTTAATGTGCCCAGAAGAGGCTGTGAGGCGAAAGGCCTCTGATCAGTAAAACGACCAATGAATCAATGATATGTATAAAAGGAGAAAGGTGGAAATGAGGAACAGCCATGGGGTCATCCATGGCCACAACAAACCATGCAGAGACCACAGTCTGAGAAAAAGTCTTTTTGCTTTACACACGTTAAATAATTCACATGCAGGTGCTTCTAGTATTTTAAGGACAACCATTTTAGTTGTAATGCCTTCATGCATAAAGCATCCAAGAGTGCAAATAAATCTAAAAATAAAATGCACTCAAAAACAATAGATTTAAAACGCTGGACTGAAACTGTATTTTATATTCACGAGTAATCATAATCCCCAAAGAATTGTCAACATACCCTTTTATGCGCCCAATGCTACTAGGCTCATGGAGGACTGAAATGACACTGCATGTAACATGTCTGATTAAGGCGCCTTCATCACTCAGACACAAAGCGCAGCACTGTAAATGTGTTTATCTCCTTCACCGTGCCTCACTCGAACTCAAAAATAGAAAGAAGACAATAGAATGGAGGTGAGAGCAACATTTGGAGCAATGGAAGAAAGTGCAAAGAAAGATAATAGGATGAAGAACAGAAGTGAAGACCATAAAAAGCAAATCACTGAGGAAGACAACAGAGTGATCACAGAAGCAAAGGACAGTGTAAGGGAGATGCTGAAGAAGACAGGGTGGAGGCAAGAAGTGAAGGGAAGAGAATGGATGAAAGAGGTAGAGGAACACAGCAGCACCTAAGAGAAACAAATGGCGTAGAAAGGTGAAAGAGGTAGAGAAAGTCAGGAGTATGGTTGTGAAATATGAAGGGCGGAGAAAAGGGAAGTATAGTTAAGAAAAATAGAGAGTACGAGATATTTGAACAGCAGAGAAAGGGAGGCGTGGAGAAAGACAAAAAGAATTGAGGAGAGAAGTGAACAGTGACCATCTCTCCATTCAGTTGAACCCTACCTGGCATAAGCAGTTGTACGCTTGTGCCTCCTACAAACACGCATTCCTACTAGTGGTTCATTTTGGCTACTGCCTGTCCGCTGACCTTCTGAGGTGTTGCTGGAGAATTAAGTGGGGGAGCTGGGTATTCAGCTACAAGCTATAATGAGGTACAGCTAAATTCTGAGAAACCATCAGATGAGGTGAGGTAAAACTGTGGTACTGCTGACATAACTGATCAAGCTGTTAAAGCTACTAAAAATTGCAAAAAGGCCCGCCCACGCACGAGGGGCACAGGTGATATCATTGCGGCTTGCTGGGCAACATGCTGATGAGATGCGGTGAAGCCTGTGTGCGCGGAAAAAAAGCAGCGTTGAGTGCATCCATTGCTTAATTTGTATAAAGCATAAGTGCCAGGGCTCTTGTCAGGAGGCCTCTGCACTTGCACCATCCATTGCCCCTGCCAGCGCTGCCAATGACAATACCAATACAATTACTAACTATCACACCCTTACAAGTGTGACAATTCATACTATTCCAGGCCCAAAAACTATAAGAATGGCTTGGTTGGCAGGTATTAGTTATTGTTAATATATATTGAATGAATAAAACAGCTGTTGCCGTGCTCATCCATAATTTAGGCAGACCGCCACCATGTGGCAGACTGTCGTAAGTGCTGGTGCGGAATATTAAGTTACGATTATGAGCACCAGAAACCACCAGCTGAAATTAAGCAATGCCAGTTTGTAGTGGTTTGTGTGCCTAGGTGCCCTCTACACGCTATTGCAATCCTGTGTAGTCTTTTGCAGTAAAGTTTAAGGCTCCTTTCAAAATTCGTGAAGGGAAACACGAGACGAGAGATGTACAGCATGGAGTTGCGATGAGGGCTCTGCTTGACCTCCTCAAGAAGGGTGCTAAGTGTCTTGCCTGGCATAGAGGAGTGTATTTTATAAGTACTGTACTATATGTACAAAATGTATACTTATAATAACATGATATTGGGAAATCAACTCGCTTACTTAATGTGCAGAAGTGATGACTGCTATTAGCGGTCGATTGTTCTTTGATCTGCCCTATTTCACTGGTTCTCTCATTCCTTGCTTGCTCTATTATGCCAACACTGGGAATAGAGAGTGAGAGAAACCAAAGTGAGCGGGAATAAGGAGTATTAAGTGGCAAACTAGAAGCTGGAAAGTCTGAAATTGAATAGGTCAGAGGCATACAAGCCCTTCCCAGGACCAATGTGAAAACCAATCACTGCACGAGAAATATAGTAATAATGGGTACAATGGGTCGAAGGAGGCCAAGACAAGACCGACTGTGAAAGAATATTGGTAGGACTCATTGACCACGAATATGCATAAGTAGTGTACAATAATTCCAAAAGGTCTAAAAGGGTTATAAGATCCATACACATTAAGTATACACAGAGGACATTTTCCGATACAATCTGATTTTATAAGATCAATACACATTAGGTATACGCGGAAAACAGTTTCCGATACAATCTGATACGGAAATCAAGACATGGGAAAAATAAAGCGGAAAGCAGAAGAGAGATCTTACATTATAACATATATAATGAGGTACAGCTAAATTCTGAGCAACCATCAGATTTCTCACAAAGACAATCAAAAGATAAGTGAAACAGCCTGAATAAACAAAACAGAGAAGAAAGAAAGAGAAGGGAAGCATGGCTACTACTCTCCAAATCATCCTATACTCCACGATGTAAGATTCATAAGGCTCAAAAATTTGTAGAAAGAAACCCAATAAAAGCGCAGGATAGGATAATGGAGGATCCAGAGAACCACTCAAAAGACAAGGGCAACTGTTGTGATTAGCGATGGATCATGTCATAATGACAGTTTTTGTAACTACAACATTGACCAGCAATGATGCCTTAAAGCGCTTCCCCTCTTTCGCTTTCACAAGTGCAGGGCAATGACTTGGGTAAATTCAGAAATAATGGATCTACGATAGAAAAGCTTTAGAAGGACACTAAACAAAGCAAGCTTTTTAATCACAAACATCTTACCCTGTCCTGCGAAAGGAGAGAGACTGGAGAGGGGAAGGTGAACTGTATGAATCAAAGCCAAATTGCACTCCATTCCATGTGTCACAAACCACTGTATCGTACTGCAAAATTTATATAGTGCTTACTACCTGTATGTGGTGAACTGAAGCGCTTGTCTACAAGGTTAGCACGCTACACTGTGTAAGGTGTTTGGCGGGAAATGTGTTATCTTTGTTTTGATCCTGTGTCGGAAGTGTTTCCATGTTGTGTGTGAGGACCACCGAGATGTAGGTATCATGTTATGGGACTCAGCGCTCAGCAGTGTGGTGGATGAAGAAGAGTGAATGACAGGCGCGTAGTTTATGATTTGTTAGTACGCTGGCAGGTTTGAGCAGCTCTGCAGGTTCCCGTTTGGTATTTCTTATATGCATATCTCCATAGTCCACGTTGCTGGTTACTGTACTGGGTTGTTTATTCTGTGATATTTTGTTTAAAGTTTATGGTCATGAGCAGGCATAGGTTAAGAGGGAGAAATGTGGAGATACTTGCTAGGATGGACTTTGTTAAAATCATGTCGAATCTGATTGTCATCGTGAGATACCAAGAATTGGTTGTAGTATATAACTTGTCAAGACCTGCATGGTGTTCTGACACCTAATGAGGATACTGGGGATGCAAAGTCGTTAAGCAAGATAGGCACAAAATTAAAACATTTCTTATTTACAAAATTAATTTGTAAAGGAATTCTGACACAGGAGTCAGCAAACGATGTTGTAAATGATAAGGAGTCTAAGATCAAAGATAAATCTGCAAGACATCTGTATTAAAATGAACAAGGCGAGGCAATCTTGTACACCAATTCAAATAAAACAAAGCTTGATAACATTAATTAATCCAACAACACAATGGAGTCACTGCAAGAGATAAAAACCTGTTAAGTCAGAATAATGCAAACATCAAGCAGCGTATTACTAAGGGTCAATTCTCATCCAATTCAAAGGACAAATATCAATTTAGAAATGCTGGAGTCTTTGAGCCCTGAGGTTGCAAGACAGGAGCAATCAGATAAAGCAAGAAATATACAAAATGGAAAGAGAAATTGAAAAATATTGAACTAGAAATAAAAAAATGAAATCATAAGAATCAGCAAGCACATTTTCCAGACTTGCAATATACACAAAAAAGAGCAGAGAATTTCTAAAATTGGGAAATAATGGTGTGCAATTCTTGACAATGATTAAAAGAAGTTAAAAAGCTTAGTGGAAAGAGGGCTTGCTGAAACATCGATGACCATACATTAACATTTCAAACCAATCACAGAATTAACTTGAGGGTAATGAATTGAACTACATTGAAGAAGTCCATGCTACCAAAGAGGAGGAATTCTCACTCCATGGACTCAGAGGGATGGATGGTTGAGTTACCATCTAAAGGCAACACCGACTTGGAGGCACATTTATTATCAATACAATTTAAAAGTGTACTAAAATTTTAAAGATGTCTGACCAGTGGAAAGGAGTGAGATTGGTGGCCACATATATAACAAGCAATGGCAAAGCCTAGTGGCGTAGAGTAGCTTACCGTGGTGTGTTGTAGAGCGGCGTAGGGTAGAGTGGCATAGAGTTCAGTGGCGCTCAGTGCAATGGCGTTACAGTGATGTATTGTGGAATGGAGTGGTATAGAGTTGTGCGGCATACAGTGAGAGGAAGAGTGGAGTGGCATGGTATGGAGTGCAGTGGAGTGGCTTGGAGTAGAATGGCGTAGATTAGATTGATATGGAGTAGTGTGGTTTAGAGTATAGTGGCACAGATTGGGATGTAGTAGAGTGGTGTGCAGTAGAGTGGCGTACAGTACAATGGGGTGGAGTAATGGCGTACAGTACAGTGGGGTGGAGTAAAGTGGTGTAGAGTGGCGTATAATGGAGTGGCATAGAATGGCCTAGAGTGCCATTGTGGCGTGGAGGGGCGCATAGAGGGTTAGAGTGGAGTGCTGTGGCGTAGAGTAGAGTGGCATAGAGTAGAGTGATGTAGAATGGCACTGTGCAGAGTGGTGTACAGTAGAGTGATGTGGCGTAGAGTACAGTGGATTCGCGTAGAGTGGAGGGGCGTAGAGTGGCACAGTGTAGAGTTGTGTGGGGTAGAGAGGGTGTGGCGTAGAGTGCCATAGAGTTGAATGGAGTGCCATAGAGTGGAGTGCCGTAGAGTAGAATGGCAAGGAGTGGGTAGCTTAGCATAAAGTGGAGTGACATAGATTGGAGTGGCGTAAATTAGCATGGCATATAATGGAAAGGCGCAGAGTGGAGTAGCATGGAGGGCACAAAGTGGAGTGGAGTAACAGAGTGCCACAGATTGGAGTAGCATAGAGTGGAGTGGATTAAATTGGTATAGAGAGGAGTGGCATATGTACAGTGGCGTAGCTAGGGGGGGGGGCGGTGGGGGCGGTCCGCCCCAGGCGGCACTTTTTGGGGGCGGCCGCGCGGCACTGGTGGCCCGTTGCGGCCGCGGCGGCCTTTATAAAATATTTGGAGACACAGTGTCCCCCAAATAAATTATAAAGGCCGCCGCAACGGGCCACCAGTGCCGCGCGCGCAGCCCAATTTGACATGCTTGCTTGTAGTAACTGCTGCGCCAGCGCCTGCAGTGCTGCCAAAATTGCCACCGCGACGTCCGTCCCGCGTTTGTGCTTGCTTGACTGTTGGTCGGTCCCAGCCTCCAGGGCCGTCAATCTTGTAGCGCGCGAGCGCTACCAATGACGGCCCTGGGCATCATTTTGGCCAGCCCTCGCGATGAGAACGTAGCAGTGACGCGTCACGCGCTTCACCACTACACGCTCTCGTGAGGAGTCAATTCTGGACTGGGGCAGCAGTTAGTGGCAGTGCTGCTGGGCGATTTGCTGGCTGCTGCAGTGCAACAGAAGTGAACGAAGTTCGAACCAACCCCTGCCTGCCATAGAGACTCTGGAGCGAGTGAGGTAAGAGGAGAGCAGCAGGAGCTAGCTAAGCGTTTTCAGAGGGGTGGCTGAGTCATAGCTGCCAAGGTTTGAGATTGCCAAGTGTGACATTTTTATAATTTCAGTGTAATTATGAGTGACATTCCAACGACTATGAGTGACACTTTTTCGCGAGCAAAATCAAGCAAAGAAGACTAGGAAAACATATAAATATCAGCAATTACACCCATTTGAGCAACATGACACTCTAACAAGATGTTAAAACTGCTGGAAAGCACCAGAAACTGAAGCATCTAGTGCCCTTCTAAGCTGATCGTACTATTAACCAAAACGAGGACTCAGATCTGCACCACTCATTGACAGTGAGCGCCGTGCCACTAATAACAAAAGGACGTTTCTGTAAATTTCAGCAAAGTCAGTTATTGTAGTAGGGTCAGATTATCTGTTGCGAAAACCGGCGCAGTGTGCCTGCCACTTGCTCACCTCGAGTACAGAGAATAACATGACTGCTGTGGCATAGCTGCCAAGGTTTCAAATTGCTATGTGTGACATTTTCATAATTAAATTGTAATTATGAGTGACATTTCAACGACTATGAGTGACACTTTTTGCGAGAAAAACTCAAGCAATGAAGACGAGGGAAACATATATATATCAGTAATTACACCCATTTGAGCAATGAGAAACTCTAAGAAGACTAAAACTGGTGCAAATGTCTGCGGCGGCGGACTCAAAATTACAATAAAATTATGAAAATATCACATAGCAATCTGAAAGCTTGGCAGCTATGCACTTTGAGGCTGCTCTTTACCAACTGATGTTGGAACTACTCAAAACAACAATGTTCAGCAGAACGCTTCTTACTGTGTATCATCTGTGACTTGTCCATGCACATCAAGGGTTGAATCTCTCTTGCAGTACCCCCATATAAATCATGTAGATTGCACAATTTTCTTCTCTAATGTATAATTCAGATGTAGCTTACTCAAATTATTTTAACTTAATGTGGTAATATATTTTAATGGGCACATCTAACAGGGGGTCACAGTAGTATAGCACAATACAGCCCATCCCATAATCTCCATGATTATCTCATGTACATCCAGGGTTCGATTCCCTGGCTTTACATCCCTTCATTTTCAGTTTGATTGTTATTGTCTTCTTTAATTTAGTCATAATGTGTGGTATTATTTTGGCAATATATTTAAATAGACACACCCAACAGCATCTCATGTAAGTTTAGCATAATGCAGCCTACCTGGTTTGCTCAAGACTCACCTATGTACATCTACTTCCTTTAATCTAGATGTATTTCACTTGTATTTTAGCAGCTGACAATCACACTTAACGTGCTTCATGTCGTCTTTGTCTTGTATCTATTTATTTGCCCTGCACATTTCTTTATTTCGAAACATTGACCATTCTTGGCCCACATCACTGTGGTAGAACATGCTTCACCACCTATCAAACATTAATCCCCAGGGCTTGATTCTCAGGTAGCATCTTTCAACATTCCATTGCATTGTTTGCTTTCTTTTATTGTAATTAATTTCCGAATTACATTTGTGACGGTTAACCCTTAACGTTGCGCCGAATATCTGTATTTCCACCAGAATCACAGGCTTCGACACTGTTAAGTTGGTTTTGGGTCCCCAGAGCACATCACGTTTGTGCAGGTCCCCACTGCTTTAATGGGGGGACCATGATGTATGGTCATTTAATGTCAGCTGTAGATGATGGATCCCTGAACAGTGTCATGTATGTGCATGTTTGCATTGTGCTGAGGGGATTACCAGGTAATTGTTCACGCAGCTCTCTGATGGATGTCACATGCGGTTTTTCTGAGTCCCCAGATAGATCATGCTGTCTGTGTGTTCTCTTTGTACTGCCAGTCACTGGTGTATTCAATTGTGTAGCCTTGGACCGTGTCATGTATGTGCATGTAACTTGCATGATCGAGGTAACTATTAGCGGCGATACTACGTGTCTCTCAGACCTCTTTCAAGTGCTCGCCGTCCTTTTTCCCCAGCACCCCCCCCCCCCCAGGGCGGCAATCTGAGGGATAGCCCCGGGCGCCACAAGCTCTAGCTACGCCTCTGCATATGTAGGAGTGGCATAGAGTTGAGTGGCATAGAATAGCGTAGATCAATGGAGTGTGGAATGGAGTGGCATAGTGAACTGGCGAATAGTTGATTTGCTTTGAGTGAAGTGCCATATAGTGAAGTGGTGTAGAGTGGAGTGGTGTAGAGTGGAGTGGTGTAGAGTGGAGTGGTGTAGAGTGGAGTGGAATTGTATGGAGTGTAGTAGAGTGGACTGTTGTGGGGTGGTTTGGAGTTGAGTGGTGTAGAGCAGACTAGAGTGGCAGTATGGAAATTATTTGTAATTAAGAATATCAAAATAATCGAGTGTATTATTGCAGTGTTTGTAATTACGGCAGTAATATTTATAAATAAGACAGGTTGTATTTAGTAGATTTTTTCTAGATGCAATGTGTCTGTATGATTGGAAAAGCCTGCATAAAATTTTATTTACTGTAGAGGAAGTGTACTGTAGGTTTTTTTTTTTGCATACAGGGGTGGCGGGGAGGGATGTGGGGGGACGGACAAAAAAAAAAAAAACACCTTTTGCCAGCCGCCATCTCTCTTACGCTTCGGTCCCTTCCCTCGCCGCCTTCTCCTCCGCTTCGGTGGAGGCAAGATGCACACAGGCTCCCTCCCATAAGTCTATCACAACGCTGCAATGCAGCGTTGAGATTGGTTTGAGCGCCGTGTTTCGGCGGTAAGGGGGCGGTCCGCCCCAGGCTGCATGAGTTTTGGGGCAGTGGCCTCCCCGTGCTCTTACCTGTGGCTGTCGCGGGGGCGGCCTCCACAGGAATCGGCAGCTCTCCCCCTCCCCCCGTCGCAGAAAACACAGGGGCCACCATGGGCGGCCGGAGGTCTTGCTACGCCTCTGATGCAGCCTGGTGGGGAACATGCTAATTGCGCATGACTGTGTGCCCGGCCCAAGAGGGCTGACCAAACAGTCATGCACACTTAAGGAGTGCAAACCACTCCTTCCCCTGTGACCCCAGCCCTGCCCTAACCTAGACCCGTAGTGAAAAATAAAATGATAATAAAGGGGTTATCATTTAATTTTTCCTTTCTCCTGCTCTCAAAGCAGTAGGGCGACGCTCCTGCGCCTTAGCGGAGGAGCCGCCCCTGCTTGCGTTGCCCAAGGATGGCAACGGAGAAACAGAGGTGCCTGTGGCGGGTCCCCAACTATCCCATCCTCCCTGGCCCCGGAGCGGGGCAGCTTTGCTGACTTCAGTAGTTGGCACGTCTTTGTGTATGGTCTGCTATTTTTTCAGTTGATGCTGGGATTTGCACAGCAAAGTGCCTAGATTAAAAGTAAATGCACTTCTTTTACATAGACTTTGTGTTACAATAGGCGTGTAGTGTTCCCAACTGAGGTATTTTTGTTTCACTTTAAGCGCCACTGTGTCTCAACATTGATTCACTGAAATTTCAGTGTCAAAAAAAGCGCCCCATTTATTTTTAATCAAACTGAAGCAAGCATATGGTCTTAAATGTTAAAATGGCACAAGAAAGAACTGTTACCCAATGAACAGATGCCAGAGAAAATACGCGGCAATGTTGGAAAGGGGCAAACAACAAAATCATTTGCAAAAGCAACATTAGCAACTTCTAGCCTTCTGTTAGTACGCAAATATAGCAAGTGCTTATATGAATGAATTACACTGCATTTTGATGCTATTGCTGTTCTGTTGGGTTATATGTCCAAGTGCTAAAAGGGACGTGGTTCCAAAATGTATTTATCTGACCTTGTTGAGGAGTAATGAAATTTTAACAAGAGATGTAGGGCAAAGCAAAATGAGAAAAAGGAAGTCCGAGATGAAGCTAAATAAAGGTTTCATGCGTTTTAAATATATATAAAATAGAATAGGAGTCTCTAAGGTAAAGTTCCGATGTGTATAAAGCAACAAGCAGGCGTTCGAGCGCACTAACGTGTTAGTTGAACCTGTATGTAGAGATTATTTTATTTCCAAGTTATGCATTTGTTAGAATGGACAGAATGGGCTTTAAGAAACAAGCCAAAACACGTAGTCAAAAGCAATAGGTATTTATTTGCATAGCTGTCGGGCTTAACAGTGTTTTAGCTACGTTATACAGAGGTAATGGTGAGATGCTGCATGGCTAAAAGTATGCTAAAAATGTGCTATGGCTCTGTCTTTTTGTTTTATGTTTTTAAAAGTGAGAAGAGATGGTGTGAGTGGGAGGGTGCGTGCTGGAAGGGGAGAAGAAACAGCAGGCGAGGGTGTGGAAAAAAACAAGCATTAGCCAATGACCTCACGGCAGGAGTTCTCTTTACTCTGGTCTTTTAGTGGAGGAGAACTATAAACAGTCTGATATGGATCTACAGTTCAGGAAGCACTAGAATAGAGATAAGGGGAAAAAAAGGAGAAGTTTCTATCCTAGTGTAAACTGTTCGTGTTAACAAAAGCAACATGCTGCTGTGACAATGTTGCTACTCAAACATCTAAAGAGGCACCAACCATTCATGCTTTTGAGAAAATACCCAACAGATGCTTACTGGTCGGTTCGTCTCCATCTCCCACTATTGTTGAGGGGTGCAATCTGTTAGTGCAGCAGTCGCCCTTAATCTGATATTCAGTATCCCCTCTCGGATCTTCAAACAAAGACCTGCAAACGTTCCTGGAAGGGAGGGGCACAGGCATTCTTTCCAGTTCTCAGGCAGCACTTGTTTACCTAAAGCAGTGTTCACAGATAACCTTTGTCGCCCATCTTTATCACCAGTATGTTTATTTTGAGAATGTGGATTTAAGGGAAGAGCTGCTGACAGCAGAACTGTGGAGACCCAGGTTCGAATCCCAGCGGAGTGGGCTCAACATCCTGCGATTCTGGGCAAATTACCTAATCTTCCCGTGCCTAAAAGAAAATGAATGTGTCCTTGTGTAATGTAACTAGTGTCATGTAAAGAGCTCCAATGTCCTTGAGCCAGGTTGATACTACACATATCTGGCGAAAAGAAAAGAAGCTTATTATTATCAAGAGCGTATGTGTGCGTAGTGGAGTATAACATGACAGGAGTGTAAACATTGCTTCGAAAATCCAAAATCTTCAGATGGAAGGGAACCTCGGTTTCAATATTATAAAACATAATCCCTTTAAGGTAAACACTCCTTTCAGCCAATGCACTGCATTAGCATTGCCGTATGTGTTGAAGCGGATATTGTGCTGCTTAAATAACTACTACGGCTCTATTTTATGCACATGATCTTCTAGTCGTGGGTCAATACTGCAGTGGAGCTTAAAAGAGAACTAATGAATTATGCCCGGAAAAATTATTTAACATTCAGTGGCGAAAAAGAGCAACATCTTAAACTTCAGGGAAAAAAATTAAAAGGTCGTGGTACATTAACTATCAATACAAACAAAGAATATAAATACCTGAGCTTAAAAGTATAAGATGGAGGGCACAAATTAAGCAAAAGATTAGGTCCATTAACAATACAGAAAATAGCCTGAATAAATTTAATAAAAAATGTGGTGGGTGGAAATTAACACCACTGACCAGAGCATATGTAGTATAGGTGACCACAATGGCATCATATAGGGCGCTGGTTTGGTTTTCCGTAGCATTAAGAGTTATGGACAAGGCTGGGAGCAATACTGTCATAACATCTTGAGCCTACCAAAAAGTATACCAATGGATGGAATACATTTGGAAACCAAAATTACGTCAATTGAGAGTACAGCCATTCAATAAACCCTATGTAGGTATGATACATTCGGCAGCCATTTCAATCTCTAAATGTTAATTCTTCTAGAATCCAAACAATAGTTCAACTGATTACAGTTGGTAAAAAAGGGAATGTGATCTATGGATTGATAAATTGGATCTTCGAGGAGCACTTGGGGATTAAAATATATAAACAAAGGACATAAGAGTAGCTATCAAAAAACAGATGAAGAGTCTATCTCCGAACAGAAATATGGAATATTTGAGTGTTGGAGTGTTACAGAGCATACCAATCGTTGCTGCAAAGTGAAAAATCACAGCAAGCCTGATCCACGAAGGGCCTCTGCACTCGTGGCGGAGGTCCACAGTCGCGAGGGAGTCTCAGCACTTGGCGATTAATCCCCGGTGAGAATTCTCATTGCAGAGACGCCCCCACGACTGCGGGGCCTCCGCCACGACTGCCGGGGGGGGCCCTTTGTGAATCAGGCCCAGTGTATTTATGATAACTTCATGATAGCTAATAAACACAAGACTTTGATGCTTGCACAATTTAATCAATTTCCAACATTTGAAATGAAGGACGGATGGCAAAGAATCACCAGAGAAAGAAGATATTGATTACGCAAGGTTGAAATAGAAAACCTGCTGCATATTATGTTTTAATGTAAATGAACGCCAATGCTACATGATAAATACCTGAAGCCATTGTCTTCGGGTTATGATAAGGCGAAAGCAAATGAGATGATTTAATTTTTGTGAATGATAAATGGTATGCATGCTTAAAAATTTGTAAAACATTTAAATGATTTTTAGCATTTTGGTTAAATAAATGACCATTCTAGTATACAAGGTTTGTATTAAACTGAAATCCACGTATAAATAAAAGAAAACAAAGTGTATTAAAGAGCAATGGAGAAGTTGAATTGAAGAGAAAAGGTGGAGATATTAAACTAAGGGTGGGAAAGTAAAGACAGTAGGGTGGAGGCCAGAAGTGAAGGGTGAAGAATGTGGGGGAAGGGAAAGAGTAGGTGGAGGTGAGCATTTAAAGGAAGTGGTACAGTATGGTGAGGGATAGAAGTGAGCAGAAGAAAAATAGAGGGGCGGTGAAGATAATACGGTGAAGAATTCAAGGGTAGAGAAAAGGAGCAGTAGAAGAGAAAATACATCGAAGCAGAGAAGCAAAGAGTAGAGAGAGGGAGGAAGAGGTAGGGAAGAAGTAAGGCCGAGACAAGAAGAAATTGCCAGGTAAACAGAGGTTTAAGAAGGCAAGGTGGGACGAGAGAACTTTAGGACAGAGAAAGGGAGGGGCAGAGGAAGACAATAGGATGAAAGCAAGAGGAGAAGGGTGGTATAGGGTGGCAGAGAAAAAAAACAAGGTGGAGGTAATAAAATGAAGGTCAGAGCTAGGCAGTGGTAGAGGAAGACAGAAGGGCAAAAAAGAGAAGTGATGGGGAGGAAATGAAAGGCACAGTGGATAAATATGACTTACGAAGTGCAAGAAAGGGGGAGCTAAGATGAATGTGGTCATGAGAAAAGTGCTGGAAAGGGAGTGTGGCGAAGGAGAAACAGAAGGCTGTGAAGCCCACATAGCTTCTGTCGAGCAGGAGATGAATCGTGGGCTCCGCTCAACAGCAAGCCGCTAAATTTAGAACAGCGAAGGGTTTGTGTGTCACTTGCAATGTGCCCCCCTTCTGCAGGCATCCACCCCACCCCTCCCTTGTCTTATCTCTCTCTCTCACTCTCTATATAAATATATATTTTCATGCGTCTCTCTACGCATCTTTTCTACGTCCACCTTCCAACTCTCAAAATTATCCTCTTTTCCTATGCATTCTATCCATACTCTTCATGTTCACGCCACCTGTCTCCGTCCACACTTTCCCCCTCCATCTTTCTCTCCGTCCTAGCACCTGTGCTAAATTCTCGTCTTTTCTCTCCCTTCGGGTGGTCATGAACATTTTAACTATTTCTTCCGGTCCTCTATCACAAATAACTCCATCCAACTTCTCATCTCCACCCTCTGTCTCTCTCCACTCTCTTGCCTCCATTTCTTTCTCTGCGCAACCAGTCTCTTTAACCCTTTGCTTTCCTCCATCTCTCTCGTTCTGTCCTCTCCAAAGACCTCCCCTCTTTCCGTCTCAACCATGCAAGCCCCTCTAATGTCTACACTCTTGGCTTCCCCTCTCTCCCTCTTTATGGCTCTGTCACGCCTCTCCCTTCTTGCCCCTCTATTGCTCTTTCGCTTTATATGACGATTTGATTTGTGCTCTCTCAGTATCTCTCTATAGCTCCTCTCTCTCGCACTCTTTCCCACGTGGTTCTCTCTCCTGTATGCGTCTCTCCTTTGCTTTATCAATGTTGACACACTCTCTCGTTTGCCTCACAGTATCTTTCTCTTTTTCTTTCCCACTCACTCGGCTGCTCTCACTCCCTGTCCTCATGCCTACCTTCCTTCTCACTCCACACAATTCCACAAGCCCTCTGCCTACACATGGATCTTTAGCTCTCTTGCTCGCTCCCTCCTCCTCTCCTTCAGTTCCTCCATATTAAAATCACTATTCCTCGCTGTCTTTCCACCTCTCTTCCATCCCTTCCACATGTCTCTCAATCCATCATTCCCTCGCTAACGTTCCCTCTACATGTCTTTTGTTTCTCTCTCTCTACCTGCCTGTACTCCTCTTTTCCTCATTCTCATCGACTGTCTCTCTTCAGGCTCTGGGTCCAACTGGGAATAACCAAGCCCAAACAATAAACCGCAAAGTGGTCCACATTCACAAAATGTCAATCAAGGGTTCGACAGATCTCAAATGGCATTGATGAAATCACTGATGACATCGCAAATGACATCACTAATGGCGTCACTGATAAAACAAACTTTCTCTATGGTAATATCAATATATATGTAAATTTGCCAAGGCACAATTAGACAGTTTTTGTAGTGTCATACCACCCACTAGGACTGCTATATGTGGAAACATTGGTTGTGGCATGTACACACTATAACCTACATTGAGGGTCTACTCTGTTTTGTCTTTGGCTCTTTCCCACCCTTCCAACCGCATGATTTTCCTCGTTAATAGTCTTTGGGAATAGGCTGCGCTGTTTCGAAGGCTTTGAAGACCCCACAAGTACATGCCACTGTTGCTAATCTATCCTCTCTTTGCCACCCTCAGGTTACAATAAATGTACATTTTCCTCTCTCCCAGTGGCTACTATAGGCACTATGTGGATTTATAAAAAACGTTATGCTTAGTTTACCACTACCCTGAAACTCTGCCTTTGGCTTAAAAGATGAAATATGTAAAATGGATTTATCTGCCCAGATTGTATAATACTACCTTTAATCCGATTTTAAAAGGGAACATCACTTGATCCCTACCTGGTATCTAATCCATACCAAATGTAAACACATTTGAATCAGTTTGACCATCTCCCCACATCTTGTGCACACAAAGTACTTTTGTGAGCTGCACATACTATGCAGATAGTACGTACTTCAATGAAACTCTGAGATCTCACCACTTCTGTCCTGTATTAAGTCAGTGGTGGGTTAAGATGGCGTTCTGTCTACACCTTGGGCCTCAGGAGTTTATTTGTGCCTAATACATATTATTCAAACACTATGTTTTCAAGCACAATCTGATATCTCAACCTTTCTTCAGAGTATTAAGTGGACATATTTTGTATTAGAGTTGGAGAACGTGGCCTTAAATCAGCTTTTGTGCTTGCTTGATATGTACACATTAGAGTTGTTCAAATAGTCATGCCAATGAGGAGGTCACTGCTGTAGTTAAATGCTCTCTCATCAGTAATAGCATCCATCAAATCATCTGAGATGTAATCAGTGATGTCATGTGCGAGGGCATAAGCAGTGCATAGCAGGGAATGACTTATGGCTTGCATTCCATAGCATAGCAGGTAACTAAGTGTTTTTTATGCACATAAACCCTCGGGGCGTTTTCTAAGTGTGGAGATGGCGCCTCCCAATTATACGCTATTCTTTGTAAGAACTATCTGTGCGGTGCAGAGGTGAGGGAAACCAACACCCTAAACCCTCAATCGGGGACCCTAGAAGAGGTCCACTGTAGACAAACTGTGATCCTGTGCACACGCTATTTGTTTGGCAAGTTATGGCGTAATTCTACCACCTTAATAACATATCATACATATAGATAAATATATATTCCTGTAATCACAACAACTTTGTAGAGTATTCTTTCGTTCTTTATTCAGTGAGATTGCCCAGCCAACACGTGTTTCGTCGTGGGAGATTTCCCAAACGACTTCTTCAGGGCTGTTGAGCAGGTGGATGTGATATATCCTATTCTCCCCGCCGGTTTTACTTCTGTCCCGGCTGCAATTAGGTTGACCCGCGGTTCCAAGGTTTCGATATTATTGTAGGTTGCTTCGTTCCTATAATCCCAGTCTGGTTTTCTTCGTATTGATACTGGAGAAATCCTAGCAAGTAAATACCCCAGTTGTGTCGCGGGGAAGGTGATCTAGAAGCGAGTACGCTTCGCGTTAACGTCGTCTCCGTGCGTGTTCGAATGGACCGGAAGTGTTTTTTATTTGAAAATATAACAGCAACTTTAAATGTGTTTGTTTCAGTAAATTTCGAACAGTTTAATAAAAATGCATCAACGTCTTGTAAGCAAAGGTAACAAACTTTAATTGAACCATTTTGTTCAGTCCATTTTCAAGGTTACTTTATGACATACTGCATCAAGGACCTATAATTGACATTGTGTACTGTACAGAGCTTTTGCCATGTGTAGGAAGCGCTGGTCACAGGGCCTGACCTATGATCAGGTCCTATGCCAGCTCCTTGCCTCGGGCAGCACCAGCTAACATGCTGGCAACCGTGCTCAATTCGATCAAGAAGCAGGTCTTGCAAGCAACCAGGCCCAGCGCTAGTTACTGCTCCACTAGGGGAAATCGTACATGGCTTTTGGCTACACACAGCGGGCTCTAAGCATAGGGCACGGCATCCCACCCACTACTGTGCCTACTAGAGACACCATTTGACTGAACATAGTGAGTTCTGGATGCAGGGCCTGGTCTGTTGTCAGGACCCGTGCGACCGCCACACAGACACACACCGACACAGACACACACCGACACAGACACACACCGAGACACACACACACCGACACACACACCGACACACACACACACCAACACACACACACACCGACACACACACACACACCGACACACACACACACACCGACACACACACACACACACACACACACACACACACACACTTCAGCTGTGTGTAGTGGGCTTTGGCAGCAGGGCTTGGTCTATGACCAGTAACTATGCTAGACCTCACACAACAAGGCTGGCTGCAAACAGCGTTTGGGCTGTTAGTGGCCCCTGAGAGCAAGTGCTGGCCTGTGGCCAGGACCTGCACCAGCCTCTAGACCACCTAGCAACATGCACAGCGGGCTCTGAGCGCAGGTGTGCATGGACCCACAGTGCACTCATTTGAGGGGCTTCAGCCAGAAGCTGTCACCCGGAAGGAATTCTGAGGAGAAACAGCACCAGCAGGGCTGGCATGCTCATGCTTACTGAAGGGAGTTTTCAGTGGAGCCCTTACACTGGAGGACATGTTAAAAAGCAGTTGTAGCCCAGCAACAAGGCTCTACACCTCCTCGAGTTGTTTATTTGGAATCTTAACTTTTTGACAGCCTCGAATATGGTGTTATGCAGCCTGGACTTGAGGTACGGAAGGAAGGGGTAGCAGCGGCCTCCTCATTGGCAGGCGAGGCAAGTTCACAAAGACTCCTTTTAAAAAAAAAAAAAAAAAATTCCAGCAGCCGCATATTTTAGCCGGATGAAACTGGTACAAGTGTGTTAGCGACCGCCTGGAGAGACAGTACTGGGAGTAATAACAGAGTACCTTTTTAAGTGCCTGCCGCCCCGTCACTCCTATGTGTGCGCACGAATAGAACGTGTTTAATCTCTTCTCCCATTCCTTATATGGTCGTCATTTCTAGACCTTAACAATTAATGTGCTTTCAGAAACTGCCTTGAATGTATGATTCTATCTTTAGTTTAGTTTTTGGATTAATATACTGAACTTTGTGTTACTGCGAATAAAGATGCTATTTTGCCAATCTCAGAACGTTCTGCTAAGAAGGCGAATATGTGAGTGGGATGGTGTTTCTTGTGTCTTGTTTTATCTGTGTGTGAGTAATTTGTAATCTGTGAAAATCTCCATGTATACCTTTGACGATCATCATTTTAGCAATAGAATGACTGCAAAAAAGAATTTTTGGCCCTGTCCCCAAGAGTTTCCCTACTTCATGAAACTCCCACCTGGTCCGTAAAACTCACCCAGTCTGAGCTTCTTAACTCCTTCTCTGAGTTTAACTCGGCTCTAAAATTCATGTCCCATCGGAGTCTCTCAAGCAGATCCCGAATCTCCTGCCTTAGAGCTGCCCTTCAACCAAATAAAGCAAACCACACAGCGTTAGTTCTTGGAGAGGCATCAGAAGTTGCACCCAAGTGAATGCCGTGTGTATACACACCAGCTCAGATCAGGAAACGTGTTTAAGAGAAGCAAGAACCAAGGAAGTGGCTGATGCAGTGATTCTTCTTGGCCTTTATGCACAACCTGTGCCCTCTTCTTTTTCAGTACCGTTGCACCCTTCCTCGTCCATTCAATCATCCATTAACCTCCACTCTCCATTCATTCTTCCCTGTAATTCAGCATTTATCTCCAATTAACATTTATCCTTCATTAGCCAACCATCATTCAACTTTTTTTCTCAATTTGTCATTCACTCTGTGTCCTATTCATTCATCCTCCATCCTCCATTCACTCTACATTCAACGTTTACTATTCACCATTTTCCCAGTATTCATCATTCGCCATAAATGCGCTACCGCAACCTGATTCTGGACAGGAGTATCCAGAACCGGCAACAATGCAGATGAGGTCTATGGACTCTCCAGACACTGCAGATGGATTTCCTCCAGATCTGAACACATTTCTCCAGATGAAGACAACACACAGGGGCAGTTATATCACCGTTTCTGCATTCTATCCCTTTTTCTGTCCTCAATCTGGCTGAAATTTCTAAACTTTCAGATAAGATTGGGCAGCAGTCCTTTCTTAAGAGTATATGCTGCACAGTGAATTCTACAATTTCTCAAAAATGAAATAGCTTTGAAAAAGTATGTAATCATCAATAATCCAAGGTATTTTCCATATGAATTATGTTTTAAAGGCGTGCAATGTAAGTATAGTAAACATTTTATTTGCTTCTTTACTTTCTTCTTAAAGGTTAACTGCATACATAGTACATCAAAATGTTGTTTTCTGTGTTTTCTTTCTCATTTAATTACTCGCTGATTCGGAGCAAAGAATTTTGGGAACATTTCAATAGACCGATGGATGAAGCCCACTGACCAAAAGCCACTATGTATTTATATTATGTATATTTTTGGGAGAAAAACAGTAGTGTAGAGAGACAGACATATTGTAGTAGCAAGTAATACTCTTCTGGACGGAAAGTGTTTTATTTTCTTTGTAGAAATTGAGTGGATAAAACGAGCTCATCAGCCTGCAACCATGAGGTCCCACTCCAACCCTCACATGACAAACCGGCGGAAATGCATGTATGCAATAAGATGAGAACGCTCATAACACAACATTCTTTTCACATCATGAGGCTCAAAACCTAATAGTAATCACATTCAAGTAATCACATTCAAGGGAACAATATTCAAGGATACATCTCCATTCCTAAAAATAAACAAAATAAGTATGCAACTAAAATTAATAAATACCTATCAAGTAATACAGTCTGGTATAATAATATATGCCCATAATTAAATACTATATACAGTATGCTACAATAATAAACGCCTAAAATAAAATACTATATGCAAGCTCATCTAGCGATATAAAAAATAAAAAATATGTTACACATCAAATTCTTGTAATTATCATGGTTTCTTGGACACACCTCAACACCTGTTAGTAATGACATCATTGTTTTGATTAGCACACTCATTATCCTCCTCATGATGTTCTAAGGATAGGTTTTCCTGACTAAGTTCAGTACATTCAGCCAAATCACATGGTGAATAAACATCTGACTCTACTTGTGTATTTCTTACAATATCATTTTGCTGAGAAACATGAAAAGGAACTAAACCATCATCTGGCATTCCTAGTTTCTTTGACATGATGTCCTTTTGAAAGTCAAAATGTGAAATCAAATTGTTCTTAGACCACCAATGACTGTCAGCTAACTGCACAGCCGTACAAGTAACCTTGATCACTTCAAACAGATCATTAAAATGAAAATCAGCTTTATATATTTTAGATCTCATATTTGTAAGCATCACCCAAGTCCCTACAACAATCTCTTTGTTTCCTACAGACTTGGTGTGATCATAGTTATTTTTTCATTTTAGTTTGTGACTTCTCCACTTTTAACCTGAGTTTTTACAAATCCACTTTTTTCCTGTACACTTCCAGAGGATGATTTTTGATTCAGTCAATTTGGAAGCAACCCAGTATGATGACTCCTTCCCATCAACAAGGAAAATGGTGTTACACCAGTAACAGTGTGAGGGGTATTATGATATGCACACACTTTGTCACACACACATTTTTCTACATCCACTCCACAAGCCACAGCCGTTTGAATCCCTCTCTTTAGTAATCCATTAACTCTTTCAACTGCACCGTTAGAATTTGGACTGTATAGAGCAACAATATAATGCTTGACACCTTTGCTCCTCAGAATAGATTCATTTTTTTCTGAAACAAACTGTACGCCGTTATCAGTTACCAGTTCTAAAGGGTAACCTTCCAGTACAAATACCTTGCTTAAAAAATCAATAGCATTTTGGAGAATGTTGGTGTGTCTAAAAAAATCTGAGAGTGTTAATGTAAGTGTGGTTAAGAAAGTTCAAGATGCAAATAACAGCAGTAATGTAGTGTTACACAGTGGAGCATGTTTTAGATGTGGGTCGTGTTACCATTTGGGTAATAATGTGAAGTGTCCAGCACAAGGTAAGAGGTGCAACATGAATAATACAGTTGGTCACTTTATGAAGGAGTGTAAGAGTACGAAAGGTGAAATTAAAGTGAGTTGTATATCTGATATAGAGCAAAAGGAGGTCAGAAGTATTGCAACGACTAAAATGTTAACTGTGGAAGTTAATCAGGATGCAGGTGAAATTGCAAGTAAGAATGGGCCATATTGTACAGTGAGAATTGGCGGCGTTGAGGGGAAAATTATGGAGAATTCTGGTTCACCTGTGAGACGGTTATCTGAGGAAACGTTCAAATCCTTATGGAAAAATATGCAACTCAAGAAAGCAGTCATTAAAGTGGTGGCTTATGGGGACTCCGAGATTGAGACATTGGGTTTTTTCGAGGAGGAGTTGCATTTTTGTGACAGAATGATTCTCACAAAGATTTATGTCGCTGTTTAGGGCAAGGATATCATGGGGTGGATTGACCAAAGCAGATTAGGCATGATGTTAAGACATGGTACGAGTGTACCTATCATGTTGGTGGGGAGGAAGTTTGATAATGTGGATGTTATTTTGAACAAATATCCTCAAGTTTTTGCTAACAAAATAGGTACAATAAAGGGGTATGAGCACGATCATTTTGAAGCAGAATGTTCCAGTGGCACACAAAGTACTAGATGTGCCTTTATGCATTAGGGAGGAGTTAAGGAAGCATTTGAATCAGTTGTGTGCGCTTAAGATCATAGAACTGGTGAATGCAGCGGAATGGGCGAGTGCTGTGGTGATAGCGAAAAAGAAAAATGGCAATATTCGCGTATGTGCTGACTTACGTTAGTTAAATTAAATATAATTGTAGATTGTCACCCGCTACTCAAATTTAATGAGGTATTAACAACTTTAGGTGGAGCAAAGTATTTTAGTAACATTGACTTAAAAGCAGCATATCATCAAGTGCCTTTGAAGAAAGAATCTCAATTGCTTACTGCCTATCACTCCATTTGGGGCATTCAAATATTTGAGTTTACCATTCAACCTAGCGTCTGCCGCTAGTGTTTTTCAGAAATTAATGTTTTGTCTATTCAAAGATGTTCTTGGGGTACAAGCCTTTCAGGGTGATATTTTAATATTTGCCAAATCCATTGGCGTGAACAATTGCATTTTCGAAAAAGTTTTATCTATTCTGAATGACCATGGCATGACTGTATCATGTGATAAATGCAAATTCTTCACCAATGTTGTTGAGTATTTAGGTCATTGCATAACATCTAAAGGCATCAGACCTAAGGATGACTTAATTAAAGCTTTGAGGATTGTACCCTGTCAACAAAACAAGGAGGAACTTAAATCGTTTATTGGTTTAAGTGATTATTATGCAAGATTTGTGAGTGGGTGCGCAACTTTAATAGAGCCCCTTAAAAAGCTCTGATGAAAAATGAAAGGTTTGTTTGTGAGGATGCTCAACAACAAGTGTTCAAGGTTATTAAAAAATACTTGCTTGTGTGCCGGCTTCAAAACTTTTATAAATGGTTGTACATGCATCATATCTGTGTATTCCAGAGCTGTAGGTTTGGGTGCAGTCTTTTGTCAAAGAGTGGGCACAGAGGAGCATACAATAGCTTTTGCTTCATACAGCACGATGGATAGAGAAGCATTAGCGTGTGCATGGGCAATTGAAAAGTATAAGACCGATGTTTGGGGGAAAAAAGTTATGTACAGATCATAAGCCCTTGATGTACCTACTAGGAGACAAAGTATGGTTTGCAGCCTCTTCTAAAATTATACATATTCTTTCAAAGTTGTGAGAATACAATTTTGAAATCGAATACATACCAGGGGGAACAAATGTCTGAGTGGACTGTTTGTCAATATTACTACTGTTGGAAGAGAAGGAGATGGATGAGTCTGTCAATTTGGATTCTGGGTGTGTAGTGGCTGGAGTTGATGTAGTTGATATGTGCCAAGGGACTATTAGTGAGGAGGAGTGGTAAAAGATTTATGCAGAGGATTGTAACTTGTTAAAAGTATTACAATTTGTCAACAAAGGGTGGTTACAAGGAGATTTTAATTGTTTTGTTCAAATGGCATCTCAGCTTATGATAGAATCGGGGATTTTGTTGAGAGCTGGCAAATTTGTTCCATCAACAAATCTGAGAGAGAAAATTATTAGGTTAGCACATTTAGGGCTTTTAGGAATTACCTCCACAAAACAAATGTTGAGGCATCATTTTTGGTGGCTTTATATGGACAAACAGGTAGAGGAATTTGTAGACAAGTGTAAAGAATATTTGCTTTCCAAAAAGCACTGGAAGGTGAAGGAAATACCATTAGTGCCAACACCTTGTCCAGATTGTCCAAAGAGTAAACTGGCTTTAGATTTTTCTGGACCCATTTCTAAACCACCTGAAAGCTCTAAATATAGGATAGTGCCAACTGATTATTTTATTAAATATGTTTATTATATTAAAGATAACCATGTTTATTATGTTAAAGATAACCATCAGTATTTCATCTTACTGGTAATTATCTGCAAGACTCTCAGACCCTCAATGATCATTGCAAGCCAACAAAACCTGGATGGATAAGAAGTGCTTCGCTTAAAATAAGAGTACAACTGAGCTCATGTTAACAGGATCCAAGACAGCGTTAAAAATCTCGCCTCATTTTATGACTTCTTCTAGACAGTATGTTGCAGAATTCGGACAGTTGAAGAGGTAAAACATGGGGAGTGACTCTCGGCCCACAACTAACCATGGAGCAGCAAATAATCAGACAGCTGTATGTATCAACAGATGCTTCTTCCCAGAACACCACAACGGTTACTACAAAAGGAACAGAGGATCATGAAGGTCAGGCTGCATTATTGAAATCTCCTGTTGGTAGGGTAGCCAAAGAAAGTGACAAAGACTATACCATATCCAAATAGGTCATAACCAGCCTGTGGCGGGTTTTTTTCTGGAGGGTGCGTGCATTGCATAGAAGTTCTGGATGGACTGTCAGCATGACGAACAGTACTGATTTGCATAAGGCAGGCCTTTTTCTCTGACTCTCCCTCTATGGTGGCCTGATGGATGAAAAACTACAGACTGGAATGCAGTTCTGTGCAATCGTCAGTTGACGAGATTAGTTCAGACATTCCTTCCATTACCTTGTTGTTTATTGCAGTTGATACCCTAAGTGCAACAGGTATGCCCAGGCGTGGGTGCTGTGCGCCCTCTGCATAGGACTCAAGCTGCACCCTGCTAATGAGACCAAAATAGTTTGTGATTAACTTAAGCATTCCATCCATCAACCTGTTGCAGTTGATGCTGTAAGTGCAACAGATATGTAAAATGAATTTATAGAGTGCTCTTATACCCAGGAATTGCGCTTCTAGACACTGGAAGCCAAACACCAACTATCAGAGACCGACCGAAAAAGAAATTCTAAGGTGCCATAAAGAGCTAAGGGATAGATGTACGAAACCTTTTTGCGTTTGCAAACGGCCCAATTTACAGAATCGGGCCATTTGCAAACGCAAAAATGCCTTCTCTGATGTACAAACCCCAAATTTTGATTCGGTAACCTGTTACCGAATCGCAATTTGGGTTTGCCAATCGGTATTTGGAAAGGGCGTGTTTGGGGCGTCCCTTCCAAATATCGATTCACATGAGTATGTACGAATGTTCTGCGACCGAAATGTGGTCGCAAAACATTCGCACTTTACCGCCAACTCAAAGTTGGTGGCAATGCATTCACAAATGGGACCCCTTTTAGAATGGTTGAATACAAATTTTTTAAGAGCAGGAAGCGGTCCCACAGACCACTGCCTACTCTTAATAAAAGCAAAATGAACCTTTAATTTTATTATATTTAAACACATCCCGTTTTCCTTTAAGGAAAATGGACTGCATTAAAAAAAATATATATATATATTGTTTTATTTAAAAGCAATCACAGACATAGTTGTCTGCTGACCGCAGTAGGCCACCATCTCTGCGAAGGCAGCAAATCCTAGTGGGTCACAAATTGCGACCTACCTCATTAATATTCATGAGGTAGGTCTATGTGCGACCCACTAACACAAGGACTAATAGCAAAGAACAAGCTACTTCTCTTCGGGAACGCCTTATCTGGTAGAGACTATCTAGCCACAGATTCCTTACCTCAGAATTATCCCCAAGCGTCAGACTGGAGCCGGAATGTTTTTGGGAGTAGTGCCCTTGTGCGCCGGTAGGTGGCGTAGCTCAGCTCTGCATGGCATCCTCCATGCTGGAATTGACTTGCAGGGTACCTATATAGGCGCCAGCACACTGACGTCAGTTTCTTTTTGCAACTTTCCACACCAGAAGCGCACAGTCACGAACAGTACTTACCACTGGTGTGTGAAAACTAGGGTCATGAAACGGGGACACGCGCTAAGTTAATAAATACATTCGCAGAGCGGGGAGGATGGGTGGGTCAGTAAGGAATCTGCAGCTAGAAAGAGTCACTACCAGATAAGGCATTATCAAAGGTAAGTTACTCGTTCATCTGTTAGAGACCAGAGAAGGGTCTTCAAAACGATTTCACACTAAAAAGTCCTGCAGGACCGAGTGAGCAAGTGCCCATCCCTACGGACCTGACTGTCCAGGCAGTAGTGCTTGGTAAACGTGGGAAGAGATGCCCACGTTGCTGCCTGGCAAATGTCCAGGACAGGGACTCCGGGTTTTAATACAACGGTCACAGCCGTGGCTCTGGTGGAATGAGTACGCAAACCCTCAGGAGGTTGCTTTTTCGTCAATGCGTAGAAGATTTTGATACATAGATCAATCTATAGGGAGATGGTCTGTTTCTGTACCGCTTTCCTTTTCTTGGGCTCAGACATACCCCACGAAGACTTGGTCGTCCACCCGGAACTCTTATGTGCGGTCAAGGTAGAACGACAATACTCTTTTTGAGTCCAACCAGTGGAGTCTCTCCTCTTCCTTAGAGGGATGAGGCTGAGTGTAGAAGGTAGGCAGACTGATGGACTGGCCTACATGAAAGGGAGTCACTACCTTCGGTAGGAGGGAAGTTCTGGTGTGAAGGACCAGCTTGTCTGGGAAGATGTTGAGGTATGGAGGCTTAAATGACAAAGCCTGGAGCTCACGGACCCTCCGGGCTGATGTTATTGCCACTAGAAAGGCCGTCTTGATAGTAAGGAGCCTGATAGGACAGTTGTATAGTGGCTTGCAGCGAGCGCACAATAGAAAGTTAGAGCTAAATTTATGTCCCACTAAGGCATGATGAAGGGTGAAGGTGGAAACAAGTGTTGGAGACATTTCAGAAACCTATGTACAATAGTGGACTTGAAAAGGGATGGCTGATCTGGCAACCGTAGAAATGCCAAGATGGCAGAAAGATAGCCTTTTAAGGTGCCCAAAGCAGAGCCCTGTTGGGGCTAGAAAAAGAATAAACAGAAGGATCTGAGAAAGGGAAACAGAAAGGGGGGTCAACCTGATTTCCTGCATACCATGCCACAAACTTGCCCAATCGGCAGGCGTACACCATCATAGTGAAGTGACTCCTGGGCTGGCAAAATGACATTACATACGTCGGGCGGAAGGTTGAAAACTGTCAACTGTTGCTGCTCAAACTCCACACATGAAAGCGTAGCGTTGACAGGTTCGGATGGAGGACCTTCCCCTGCTGCTGCAACAGAAAATCCTCCTTAAGGGGCAACCTGATCAAAGGTCCGATAGCCATGCTCAACAGCTCGGGATACCAGACTCTGAGCCCAGTCCAGGGCCATAAGGATGACTTGGGCCCGGTCATCACTGATCTTCTTGAGAACTCTAAGCAGGAGTGGTATGTACAGAAAGGCATACACGAGGCCTGAGCTCAACTCGAGATGAAAGGCATTTCCGAATAAGAGCCACATTGGCAACTCCAGCATGCAGAACTGCTGATATTGCAAGTTCTCTGCGGTGGCAAACAGATCTAACCAAGGTTCTCCCCACTGCTGAAAGAATCCTTGCACCACCTGTGGATGGAGACGCCATTTGTGAACCGCTGGGCATCTTCGACTGAGTTCATCTGCTCTGGCGTTCAGAGATCCTGCCAGGTGTTGAACCACCAGAGAAATGCCCTTATGTTCCAGTCATGTCCAGAGACTCAGGGCTTCTTGACAAAGGGTCTACAACCCCACTCAGTCCTGTTTGTTGCAATACCACATGGCAGTGGTGTGGTCTGTGAACACCTGCACTAGCCTTCCATTGATGATGGGTAGAAAGGCTTTCAATTCCAGTTGGATTGCTTGGAGCTCCAACAGGTTGATGTGGAGTCCAGAGTCCACCAGAGGCCTCTGAACTCCACCTCTCCTAGATGGTCGCCCAAACCCTGGGGTGACCCTTCTGTCGCTACTGTTAGATCTGGTTGGGGAAGGGAGAGGGGTCTGCCACTGACCCAATCGTGGTTTTTTAACCCCCACTACAGATCTTTTACAGTGCTCTCCATTATCTAGACCATGTTGGAGAGATTCCCCTGATGCTGCGCCCACTGGAACCTCAGATTCCACTGCATATTGCAGTGGGCATGAGTAACATGCCCACTGAGGCTGCTGCGCCTCATGGCCAGGAGGCCATGAAGCGCAGCAGCCTCAGAGTCAGTCTCTCTGAAATCCAGGATAGAGGCTAAAACATCAATATCATAGCCTGAATATCCCGGATTTGCTGTTTGGGAGGATAAGTCTGATACTGCATTGCCTCCAGAACAGCTCCAATGAAAGGGAGCGTCTGAGAAGAGGTCAGGTGTGACTTCGCCACGTTGGTAGTGAACCCCAGAGAATGCAGGAAGTCCACCATAGTCTGGAGGTAGAAGATGACTGCCTGGGATGAGCTCGCCTTCAACAGCCAGTAATCGAGATCGGTGAAGACTAGCACCCCTGATATCCGCAGATGAGCTGCAACCACCGCTATCACCTTGGTGAACACCCGAGGGGCACTGGTAAGGCCAAAGGGAAGCACAGTAAATTGAAAAGTCTCGTGGCCTATCGTGAACCGAAGGCAACGTCTGTGGGCAAGAAGGATGGGAATGTGGAAGTATGTGTCCTGCAAGTCCAGCGCTATCATCCAGTCTTCCAGATCCAGGGCAGACAGGACTTGAGCAAGTGTGATTATTTTGAATTTCTCCTTTTTCAGGTGTTTTGGATGGGATGAAGTTTTCTGGTGGAGTAATGAGATGTGGCTCTCTGTCAGACTGTCGCAAGTGGGTGGCATGGGTAGAGGGGTAGTCATGAAGGGGAGGGAGTAGCCCCTTTGGAAAACCAGGAGAACCCAGCGGGTCGGATGTTATTGACCTCCAGTGGTGAAGGTGATGGCGTATCCTGCCTCCCACTGGATGCCCATGATGGTCGGAGGGCAAATTAAAGAGGCTTAGAGGCTGCGGCTGCTGGGGGTGGTGGACTGGCCTGACCTCTGGCTACCTGGCCCACGGGGTCTGTGGTTACCGCTTCCTTGGCCATGCAAAGGCTGTGACGCTTGTGTGTCATGGTGGCTGGGCAGGTAGAGACGTGACTGGATGTCCCTTCCGTGGCAACGTGGCCTTTCCATGACGTGTCCTTGGGCCTTTTCATGGCGTGGGGCCATGGAAAGGCCCAAGGACCTGGCCATAGCTCTGCTGTGCTTGAAGTGCTCTAGCGCTGAGTCCGCCTGGTCTCCAAAGAACTAAAAGAGGGCAGGTCCATGAGCGAGGCCTGGACATGTCCTAACAAGCCAGTGATTATCTATCAGGCGTGGCGCCTAAGGGCCATTGACAATGAAACCGATCTGCCTAGTGAGTCTGTCGTATCCAGCCCACGACGTATGGCAAACTTAGCTGCATCCCTTCCATCAGCAATAGCTTGGGAGAGTATGGCTCGGGCCTCCCCTGAGACCATAGCCAGCACTTGCGCAACCGAGTCAAAGAGCGAGAGCCAAAAGGCATGCGGTGTTCACCGACCGCATTGCCAAGCTGGCAGAAGAAAACATCTTTTCCCAGGTATCTAGCCTCTTGGATTTCCTGTCCGGTGGAGTGGTAGGGAATGTGCCAGGATTTAGTTTGGAAGTGAAGGCTTGGACCACCAAGCTGTCCGGGGTAGGGTGTTGGGTAAGGAAGTTGGGGTCCCCTGGGGTGGGGCGGGCGATGGCAGCGGGCAATTGTCCTATTCACAGGAGCCCTGAGCACACTCCTCCATAGCCACGATAGGAGAGACCAAACCAGTATCTGGGAAGGTGTCCAGTCCTATGGAATCTGCCAAATCCTCACACCAGTCCTTGGTGACATTTAGGGGCTGATATTCTTCAGGGTCCAGTGGCCCCTCCCATTCACTCCCAAGTCCTAGCCCATAAGAATAGGGCATAGGCTCCAGCCTGGATGGAATGCCTCCAGTTGAGGCCGAAGTCGGTATCTGACAACAGCCATCCAGCTCTGTGTCGGAGTCGGGGATGAAAATGGGGATGGCGGCAATGGGGATGGCAGCGCTGGGGACGTCAGCTATGGGGCTGGCCCAGAGGAAGGTTGAGGTGGCTTGACCGGCACCGGTCAGGATTCGTCCATGGATCCAAGGGACCCGACTGGCACCAGGGGCAAACCCGCTAGTGGAAGACCAGTAGTGGCCCCTCCCGAACTCAGGGGCCTGAAGGCGCTCCAGCAGGAATGGGCCACCCAAATACAAGGTGCATGGCCTCATAAAATTCTTAGAGTTGTGTAGGGTTCACTCCAGATCCTAGAAACTCGGTGAGGCGGATAGACGGCCCAGGCGCAGGCTCAACATCAGAGTCAGCCCTCGAGTGCCAAAACTCCCTCGTCTCGTCGGATGCAAAGTTGAAGACCTCTTCGACTTCTAGTTCTTCTTATAATTGTGGGACTTATCCGAACACCTGGTCGACTGAGTGCGACGACGTATGCTTGAAGTGGCTCCCCGACCGATCCCGGCACCTTACTCTTGACCGGGATCGAGACCGTCATGGCATTGCACGTCGAGCAGCAAGAATCTTAAGGGACTGCTTCCCCAAGACCTTGGGGAGCATGGCGCAACAATCGGCGCAGATCTTGGTGTCATGGTCGCTTGAGGCACCAGAAGCAGACAGTGTGGGGCTGTCATCGACCTTTGTTGGTGACAGGCGCCACAGGGCTTAAAACCAGACTTCCTCGTGGACATCCCTGCCACACCAGGAGGCAATGTTTCACAAAAAATGCGACAAAAGGTCAAAAAAAGGTCAGTGAAAAAGTGACTGAGGGTAGCTCTTCTCTGAATCTGGGCTGACTGGCGCAGAAAGAAAAGAACTGATGTCAGGGTGCTGGGCTGGCACCTATGTAGGCACAGTGCACGTCACTTCTGCTATGGACGCCGCAGACTATGCCATGCAGAGCCAAACAATGCCACCAACCGGCGCGCAGGGGTGCTGCTCACGAAAAAAATTCCAGATCCAGTCTGAGGTTAGGGGATAATTCTAAGGTAACTAATCTGTGGCTATAAGTCTCTATCAGATTTATAGGAACATAGGAAAAGCATTACTCAGCACATGATGTATATGGTCAAACATTACCTTAAGTGATGACCTAAAACTATACAGCTTACTTAGTTCTAGTGGCGGCTCAAGATGGCTGCACCCCTGTCACACCATGACAGCAGGTATGGATGCTTCATAAAACATTTTATCTGCTTTATTTAAACTTTTCATTAATTTTATTATTCTTACAATTGTTTTCATCCATTTCAAAGATGCCACTTTCAGGGATGACAATTGGGTCATAGTTACTATCATGTTGCTTACTATTTCAAAACGGATGTGATGTCATTAGTGCTACTAAGCTGATGAAGTGATGACAGCGGTGTCTCTTGGTTGCAAAATAAACAAGACAAGTGCCAAGAGCACATGGGAAGTCCAGCTAATAGCAAAATGGCTGGAGTTCTCAATTAGAAATTAAAGATTATATCTAGACTTTCCTGTTTTCAGTTTCAAATTTTTGGTAAATTCTGGTGGTTTTTTTTCAGTGTTTTCAAGTGATTTCAATACCTTAAAAAAATTATGGTCATCAGTGGTTACACATTTTCGTGCCATTAAAAACAGAAACTGTGTTTTTTCGGTGTTTTTGGAACGTTTTGCTTTTATTATTGCTTGATTTCTGCACTGATAGCATATGGCATATAGACAGTATACGTAAAGTGTATACGAGGTCCAAATACATTTTTACTATTCAAACTTATTGTAGTACACAATACAATATTTCTTCAGTGAGTCTTTGGTCATGTGCGCTCGCGCTTTCCTTCACATGTAAACTTTTCATCTGTGAAAGGCCCTCTCAACATTGGCACTTGAGACAGGCAACAGCAAAACAGCCAGTACATAATTTGCTAACTCTAGCCAATGACATAGCTTTCCATGCCAATGCTGGTGCACCTGAAGATTGGGATTCTCTGGGACAGGTTCTGCAACATAGGGATTGAACTGGGCGCAAATGCGCTCAGTTATTGAAGCAGTCAACAATGAAGCAGCACTTTTGAAACTCCCGAGAAAATTCCCCTTTACAGAAGTGATCTATAACTTGTGCAGAGTACTACAGTGAGGCTTCATTGACCTCAAACGCCATGGTTGGTGAAAGGACATTTCTATGCATCATTGCAAGCCATTTCTCATACATTGTAAAATAAAAGTTCCTGAAGTGCTCCTCAACATTTCTTTGCTTACCAAGTGGCAAGCACTCTAACATGGAACATGCTGCAGTGCCAAAGTCACTAAAAGTGTTGCCCAGCCTACTCTCAAGGAGATGTTTCACATCTACCCCAATTATGCTGGGAACACTTGGTAGGCAAGAGTTTTCCAGACTTTTTTTATTTTTTTATTATGTCCACTACAGCAGTCATGTTTTCCTGTCAAAATCTAAGAATGCAGAAGAGTGTACTTTACTCTACCACATCACTATCAATATGCGACCAAAGATCCTCACATTTCTTGCCTTTGGCATCATCACTCAGCAAAGATTCTGTAAACGGTTGCCACATGGATAATATAGCATCCACGGCCTCTAGGTCTGAGAACCATTAGCTAAGTGGCACAGTTGGGATGCCTCTTTCTTTGATGCCACACAAAGCACAAAATGAGAAATATTTGCGTTTTAGTTCCAGCGCATGAAAAGAAAGGGCACCAGAATGGACTAAAAAGTTAATAGCATTCTTCAATAATTCCGAAGATTGTAAAGATGCTTTCAGCATACCATCTTACAAGTGGCAAGGATCTCTTACAGGGAAGCACTTCAGCTCAGGTATCGATTTTGACAGGTCATCACACATCTTTTTCATATACATAGCTGAATCACTGCAAATACAAACAATATCACTCCAATCTTTGTTGAACTTGGTAAGAACTTTTTGCAGCAGCATTCAAAGTGACACTGCGCTCCATGTTTTCCGAAAGTTTGGTGTCATCTTTTCACCACTATCCCAGATGCTTAGGCTCTGCACTCTTTTCACACATACTTGTCACTAATCCTTGCATTGAATCTTTAAAGCCTGCGGTGTTTGGCAATTCTGACTATCAATACTGGCTCACTAGAAAAGGGGGCTGATGTATCAAGGGTTTTTACCCAATCTCTGTGGGTAAATGTGATGGTACATATTGGGAAAGATTCTTATGAAAACAGCCATTTGGTGCATTTTAATCCATATTTGCAGTGCTCTGCAATTACTGTACTGGGGCCCTTATAGAGCTTTACTGATGCGGTTCAGTCCGGTCTTGCAGCACCCCTTGCGGTTCATTTCAGAACTAACCTCTAATCTTGTCGATTCAATTATTTACCCTTCATCACCCTTACATGGTTCAAGGAAGCTTCCTTGAACATAGTCACAGCCGTGGATTTCACTTGCCCACTGTCGGATGCTACGATTAGATAGGTTGATTCCAGACGCAGTGCATGGATCCTGGAGAAGGGTAATTAGAGAAGATATATTGAAGTCCAGCGCAGCAGCGCACAACCACCCACTCACCCTGCACACACGCACATACACTTCAGTACGCCCACAGAATGTCCGCTTCTGCATCCACCACACGCATATCCAAAGCATGTCCGCAGAGGGGCTCATACAGGCAAAGCTAAACAATAATATTCTGATACACCCAGGAAAGACACATTTTGTGAAGAGACCGACATGTCATCCTTTTTCAGTCAGGCAGTAGAAAACCTTCTGCCAGGACTGATTAACATCCCTACCACAAAAATCTTTGTTCCTCTTATAGTCAACCCTGGCAAAGATAGGACTGTTGCTCAGGGGTGGGGGGGGGCTTAGAAGATATTTGGTTGAGCAGAAGATTACTCTTGTGATTGACAATGCCCAGTCACCCAACGCTTCAAAGTTTTGGGCGATGCCCAACTATAGCAAAAGACAGTAGACATCACTGGCCTTTGCATTTACAGGTCTTGAACTCTGTACCCAGCGGACCTTTGCTGCTTCAGATTACTCCTTTTTAGGACTATCTTCCTTCCCCACTATAGCCCTTCTTTCTGAAAATTGTAGTAGGGTTGTGAAAGACAGGCTCAATAAACCTTTGTAATGTTGTGCAGTCTAATGCATTGGGTCCTCGGTTGTGCCTGCAGGAATTGTGTCCTCACTACAGTGAGAGGGCCCAGCCAGCGTATTTGAGGAAAACAGAGGATTCGGAAGGGCCACTGTTCCGTAGGCGCTCACTCAAATTTATGCTTGAAGATTCCAAGATAATGAGCTTCGACTGAATTGCTCTAACCCTTTAAGGAGAGGTGAGTATACACTGAGGTGGTCTTGTAAGGAGGACAGCAGAGGACCATCGCAGTGTAGAGACACAAACATTTTAAGGCCCCATGTCCAGTGAACACACACAAAATTGATTACTTCCTTACTGTTTTGCACTGCATTAGTCTGCTGTATGAGCTTTGGTCACATAGTGATTAGATATAAAGAAGTTCTTATTACCAGGAACTGGAGGTTGAAAAGTTCTAAAGTCCCATCTGTGGTAAGAGAAATAACCTTTTTGTGAATTCTGACTTTCATTAGATTGAACAGGACAAAGCTACACAATTGATCTGAAGAAGCAGTTAGCCAGCCTTATTGCCTGATTTGTGCTGTTCAGAGTTTTTGCAAGTTTACCCAGCAGGTTAAATGCAATATCCTGTTGAGTCTTAACTCCCCAATACTGAGTAAGTGTGAAGGTAACTTTTCCAACCAGGCGAAATGTCCACTAAAAGGCAGCTGAGTACACTTCCATTTTAGTGCCTTGGAGCCCTGACCTGCTGTAAAGATTCATATAGCCTTGTTTCCCGCCCCCCCCCACCCCCCCACGTTTTTCGCATTTCCTCCCACGGACTTGCATATTTCAATGATAAGGCAGTTTCATGTACTTCTCTCTGCTCCCAACTTCACGTTGACCCAACCCGATGCCCAAGATTGGCCTGTCATAATGCAATACCACCACTTAAACCAGTCTGGTTTAAACATTTGGCAACGTTCATAGTATTCACAAAGCTCCTTCATCGATAACTACTTTTCTGTTAGACCTAATCTTTCTCATTCTGTTTCACAGGAAGCAGTTCCCAAAATTCCATGAACACTTGTCTAATACCAATTTCCTTAGTATGTTGTTGTGGCTTTTAATTATTTAAGCTTTTTTTAAAGTTAACATAACCACGTAGATTGTTCTTATTTAAATACGATAATGTATTTTTCCCTTTTTTTCTTAATTTTCCTTTTTTTCTTAATTTCCTCTTCCCTTTTTTAACGTTCTTCCCTTATTCCGTCTAATTCATTCTTTTGAATGTCTCTTCTAGTTAATGCCATTACATTATTATGTGATAGTTTTCACCTTATGCATAAGTTAATTATATAATGTAATTGGTATGATAATTGTGTACTTGAAAATATTGATGTGTGATTGCATCGTTATCTTTAAGTTGAGTGACTATTTTGCCTCACCCCCTCAAATACGCACACCTCTGTGCTGTGTTGCCCCCTCCCAGTTTGTTTGTAAAAGCACAGCAATGGGGTTATTTTTGCTGAGGTATGGCTCAAAAGAAGACTTTAAGGGTGGTTATTATTTTAACTCCTACATTCCACATATTGGGTGAAAGCACAAGCTTTGGCACACAAAGGCATTTATGCCGCCGTTGGAATGGCCATCTGCTGCTGCTCTTGTAGTTGGTGTCTTAAGCAGAAGGTGTATTTAATATGACACTTTTTCTGGAAAGTTCAAGTATGGCTATTACTTTATTAGAGAAGAGGACCCTTATTAAACCTATGAAAGGCTCAGAGCTGTGCTGTGGGTTAGGACCTGTGAAGAGAAAAGCCAGGGCCTAGTGCGGTGTCGGTTTTGCTTACATGGATGGTCAATTAATGATATTTCTTAATAGATACTGTTTTTTTCTATTTCTGTTTAAAACGTTATATAAAAATACATTGAAGACAGGAAAACAGTTAAGCCCAGCTTTCACCATTTTTTCTTCATAACTGTTTCAGACATTACAGTGACATGAGTCCCATGTGTATCATTTAATTTGCATGAGTTGGTGGGGTGGATGTGAATGTGACACTTGTTCTGTCTGCAACTTTTGTTTACTTGTAAAAAAAAAACTATGCATAAGGGCCTTATTTAAGAGGGCAACATGAATATTAGATAAATAACTTATCTATGTTGTTATTAAAATGTTATATATTTGAGATTTTTCTGTAAAGCATCTTTTTTATTTACAAAGGCTACACCTTTTTAGATCTGTTTGATTGCGCAGTTGCCAAAAAAACTATTGCTAATAATACACACAGAGTAGGCCTTGAGTCCACCCCTTTCAACCCCTGGCTTTCACAGACCAGCCTTTCACAGCCATTGGATTAAGACTTTCTTACCCTGGTCGTGAATTTGTCCAGTGGAGTATTAATTTCTTACCAAACACTATTAGCTGTTAGGGTGTATCCTTCCATTGCCACTCCAGTACGCACATTGAACTGCATGAGGGACTACTTTACAACCATAGCCCTCTGTCTGCCCCTGTTGTCTCTCTCATGTGTGTCACACTCTAAAACAAAACTCTTCTTAGGCCACATAAAAAGTGTTTGGAGGCATAGTAGCCTTTTTTTCCATTCTACTGGATTGCCCATACTGCAGTAACAGGCACTTCATGTCTTGATGATGTGTATCGGTGGAGCTGTGTATTGCTCTCACTGCTGAATGAGCATGAGGTTCTGCAGGTCATGACTGAGATACATAGGCAGAGCTTTGCACGGGTCTCAGAAAAACTTTGCTGGCAAAAGTGAAGTCATTTTTGTTGAGTTTCAAACACACACTTACCCACCCCTTTTCTCTACCTGCAAAGTTTACAGATAAAGTAAAAATATATATATATCAGTTCTTTATGTCGAACTCTGATCTCAGTCTGACTCTTTCAATAGATCCAGTAACCAGAGACTGCTAGTTAAGGTTGCTTCTGCTCCGCGGAATACTCCATATCCTAATATAGCGTGGTTAGGAGCAATTACAGATTCCACACTGGACTTTGATGGGCCACTCCTTGAACATATAGAGCTCCAGCATTAGAGTAAGCCCCAAGTGCATCTATTAGACTCACTTTTAGGGTAAAGAAACAAGATCATGTCTCTGATCACCTGAGGTGATGTTTTCCTTGCCGACCTGTGAGTGCCATATTCAGAATCCTAACCGTGTTGTTCAAGCGCTCACTTTACAAACTTTCTTGGTATTGCCCCTTCTTGATCTCCCCGTCTAAAAGCTAATCTCAAGGGCCAGAAGGTTTGGGTTACGGGGTCCTAAATTGGGGGTATAGGATGTTGTTTTGGAAAGCAGGAAGCAAAAGTCTCTTATGTTAGTTGACGCTCTGATGGTAGTTTGGATCTGCTTTCTTCCCAGTCTAGACTGGGTTTGTGGTGTTGAGCATAATAAATAAATAAATGTATTAACCTGTCTTTGGGCAGGACACCTTTGTTGTATGTGAACTAACAACTTATAACATATGGGAAGGTGGAAGCTAGGACCCCGGCTTTGGAAAACTGAGGGGAATTTACCCAAGCAGAGTCGTTTGACTCCTCTTTCAGGTGGGCAAGTAAAAGGACGCTAAGCTGCCTGCAGTTGTCAGCCTCGCAATGTGTGTTGAGGGGTCCATAGCCACCGTTACTGTGACTGGGGTACACGCTGTGCCTTTGTGGTTTAGCTATGGAGCGTCGAAAACCCTGGAGCTCTCTGTGGACTCGCTCACCCTCATGTATACTAAAATAGAGTAAGGGAAAAACAATGGGCAAGCCAGAGAAGTCCAAGAAGGACAGGATTGGACACCTTCTGCTCCTACAAAGTCTACCTAGATTGGGAGTAGGTAACAAAACAAGTGTTATATGTGTCTGTGCGCTGACAAGACACTCTCAACCAATGTCAAATAACTTATTTTAGTGAGTGAGTTAAAAAAAAAAGTAACCACAGAATAGTGAGGGAAGATTATTAAATGAGACCTTTTTGTCGCCAACTCCTCTTGTGCAACGAGCAGACCCTGTAGTAATGTTGGCATACTCCAGACTATGTTTAAAAGGGCGGACCTAGGATTGGCACACAGCAGGCTAGACTCTTAATGTTTAAGCGATGTGTATACTTAAACTCGCATGTTTTAAGCTGTCTGCCTCTGATACGGAACACTGTGTATAATGTTTTTTCCTTTTATAGCTTACATCCTCGGATTGCTTTCTACAGCTTACATCCTTAGATGGCTTGCTATCTCAGAAAGCTGCCTCACACTATACTCCTAAATCCCTGGAAAAACTAAACTTGACTCACTTCTGCATGATTCCTTTTGGCTTGTTTCCTCTCTTTTCTTTCTTCTTACCTCCCATCCTACGCATGCTTTCTATTTCTGAGTATAGCCTCCTCTCGGTCTCATACCTGTGCGCCTCAGTCTCTCTTACTGTAATTCTGCAAAAGGCTCATACCTCATTTTATAGATCACAACCTCCCCCGCTTTTAAACCCAATCCCTGCAACCTAACAATTCATCACAAAATAACTGGAGTAAACGCATGCAATATGTTTTTTCTTGAGAGCGCATGACTAATCGAAATACCCAGCATTTAATCCCTGGAGTAACCACTCACTTTAGGACCGGAGTAGCACGCCTCTCACCCTAAAGCGCTTCAACACCTCGTGGAGGGTAGAAAGCGCTCCATAAGGAAAATTACAATTACAATTTGTGCCTTGCCAGTGTAGACCCAGCCCAGCACCCTTTCCGCATTGTGCTGTCATCTGTACAGAATTGATTTTGTCCACTTGCCTGCAAGCCAGCCCTGGCTTGTGAATGACTGCATCAGTCCATTTCAACACCCCGCCATAAGGGAAAATCTCCCTGCTTCCCCCCAGGCTGTATCCCCCCAGGTTCCCACTGTGGATCATGTTCTTATTTTAAGCTCCGTGAGAGAACAGCGTCGCCTCGTTTTTTTTTTTATCCGAGATCTTTCTTCTGTCTTTTTTTGCTTCTAATTAGCTTCTTAGTTCTTCTGCCTCCAATTCTCCATCTTGCTGATTTCTTAGCTCCCCCACGCTAATTTCACTGTCGACTGATAAATCCTTCCGGGGATGGGAGCGGTCTCTAGAGGGGAAGTTTTAGAAGAGGGGGTTTAGAGGGAGCGAGAGAAGAGGAAAAAAAAAACTAGGAAAATGAATAGGGAATGGAGGTCGCACAGTCAAATGGCAGGAGAGATTGCGAAGTTGAGAAAGGAAGAGGAACAAGAAAAGGAGTGGTAAAAAGAAGGATGGTGCATAGAGAGACATAAAGGGACGAGACAAGGTAATAGATGAAAATGGATGGACCCGAGTAGAGAGGTGGGAAGTGGCGTACCGGCCAGAGCTGCCGACTTTGGAGCTGGGGAATATTCTCAGCGTTAGCTCTACATCCTGTGATTCTAGGCAAATCACTTCGGGCCTGATTAGGAGTTCGGCAGTGCAGGGCACCGCCAGACAGGCGGTTAGACCCGCCATGGAAAGGATGACGGTGGGGTAACTCAGGGGCCCCAAACATGGCCCGATGCCTCTGTGCATTAGACTGCATGCAGAGGGGCACATGGTGTGCCCCCCTGTATTTTTGCACCCCCGGTTCCTACACAGAAAGAAATGCACAACATTGTGCATTTCTGTCTGTGCAGGAACGGGCTGCGGCGCTCCACGTCGGTGCCTTTCTAAGGCTCTCCTATGAGCCTTAGAAAGGCACCGCAATGGGACCGCCGCCGCAGGACCGCCTGCCTGGATTATACTCTTAATGTGGCGGGCGGTCAGACTGAGTTTGACAATCTCACAGAGGGGCACTGGCGTGGTGGCCCACAGCGAGACTGCCATAGTCGTAATCAGGACCTAATCTCCTCTTGCCAACCAAAAATGAATGTGTCCTTGTGTAATGGAAGTGGTGCTCAAATACCTTCGGGCCGAGTTCGCGCTACATAAAACTGCAAAAAAAAAAAAAAAAAAGGAAAAGCGTGAGAAGGTGACAATGGGAAGTCCGAGACAAGAGGATGCGTGGAAAAGGGAGGGCAGGACAGGATGTGGTTATGTAAAGGAGTACAGGGATATTTAGATGTCCTCTAGAGAGAAACAGTGAAACAAAGAGATTGACGCAGACATCGTGATATACCTTCCATTGACCTTTATTCAAAGAACTGCCTTTCTAGTTTTCTATATTTCGTTAAGCTGATCATATTGGAATTACCTCCCGGGGCACCACAATCTCACACTTTTTCCAGCAATGGCTGCAAAAGATGGCAAGGGACTAAATTCCACATGGGCGTGTATGACCCTATCACCCACGTCCATACAGGGCATTTGAAGTCCAGATTTATTTTTATGTTAACAATACCACATGCAATAAATACCTCCCTATTCCGATTTTCCTGCTTGGAATGAGATATTATATGCAGAATTGGAGTTAAGTGCACAGATTACTGCATATTTTGACCCTTTGTGAGCAATTCACATTACAACAGATTTTTTTCTAACGGAATAGAAACAGGGAATGTTACTGAATGTGTATTTGTCCCCACAACTTGTGATCCTGTCTTGGGTGCAAACTTCCTTTTGCGCCTGAATCGATATTGCATAGGGACTCTTAATGAGGCCATAAGGGCCTTATTACGAGTGGCCTTAAGAATATGAGGTAATGCACACCCAGTAAATATCAATACAGCAGGTGTGGTATTTACAGCTAAACGCAGAATCTGGATTCAGTGGCGATCAGTATTTGGTGCCTGAATGAGGGTTAAAACGAGACTTGGAGAGGTAGATAAGTCCTCAGTTATTGAATGAGTTGGACCAAAATAAATATGTCGGTCTTAACCCAAGATATCTGCCTTTAGTCTTAAAACAAAACATTTCACCAAATAACAGACTAAAATGTCCACCACTCAAGTTAATTTCATATTTCCCTATACTAATTCCCCACTAATCCTGTTTGGGTTCTGAAGTAGCTTACTACCCGCCAAAAAGCACTACAAAACCTCATCAGGGGTAGCAAGCACTATATAAATGCAAACCTTTTCACCCTTCTATCCCTCCACTATCCTTCTCAATCCAAATACCAGACTAACATATCCAACGCTCAAATTAATTTCATATTTCACTATACTAATTCACCACTAATCCTTTTATGGGTTCCGAAGTATCGTGCTACTCGCCGAAAAAGCGCTTTGACGCCTCGTCAGGGATAAAAAGCGCTATATAAATGCAATTACAATACAAGTTTACATTTCTAGGCTGTGCTTTGCTGTTGTACACTGGTTGCACAGTATAAATTGCATTGCAGTTACGAGATGTTTCATGAAGTCACTACATGACGCTTTCTCTTTTCTCCGAATAACCCATGAATGTGTTCAGTTTGACAGAGCAGCAGCCCTACAGTATATATTTCTGGTATTCCTTTCTTTATCTTGGTTTCCTTTATGCAGTTTTTTGCTTGGTGCCCTCACTGGCCACATCTGTTCTCTGATCTTGTACACATTTCATTTTTTGACATACAGGTACCAAATTTACAACACAGTGTTTTTACGCCAACAAATGACAATATAGCCATAGCAATTGTGGTTACTGATGGTTATATAGGACAACAAAGGGGACTTGTATCTAGTACATCATGTAACAGTAACATCCGTTTGGTGCTGTCAGTGTCCCAGAGGTGATAGCAGCTGACAAATATAATCATATTCTATTATCATTTTGTTTTTCAGGTGCTGGCTGAGCCATGCGTGTGTTGGGAGGGGCCGGGCCATGGCAGATTGGGAGGAGTGGTGGGCACTTATAAGTGTGCATGTCAGTTTGGCCGGCCGTCTTAGGCCGGCCAAACAGACATGCACACTTAGCTTTCTCCAACCCAGCTGTATTTTACAGCCGGGTGGAGAAACTGCACAGACTCGCTGTGCCTGAGCAAGCGTCAAACCAGCCCGCTCAGGCCAATCCCAGCGCTGTCTTCATAATATGAGAGCAGCGTCTGGATTGGATGGGGAGTCTGTCCCAGGGACTGCGGGAGAAGCAGGAGAGCAGAGGAGCACCGAGGCGTGAGGCAGCCGGCAGCATCAGGTAAGTCTTTTATTTTTATTAATCCCCCCTCATCCCACACAGCTGCCGCCGCTGCTGCTGCCCTGCCACTACAAATTAGCAGCAGCAGCAACTGTCTGTTGTGTGTGCGAGTTGTGCAATCAATACTGACCTGTAGTGGGATAACGGGGGACAGCACTACAACATGTGGAACAGATCAGCATCAGGAAGGTGGCAGCGGGGGCAAAAAGAACTCGCCCCAGAGAAAAATGTGTTAATCTTGGCAGTAGACAGATATAACCTGTGTAGCATAAAATAATTAGATGAGTTTGAATCTTACGCTCTGGGAGACCATGGCTAGTACTGGAATATTAGGGGGTGCCGCAGGTCAGGTCTGAGGTGCACGGGCAGAACTGTGTGCAGGTACTATTACTGGAATAATAGGCTGCACTGCAGGATAGATTAAAGTGTGTTGCAGAGCTGTGTGTGTGGTCCCAGCATTGGAAGTGCAGGGCATGCTGTCTAGATTGGTGGCATTGTTATGTTCTCTTAAGCTTATTTGTAAAGCATACTATCATCCGGGAGGGTATCCTGACATTTAGAAGGTATGAGACTGGCGTTGTCTGGGCAGGCGGAAGGGCCTAACTGAAAAGTCAGGCCTTCAGCTTTTTACGGAACTTAATAAGTGAAGTTGGGGCTCTGATGTGTAATGTCAGGTCGTTCCAAGATTAAGGAGCAATGTGGGAGAAAGCTCAACCACAATCTGCTTAAGCGTATGCGAGTGATGTGTGGAAGAAGGAGTCCTACTGAGCGAAGGTGTTTGAATGGTTTGTGAAAGGGGATACGGCTATTAAGGCAGTTTGGACCAGTGTTGTGTAGTGCCTGAAGGTATGGGATATGAGTTTGAATTGTGCACGTTTGTGTATAGGGAGACAGTAGAGTTCTAGTTCAGCCGGCCATCAGGTGGAGTTCCACAGTGAGGTGTTCATCCCGAACACCATGACTTCTGACTTGTTGGTGTTCAGTTTGAGAAAGCTGGTCTTTATCCAATTGGCAACTTCGGTCATACAGGCGGTGAGCTCTTTCCAGGTATTGGGAGTCTTGTCCGATATGGAGAGTATGAGCTGAGTGTTATTGGTGTTGGAGAGGACGTCAATTTTATGGGTCCGGGTGATGCTTGCAAGTGGGATCATGTATAAATGGAAGAGGGTGGGCCTAAGATGATTCTAGCGGTACACCACAGATGAGGTTGGAGGCGTTCGAGGTGTAGGAGGCCAGGCTGATTGCCTGTGTCTTGCAAAAGAGAAAGGGGCATATCCAGCAGAGAGCAGGTCCTTAGATTCCAGTCTTGTGTAGGCGTCGGATGAGGATGGGCTAGAATACAGTGTTGGAAACAGCTGAGAGATCCATGAGTATGAGGGCAGCCATGTCTCCTCTATCCAGGATCATGTGATGTCATCTGTGACTGATGAGGGCAGTTTTCGTGCTGTGGTTGGGTCTCAAGTCAAACTGTGTGATGTCGAGGAGTTGGTGGTGGTTGAAATGGTTGGTGAGGCATATGCTGATGAGCTTCTCTAAGACTTTGTCTTGGTACAAGAGCAGGCAGATCGGTCCGTAGTTGCTGTGCATCAATGGGTCCTCAGTGGGTTTCTTGAGCAAAAGGAGGACTGTGGAATCTTTCCATGTATCCAGGAAGATGGAAGATGAGATGGAGACGTTCAAGATGTGGGTGAGTGCTTCACTGATGGTTTGAAGACCTCTAGTGAAGGCATGGTGGGGTCAAGGGTCCGATAGGGCCCCTGAATGGATGGACTGCATGTGGCAGCGGTTTCATCCATGGTGATGGTGGGCCACATGTTCAGGGTCGAAGCTTTGGATGAGACGGACAGTAGAGCTGCAAGGTCTGTTGGTCCCGTCGAGGGTCGAAATTGTTGTATATGGAGGATATTTTGCTGCAGAATGCTGAACTTGATGATGGCAGGTGAACGGAGTGGGTTTGTCGGCTGAGAAGTTATCGAAAGAGGTGAAGATCGGGTTCTGGAGGTGTCCGGTGGAGTGTGTGGGTGCTTACACATGTTGAGTGAGGCCTAGGTGATCGATGTCTTCTAGTAGAGCGGATCAGTTAGTGTTGGCGCTGTCTTACAGGTGGAAGTTCAGGTCTCTGAGGAGGATGAAGGTGCTGGAATCTAGGATGAAGTCTGTGATGGTGTTGGCAAAGTCATTGCGTGGTCCTGGTAATCTGTAGAAGAGGGTGCAGCTCAGGGTGACGTTGGCTGTGATGTGAAGTTTGAACAAGTGGTGTTCCAAGTTGCTATGGGATGTGTCCGTAGAAGTGGTGCAGCTGATGACATCCTTGAAAATGATGGTCATTTCGTCCCGTCTGATTCTGAAAGAGTGGTAGTATGAATTTAATGGAGGCCCCACTTTTGCTTCCGAAAGGTGGGCGTTGCAGGGGGGCAGGTACTCCACCTTCTTTAAAGGGGTACATCCTGTCTGTTTCTTCCACCAGCTACAAGAGTGGTACTAAAGATTTGGCACGACTCCACTAGGTCCCTGGGGTGGAAAAATAAACTTACGGGTAAGACCCCCATGTGAGCCAGTAGCTGGCTCCTCCAAGCGTCCCGGTTGATGGCATTTCGACAGTGGGACATCGGGATATCCAGACTGGGAGATGTAATGGAAGGCACAACTGAAATTCTTCACAGAGTTACAGACTCAATTTGATCTTCACTGTTAATTATTCAGACATTTGCAGCTTCGCCACACTCCCATGCCATACATTCAGGGACTTGTGCAGCTGTCGGACTTCAGTTCCTTGAGGGCTAAAATAATGACTGATGAACTCCACTAACATAAGATTTCCCAAACATACAAGACACTCGTAGTTAATACAGCAGACTCTTTTTTTGATGCTGGGGAGGTTTGGGAAGGGAATGTAGGCCCCCTAACTGGCGATGAATTGAGGTAGGTCATCTCATCGCTGTGGGGCGCTGAAGTTGCAACAAAGTTCAGATTTATCCAATTAAATTATGTGCACTGTACGTACTTTATACAACATAGATTATGGAAAAGAGGGTTTTTAGAGTCTCTACTCTGTCTTCGTTGCTTAGTACACAACAGTGACTTGAGGTACGCAGTGTGGAGTTGTGGGTGATGGCCCCTTTTTGGAGTGGGTTCTCTCCATGATGGGGGATGTTCTGGTTTGGAGGCTCCCTTTGGAGCCCAAGATGGTTCTCCTACACATCAATGTGGACCTTGACAGTAACCCGTATAAAATGGCAATGCTATGGATTGCCCTCCTGGTTGTGATGAGAGACATTGCCCGGAACTGCAAAACTTCTGAGCCCCCACTGTTAGAAGGAACTGTATGCATATGCTACGGTAATTGTGCTATCATGATTCGCTCATTGTTTGAGGAATACGACTGTAAAATTCTGTCTTTTTTGTTATTATTAAAAGCAATAGAATGTGTTATCAAAAATAAAGTGATGACGATTCCGCTTCCAGGCTTGTGCTATCTTGCATGGCGATCTTGTAGTCGAGGGGATTGACGTGCCGATGTCAGAGACTTATATCTCTATGAGGACCAAAATGTCCGAGATGTGGTTGGGTCTCAATGCTGAAACAGGTGGGGTGCTCCAGGTCAGGTCTAAGCTGCTTTGCTTTTCTTGCTTTTTGGCCCCAGAACTGAGCAGGATATGGTGCAGGTTAGGCTTGAGATACATTTTGTGTGTGGGTGTCATTAATGGAGAATTTGAGCTTGCTGTGGGTCAGACTGAGGTGCATAGACAGACCTGTGCGTAGGTGTAAGCAATGGAACAACGGCGTGCTGCGGGGGGATTGAGGTGCACTGGCAGAGATGTGTGTTGACAGATTAGGCGAACAACTGAGCCTGAGGAAGGTCGGATTGAGTACTGAGGTGCACTAGCATTGCTTCTTATCACGACTGTATAGTAAGAGACTTATGTGAATTTCAAGTTTGGACTACAAGACGAATGCAGGACAGGACTAAGGTGATTTGCCAGCACTGCATGTGTCTTCTTACCAGAGTAGAAGAACGTGCTGAAGGTCAGCAGTGATGTGCATTGATAGAGCTGTGTTCAACTAGAATAGTATGTCGAGCTGCAGTTCAGGACTGCGGTTCATTAGGAAAGACTGGAGGCCCAGCGGGCGGAGCATGCAATAAAGGGCTAGAGCCACAACCATGCGAAAGGCCATATAAAAAGACCGCAGGTAGCAAAATGGAACCTCCCCCTTCCCATCTCCTTCACTTACAGAAGGGGGCACGAAACATCAGCAGCAGGGGCACACTAAACACGCGTAAACACTATGAAGAGCGTCAAAAGATTGTGGCGGTGGATTGTAGCGCTTTGGTGCAAGCCGGAACAGCCACTGGGGTTGGGTCAGCCCCTACCTGGGCAAAGTGGCAACTTTCTCAATGGGGTCTGGCCCAGGAAGCTTCTTAATGGGGCACATTGGTGAGGGCCTCCTCACAACTGCGGTGCCAGAAGATTTTCCCTAGGAAAAGTTGTACTGCCCACCCACCCTGACAAAAGATAAAGGGGCAGATTAAGGCTTGAATTTGCAGGAGCCAAAATTAAAGAGTGATGACAGTGAAAGACAATATATAAAAACCCTACAATAATGGCCCAAAGGGGATGGAACTGCATTGCACAGGCTTTTGGAAGCCAGGGAGCAGCGCCTAGCATGGTAGGAAAGAAGGGATACCCAAGAACATAGACTCAACACTTGCAGCCCAAAGTTTTCTGGCCAAGGGGCATGCGGCATGGAGCAAACTGCTTGCAGACGAGAATGTGTTTATGTGAGAGTGTGTGAATGTGTAAGCATGTGTGTGTGAGTAAAAGTGAGTCAGACTCACTGACAAGTAGTGAGTGAGATTGTGTGAGTCTGAGTGACAATAAGTATGAGTGACTGAGAATTAGTGTGTGGGATTGAGAGTGAATGCGAATGGGTGAGAATTAACAAGAATGAGTGTAAGGGAGTGAGAGTATGAGAATGAATAACCAACACTTAGTGAGAGAAAGAGTGTGAGCGAGTAAATATGAGTGAGAATGTGTCATTATTGTCCTATAGACACCCAGGACAAAATACTGGTGCTAGCACACTTGAGGCAATTCTCAGCATGACAGGCATGTGTTACAAATTACTGGCACTGGCTCACTGGGGGGGGGGGTAATTCTTGGCATAAAGGGCACCAATGGTAAAATACTGGTACTGGCATACTAGAGGTAATTCACTGCATATAGGGCACCCATGAACAAATACTGCCACACTTGAGGGAATTCTTGCCATGTGAACACAAGTGGCAAAATGTTGGTACTAGCACCCTGGAGGAAATTCTTGGCATAAAGGTGGACAACCTGGCATATGGGAGTGTGGCAACTATGACAAAATGCTGGCCCTGACAAACTGAGGTCATTTCTGACAAAGGATCACCTGGTCTATGGGCGACATAAATTGCACAGTTCTGGCATCTGCATATTTTATGTCATTTTATGACAGGGAACCCATGGCGTATGGGGGCACCCATAACAAATTGCTGGCCCTGATCAATGGGGGTAATTTTTGACATATGGGGCACTCATCGCAAATTTTGAAAAGAAATACGTTCAACTTCTCAGGAATGTCAGGTTTCATTGGTTTGGCACACCATGAACAGATTTGAATTTTTAATGAGTGCCCTTTCAGCGCCTACGGCTTTTTAGCAAATTTATGGAAAAATTGCGTTTTAAAATGCACTATTTCACCCCATTCTTTTTACATTTTTCTCAGAAGAGGTCAGACTTACTCTCTTCACTCGCTCAGTACAATTCAGGGCAAGTATTATGCCACAGAACTTTCAAAGATCAAATCAGCACCATAAAGTAGGTGGCATCTAAAAGGACATTTTTTCTTTGTAATGTTATACTAATCATGCAGTTATTGTGGAACTTCAGAGTCATGGGTCCTATGATTCCTGTGATGTCATTAAGGTCAACGTTTAAGTGATGTCACTTCCGCTACTCCAGGCATTTTGGTTAAGCGATGCCCATGGATGACATGTGTAAATGAACTGCGGTCAGATGACTCCTCAAGCTAATGTCTCCAGTTAAGTGTGTTAAAGGTAGAGAGGTTATTGGCCAAGTGGCCTGGTTGCACTGGTCATGCCATGTGTTGGTCTCGTTGGTGGAATATTAGGGATACAGAAAGCCAGCATGGGAGTGCATCTGAAAAGCTACAAGTGCATACACGCCAACATTTTAGAAGAGGAAAGTGGGAGATTCCCCAAAAATAAATAACCGGGAGAATGTATTTCCCCCATTGACTTCCATAGAAGGAGAGGCAATTTCAGGTGGAAGACAGACAAAATAAAGTCTTTTTTCTTTTTGCTTCAAAAATCGGGAGTCTCACGCATGATTCGGGTCTATCTGCATGTATGCAAGTGTGCCCCCGGTGATGGATAAGCAGGTTGCGCTGTAGGCAAGGCTGAGGTGCACTAACAGAGCTGTATTCTCTGCTCGGGTACCCACTGGGCAGTGATTGGCCCTCAGATTCATTGAGTGATTTTTCAGTCGTAATGCACCTCTCTGCTCGGTGCGGGCCAGGCTCTGCAGCCGTGTGTACAAGTCTTCTCTCCATCTGCTGCCCTTGCCCCTCACAGATGCCTGGCCGGGGGTGCCTCTCTACCGTGTTGAGAGGTGTCACGTTCCAGCGGTGACTGGCAGGGCAGAAAATGAACAGATTTATTTACTGAGAGAAGCCACCCCGCCCCTTCCCTCCTTCCTTCATACACAAACACTTTCTCGGCCCTTCCTCCGTGTCTATCTGCATCATGCGCCAAAAATACCCGCAGTGATTTGTTTGCAAACCAGAACTCCAATGGTGCATCTCTCCCTCGGACCTCCAACTCGCACCACCATCACTGCAGCCCCTTCTGCTCAATTGCCCTCCGGCAGTACACGCTTTAAAAAGAAGTCTGCGCTACAAGGCGCACAACGACCAACAAGCACCCGCCCCTGCTTGCCCATCCCCAAATCTATTCTCACAAAGTATTCCTTTCTAATCTCCTCTCTTAGCGCTTGTTCATTTCGTATAGAGTCATTAAGTCACGACTTCAAGGGGACACGCAGACGTACGCACTGAATCGCCAAGTGTTACATCTTACAACTTGTACAGGAGGGAACTTGGGCAGGACAAATCCACCATAACTCTTAACTCAACACTTGCCCTAAGACACAGGACCCAGTAAAACTAACATACAGCACACTGATCATAACACAAAGGGCACTCCGGCCAGAATCTAAACCCTAAACCTCCCACCCAGAGTGTCTCAACATAATACATAGACTACAAGACACCCTAAACACAACTTTAACACACAGGATATAAAAAACATATGATACCACACAGCAACACACAGAACATGTCAAACATTAATCTTTAAACAGAAAGTACCATTACCATAACCTCAACACATTTGACACTGTCAATCCCAGGAGAACCCTCACAAACATAGTCCCCGAGTACCTGGAACTGAACGGACGCAAAACAGACTCATGATAAACCATACCGGAGAATCTACCCCAGTGACTCAAACGAATAGCGGTCGTTTAATAATAACTGCTACAACATACCACATCTTACTCGAATTTTTAAAGCATTGTTCTATGCTTCTGTTAGATGTTTCTTTTTTTATATTTCAGCTCTTTGGTTATGTTTATCAATCATATGTACAGCGATCTGGTACCCTTGGGTCATGTTCGCACTTTATAAAAACACCAAAAATAAAATTAAATAAATAAAAAACAACACACAGAACCTCCCAAATACTAACCTTCAAACTCAGGACGACATACCCACAACCACAGCACACACTCTACAATAACTCCTGTATTAATACACAAAGCCCAACAACCCTACCACCCAGGACACCGCAAACATTAACCTTTACACATAGGACACCATAACTACAACACATAGTACACAATAAATCATATAGTATTAGTATTACACAAAACAAACTCACTCAACCATACAAAACACACTAACCACAATTTCAATTCACAAGACACCCCAAGCATTAATCTTTAAAATGTCCATAATCGCAACCTTAACTCCCAGAATCCCCAGCCTAGTAAAGTTAAGGCTCAGTGTGGTTTAACCACACCTCAAGAGAGAGAATTCAATAAACCCAATTGTAATGTACAAGACACATCAACACACAGGATACCCAAAACACTTATCCCCGAACAAAGGAGACCATACTCCGCCTTAACGCATTAGATTCCCTACACCCAGCAGTAACACACATGGCATACCAAGCCCAAAAGACAAGACACCCTAATCATGACCTTACACAATGGAGCACAATAAACCCTATTGTAACACACAGGTCACACCACCAACAGAAAACCGAGAGCGCCAATTCTCAAGCATGGACACCATAACTTCAGCCTCAACACAAAGGACTGCCTAAACCTCGCAATGAGACCCGTTCTAACAGACAGGTCACCATACCCTAAACACACAGAACACAACAAATTCTATAGTCTCAAGGTAGCATCTTCCAGAAGAAGCAAATGCACACCTTTAAATCACGCCACGATACACTACAGACAAATGAGTTCAGTCTGCACATACAGTGAAAGGGTCCTGGATACATTCAGGATCTGGAGGTGTCAGCTTAGAAGGTACGTGTAGGAAAACCATATGCTTAGTGTGTTTCCCTATCTTTTTTCTCTGAACCAAAGGGATTGTGCTCTCATATGTGGTCTGCGTATGCTTAACATGCTTCAGCCCCCTCTGTACTGCTTAAAATGGTTCGTTTTTCACTCAGAGCAGTGATTGCTTACCTGACGTGTGTCCTGGCACTAGGCTGACAGCAAGAGGGTCCAAATATTACTCCTAAATTCAGTGTTAGGCAACAGTGCAAGTAGGCGACTAACTTGTAATGGTACCAGCTGTCAAGAATTTCAGTCCCTCTGCACCCACCACAAACATACAGTGTGCGAGGAGCCTTAAATTGCACTGTAATTAGACTTTCATTTACGTTAAAGAAACCACATTCACATCTTTAGATATGTGTGCCTAAATGGGCCAAATCCCCATTTGGGTTTCAACCAGCTCCTTCACTTTAAACAAAATTAGGTAATGAGCTTATGACCCCCTTCTTCAGGGAAGGACCAGGCGACCTCTTCCGTTTTCCATCTTACACCTTGTGCCTTCCAAGAGGACAGTCTCATTGAATTCAAAGAGAAGCTGCCAGTTTGGAATTTGTATACAGCTGTTGGGGCCTTTGTTGCAATTCAGGTATGAGGTATTATCCCTAGGGAGGAAAGAAATGCCTTCGAAGGGAGCAAGACCGACCTGGAGGGAAGTGGAGAAAGAGGAGCTCTGTCTCCAAGTAGAAGGGAAAGCACTGTTGTTGAACTTGGCTGGTTCAATGGACTATGGGAAATAGGGTGACCGCTGTCAGTCCCAGTCTGAGGCTAGATTTACAGTACAAAGAAGGGGAAGTGGAAGGCCAGGTCATGGATATTCTGAAAAAGTTGCACCAGGGGTACTCTCTAATTGCATTTTAGTAATCTGCGCCTCAGAACTAGCTTGGGACAGAAAGACGGAATAATTCAATGTCTTTTTCAGGAGGTCATCCTGTCTATTTAAGGAACAATGGAAGATGTTTTTCTCCATCAGAGGTGCAATCTGATCCCAGGGGCAGAATCCTAGAAGTAGTGCAGGCAATTTCCTGAATAGGCTTACAGGGGTATTTTAGCCTACAACTGAGGGGACACAGGCTGCCTGCTGAGGATTTTTTTTTTAGAAGCCCGATGTGCTTTGGAGCCGGAGCAAATCCAGAACCAGAATTTCCTGACATCCATAGAAAAGTTCCATCCAGACAAAGTTTTGGACTTGTGTCCAGTTGAGGGAGCAATCACAACCTTTTTCAAATGGACTGGAGAACGCAGACACTATCCCAGAAGTAATTTGTTAAAAAGCAAAAGACTTAGAAACTACAGATTTGACTAAAAAGTCAGCCTACATCCCTGGGAGGCACTGATTATTTCCTATTTGCATTTTTCATCTTTCATTCGTGACCATTGATTTTCTCAATGCATCGTCTCCATTTTTATCATTCACATTAACATTTTTGCTTTTTTTCCCCCAACTTGCTTTGGACATTGCATTTTTTCTATCTTCGACTTTAACTTTTATTTGGTTGGTTGTTACAAATAAAACAGAAAAACACTTCTCCGATGATTGCCTTGTTCCTTGTCTCAAGCTGAAGAAGGTAAACCCATGTTAAACTCATTGGAACCCATTTGCCTCTAGAAAGTGCCCTGTTGGGCCCTGTGGGAACTCATTCACACTTCACATCATGACTGAGGTGCACTCCCCATAACCTGCCAGTGGCATTTCTCAAACTAGTAACAAAATACCCATGGATACCAACATCACAGGTAGACACCAAGGCCAGGCAGAGGCTTACATGTTAAAGTACTTAAGTCTTAAGAGCACAGTGAAAGTATTCTGCGTGGTGTAAGTGGAATACATCAGCGAAACATTCAGTTAGCCAGCCTATGGATGCTGGGAAAGTCTTCAAGTTGGGCATTTCTTGTATCTTCATCGCAAGATGTTGGGTCAGAAAATTCATCTATCAATCCTGATCCCGGGGAAAAAGTGATTCAGGAAAGGAAAACTCATCTCTTTGAGGGAAAATGGTTGCACTAGGGTGGCCTCTCTGGGTTTTACAAACCGGAGGGGGTGGAGGGTTAGAACTCACTGCCAGGGGTGCAGAAAAAGTGTTTCCCCTACTTTAAGCTCGCACCAAGTGGACAGCCACCCACAGTTCACTAGTGGGATTATTCTCTGACGAAGAAAAGAGGAGGTGGAATCTCCCTCTTAATTATACATAGGAGATGACCGGGCGTTTGAGATTCAGATACTACCAGGTGAAAAATATGACAAACGGAAACATTTAATTAGTATAAAAGGGAAAAGGTTTTGGGTCAGACTCCGATGGGGAGCTACTGTTCTTCTGAAGATTTCCTTAGCATTTCACCAATGAAACTTTCACAAAAGACCATCTGCATTCTTGTGAGAAGTTCTAGCCCCTGGTGAAGAGAAACCAAGTGATCTGTACAGTTGTCAAGGATTTTCATTAGGCTGTAGAGGTTCACCAGCCTCTGTCAGGAGGCAGGTGGATTCCTTAGTCTGAGGGGTCTAACCCTACACCAGCATAAGATCTCCAGGGTCGAGAGCACAGCTGTTTCTTTGGCAGAAGGGGTGAAGGTAACTGGTCTGTGCTGGAGCCGAACGTATATCCCAGCTCCCAAGCCAGAAATCTGAAAAGTGACTCTTTGCAAGGAGTTCCTCTAGCAGGTATAATGAGAGAGAGAAGGGTCGCGAGGGAACAAACACAAAATAACCCTTGCTATAGTGTGTGTGGACGGTAATGCTCACCAGTAACCTTCCAGTGGGAAGATGCACCGAGGGGCAGTAATCCTGCAGTGCGGGGTGCTTGTTGTTGTACATATGCAGGAGAAATTGAAGTTTGCAACCAGCACATACACACATGCATGCTAAGAGGGTAAACATGCTCTAAGATGACAACAAAAGAATTTTACATGTCAGTAAACCTCATCCCCAGAGGTTCAAACAAATCTGGGTACCAACTTATATCCGAGCTGCCTGCAACTGAACAGTCACCCACAGTCAGCTGGGAAGATTACCCAATCAGAATATGAGGAAGGGCACTTTAGGAGCTGATTAACAAGGAAGAGTCTAAATCTGCCAGTTAGCACTTGAGACCTGGTGTGAAATTTGGAGACTACCAGGAGGAAATGTCACGAACAAGGAGGGAGCTTCCCCGGGGGAAGCCAAGAGCTGCAGGAAGCGTTGGGTGTTACATGCAGCTCTGACATTCCGTCCGTACAATCGGCGAGGTCACTCTGGACAGACCATGCCAGAGCGAGACTAGCCAATACATAGCACCCTCAGCCCGAGCTCGCGCCTTCAGGAAGTGGTTTGCAGAGTGTTGTAGGAAATGAGCGTTAGTGAAGATAATACTCCCGAAAGATGGACCAGTCATTTACACACTTGCAGCTGCCATCTGCGGAGACCTGCATCTTGGCAAGATCCGAAATCTTGGCACGGCCCAACCAGCCTTCCACCCTTCTGAGTTAGTTCAAGTGAGCACGGTACATAGAGAGAGCGTTTAGAAATGACGGGATGGCGAAAAAAGGCTCCTTGTAGTACCCCAATGTCGATATGCAAAAACGCTACTTCTGAAGCCTTGCCATACCAACTCGCTGTCTTCTCTGACATATCTTTTGACCTTTTTTCTTCCACTCCCAAGCTGCCCCCCGCAGTCTCTTCTCTTTCCTCTTCCTCATATCTGTCCCGCTCCACGTTTACTCACTTTCCCCTTCTCCCCATCCCATTCTCTGTCTCCATTTCCCTCTCACTGCCTTTTCTCTGCTTTCTCTATTACCGGTTTTCCATTCTCCGTTCTCCCTTCCAGGTCTCCAAACCCTCTGGCTTCATTCATCACTTCGTCCCTCTCTTACCAATCTCTCTAATACCCCCTTTCTCCATTTCTCGTCTTTTCGCACTGGCTTTTTTTCTTCTTTGTTCCTCTCTCCCCCTTTCTCCACCACTAAATTCTATTTCTCACTAGTCTCCTCTCCTTTTCCTTCCCTTTCTCCCACTTCCCGACTCCTCTCTGTCCCACTTGACATCAGTTTTCCCCTTCGGTCACTGGCTTCGCTCTCTAACCGACCGCCCACCTTTTATCTTTTCTATTTTCTCTCCTTCTTTCTTTTCCCTCCACTTCCCCCACCTCCTATTCTATTCTTTTCCGCCTCTAATTCCTCTCTCACACTCGCTCTCTCCCTTTCGCATTACACGCCCTTCTCTATCACTGTCACCCGTCCCCTCACTCTTGTTCACTCTCCCCACACTCCTTCGAATCTCTCTTCCGTTTCTATCGCGATCTCCCATCTTCTCACCCCCTCTCTTAGTCTTTCCCCCGTCGCTCTATCTCTTCCCCTCTATTCTCCCTCCCCTCTCTAACTCGCCGCCCCTCTCTCTCCGGCGTTATTCTATTTCTATCCTGCAAGCTCTCTCCTTGTTCAGCGGTCTCCATCGGGGATTCACCTGTTATCGAGACAGCAGCCCCGCCGCCGCAGCGGGCCCGGTGGCAGGGAGTGGGTGGGTGGCGGGGAGGGGGCGTGGGGAAGCGGGGAGTGTGGTGAGGGGCATGAATGCCAAGGTCTGAGCAATTCCAGCTATGGGAACCTGCTGGCTGCAGTGAGTCACAGGAGCTAAATATAACCGGACTGCTTAACTGGGAGCTGTCAGCGTGGAGGTGACATCCAGGGGGGGGGATTGTGTGTGTTTGGAGGGGGGCTGCGGGGAGCGGGGAGAGAGACAGGGAAAAGGAAAGAGAGCAGAACGAAGCGAAGGGAGGGAGGCGAAGAGGGAGAGCAGAGGCTGAGAGCGAAGAGAAAAAGAAGAGAGGACTAAGGGGAGAGTTTTCCTTCACATGTACCACGAGTATACGCACTTCTTATATACACACGAAAAGTAGGGTACCCAGAATTTTAAAGCCAAAAACCGGGACATTTCACAAAAATAGAAGACGGACTACCATTTTACTTTAACTGAGCGTACAGAATGACAGAGCTAATCAGCATAGAATTAATGAAGAGGCAGTGAGAACATAAATAAAATGCAATTTATAAAGCCGGTATCTTGCCTGTTAATTAAATCGCTTTTTTCATAAGAGCTGCTAACTATCCCTGCTATAGAAAACATAAAAAGGCACCTGACACAGTTTTCAGTCGACCCTCTCTAAAAATCGGGACAGGAGCTAAATTTCCCGAAATGTGCTGGGACAAGCCGGTGAAAATCCGGGACGCCCGGTCACTAACGAAAAGTCACTTCAGTGCTCCTGCATTTATTAAGAAGTCTCGGAGTTCTTCGCGTGTTTGAGATATAGTCCCTCACATAACCTACAGGCATCCCCAGAGCTCTCGGCCCTGCACGTATATAGGATGTGTCCTACATTCACGCAGTCTCTCCTTCGTGATCCTCTGCATATATAAGATCTCCAGAATGCTCATGTACACGTGTATAATGTCTCATGCACACATATTTATGGGCTTCCTAGTACTCCTCTTACACATTCGAGGTCTCTTCATTGTTGCTATACATAGAATATAATCTCCTTAGCGTACCTGAGCATAGAAACAAGAGCTCTCTTCGGTGCACCTATGTAAACACACATATAAACTGTCTCCTTAGAGTTCTTATTCACCTAAGTAACGTCTCCTTTGCACGTCTGTCTTCAAGCACAGATTCGAACCAGATTCCTGTTTTCAGGCTTTTCTACCTGGGAATAGTAGCTATACATTCCTTTGCCTTTCTCGGACGTAGTAACAGTTTCTAGAGCCTGCTTCTGCAGCTATATCTGGGCTTACTCCTGCATCCGCAGCCGTTACTGAAGGATGGTTCTCCTCTGTGGAGTTCTACCTGGAGAAGCATCGACCTTCAACGCTTCCATTTTGCTTGGACCTAAGGACGACCAGATTGTATTGTACTGCAGCATTTATATAGCGCTTACAACCTCTATGAGGGGCACTGAAGAACAAATTACTTACCTTCGGTAACACCTTATCTGGGAGAGACTCTAGCCGCAGATTTCTTACCTTAGAATTATCCCTAGGTGTCAGACAGGATCCAGAATTTTTTTCGGGAGCAGTACCCCTGTGCGTCGGTAGGTGGCGTTGTTCGGCTCCACGTGGGGTCATTGGTGTTGTCCTACCCGAAACTGACGTGCACAGTGCCTGTACAGGCGCCACCCCAGCGCGCTGACGTCAGTTTCTTTTTCACAACTTTCTACACCAGAAGGGCAGAGTCATGAAAAATAGTGACCACTAGTGTGTGAAAACTAGGACCCTGAAAGAAGAAAAAAACTATGTCTATAAATTTGTTTGCAAAGCAGGAAGGATGGGTGGGCCGGTAAGCAACCTGCGGCTAGATAGAGTTTCTGCCAGATAAGGCGTTACCGAAGGTGAGTAACTTGTTCATCTGAAAGAGACGTCTAGCAGCAGATTGCTTATACCTTAGAATAGATGCCCAAACAATACCTCCCAGGAGGAAGGTCTGCAAAACTATTTCACACTAGAAAGTCCTGCAGGGCCAAGCAGACAAAGTGCCCGTCCCTAAAGACCTGACTGTCCAGACAGTAGTGCATGGTAAACGTTTACAGAGATGCCCACATTGCTTCCTGGCAGATGTCCAAGACCGGCACTTCGCGTGTTAACGCAGTGGTCGCAGCCTTAGCTCTGGTAGAATGAGAACACAAACCCTCAAGGGGTTGCTTCTTGGCCCATGCATAGCAGATTTTGATACAAAAGCACGATCTGTCGGGAGATGGCCCATTTCTGTATCACCTTCTCTTTCTGGTGGAGTGGTAGGGAATGAGCCAGGATTTAGTTTGGAAGTGGAGAGTTGGACCACCAAGCTTCGCGGGGTGGAGTATTGGGTGAGGAAGATGGGGTCTCCTGGGGTGGTGCGATGACGGAGGGCAACCAACCTAGTCACAGGAGCCCCTGTGCAGGGCTTGGACCAGGCCCTGAGTAGGCCATCCGTGAGGGCTTCATGAAATGAGAAAAGCTATTTGGATGGAGTGACTCCTGGCTGAAGCACCTCCGTCAAGACATTTGTCTTGACAGCCACAGTGGCAGCTGAAGGTCTAGGACCTCAGCCACCCTCCTCACCACCATTGCAAATGTGGCTCCCTCTGCCATAACCACAGTAGGAGGAAAGACCAAGTCTTTATCTGAGGAGGGGTCCAGTCAACTGCCATCCACCCAATTCTCACATCATTTGTCCTCATTGGGGTCGAGGGGCTGGTTTTCATAAGGGTCCAGTGGCCCCCTCCCAATCTTTCTCAAGTCCTAGCCTATAGGAATAGGGCTCAGGCTCCGGCCTGGATAGAATGCCTCCAGTTGGCGCCAGAGTAGGCTTCGGATGGTGCCCATCCGGCTCCGTGTCAGAGTTGGGGCTAAGTATGGGGGCGGCCCCACCCATGGGTGCCGGCAGTGCCAGGGATGGCAGCATTGGGACCAGCGCCAAGGAAGGTCAAGGTGGCTCGAATGGCGTCAGTCCGGATCGGTTCATGGATCCCAGGGGCCAGATTGGCGCCGGGGGCGAATCCTCAGGTGGAAAGCCAGTAGGGGCCCCTCCCAACCCCACGGGGCCCGAGGGCCCTCCCGCAGGGACAGGCTGCCCAATTATAAGGTGCATTGCCTCATAAAACTCAGTTTGGTGGGGTCACTCCGGCTCCAGGAAACTCTGGGAGGCACAGAGACTGACTAGGAGCAGGCTCAACAGCAGAGTCAGGCCTTGGATGCCGATGTTCCCTTGTCTCTTCAGATGACTTCGATGGATGGGGTGAAATCGAAGACCTCTTTGACTTCTTGTTTTTCTTCTTTTTGTGGGACTTCTCTAAACGCATGGACGACTTTTACTGCAACGATAACCGACTGCTCTGAGACCGATCGCAGGACCTTCCTCTCGACCGGGATCGAGACCATCGTGGCGTGGCACGTCGAGCAGCAAGAAGCTGGAGGGAACACTGCTTCAAGGCCTTGCGGGGGCATGGCGCAATAATCAAAGCACGACTTGAAGTCATGGTCGTGCTCGAGACACCAGAGGCAGCCGAGGTGTGGATCCGTCACCAAAATTTGCCGGTGACAGGCGCCACAGGGCTTAAAACCAGGCTTCCTCGGAGACATCTCTGCCACACCAAGAGACAATGTCTCAAAAAATCTTCGACAACTGCTCGAAAAAGGTCAGCCAAAAGTGACCGGGGTAGCTCTTATCCGGATCTGCGCTGACTGGCGCAGAAAGAAAAGAACTGACATCAGCGGGCTGGGGTGGCACCTATATGGGTACCATACACATCACTTTTGCCGCAGACGATGCCACCACACAAAGCTGAACAAAGTCACTAACCGGCACACAGGGGTGCTGCACACACAAAAAAAAAATCTGGATCCAGTCTGATGTGAGGTGATAACTGTAAGGTAAGAAATCTTCAGCTAGAAGTCTCTAGTAGATGCGCTTGCCTACACAGGTAGCATGCTCCACCGTGAAGGTTGTGTGGTTGGAAGGATGCAGTCTTTGTTTTGATACTATGTGGGAAGTGTTTTCATGTCATGCATAATAACCACTGAGGTGCGGTTATCATGTTATAGGCCAGAGTCCCGCTCTCCGCCACAGCAGCTCCGCTGTTCATCGCCTGCCACTGCCCCCAACACCTCCTCCTGGTAAGTGTTCGAGGCCCTCCTGTTGTCTGCCAGCGTGTTGTTCCCTGCTTTTTCCTGCATTATTGTGCCTGTAATTGTGCCTTATTTTTGCCCTTTTTTCTGCCTGTTGACATTGTATTTTGTTTTTCAGGGTCCGATTTTCGCGGCCTTTTTCCCGCCGCTGACCCTGCCAATTCCCGCTCCTGCCTCCCAGCTGCGCTTCCCTCCCCCTTCCCTATTTAATCGCGGCCGCTGGCGTGCCAAAGGCAAGCCCGTCCGCGACCCGACCACGACCAGCGCCAGAGACCCTGGATCTCCGACCACCCACCACTACGACTCAGCTGCCCTCCTCGCACTCAACCCCCGAAGAAACAACTGCCAGCTATGCACTCCTAACACCACCCACGGCCAGTTCTCCTGCCGTCACTGCCGCCAAACCTTAATCACCCTCCGCACCCCCACGACCGCCACCCACACGCTGGACGCCAACACCACCGAAGCCCTGAGGTGCATCCTCCTCAATGTACGCTCCCTGCACAGACACGCTGTAGAGATCTGGGACCTCCTCGACACCCTCTCGCCAGACGTCGCCTTCTTCACTGAAACTTGGACCAACTCCACCTCCGCCCCAGACATCGCCACCGCCATCCCCGACGGATACAAGATTCAGAGCAAAGACCGCCCCAACCGCCCGGGAGGAGGACTCTCCATTGCACACAAAAGCTCCCTTCGACTCACCACCTCCAGCTCATGCGACAGCCCGCCCACCACCGAACACCTCCACTTCCAGATCCAGACCACCCCCAAAACATCCCTACGAGGAACCCTCGCCTACAGACCCCGCAGACCTTGAACCACGTGTAGGAGAGTAGGATCTGCTTCTTATAGTTACCCGCACTTTTTGCTGATGTTTCACTGTTTTTCGACTTAGCCAGACTGAGGCCCTGCTAATCAGGACCCCAGTCTATCTGCTTTCTACTTGACTGTATGTACTTTAGGTACACTCCAGATTGGATTCTGGGGTACCCTTGTGAGTCCCTAGTATATGGTATACTATGTACCCAGGGCATAGGTACCCCAGAGGCCTACCAGGGGCTGCAGCATGTATTGTGCCACCCCTGGGAAGCCTTTTAAAATGACACAGCAGGCCTGCTACAGCAGCCTGTGTAAGGTGGTGTATCCACCCCTTACTGAGATATAGGTTCCCTATATCTCTCCATATCACTGCACATGTAAACCTATCAGTCACCCCTATGGCATGCCTTAACAATCCTGAAGGCAGGGTGCTGGGTTTCATGTGAGAGGGTGCCCATGCATGAGCAGAGCCCCTCTGCAGCTTTCGGAATCTTCATTTCGGGGTGGTTTGTGATGCAGCCAGACCATATACTCTTAAGTGCATTATAACCAAACGGTAAATGCTAACTTTGGAGTGGCTGCATGGAAAACTGTCGTGTTTGGTGTCAAACACCTTGGAATCATACCCCCACACCAGTAACTGGTGTAGGAGTATGATCCCACCCTTCTAGAGGGAGAGACATGACAGCACCGGTATACCCGGTACCAGCTAACCGAGCCCTGGCATCACAAAATGGATGCTGCAGCCACAGACACGAGTCTGCCCTCCTGCTGCTGGACGAAACTCCGGCAGGGGAGGCCTGGACAATAGGTTTCCTGTCACAGGGAGGTGTGACCACCTCCCAGACAGGCTTTAGTGTATTGGGGCTGGGTGGGTGCACTCTCAGAGTGCTTTGAAGTCTGCACTGGGGGCACATTTGGTGTCCCTGTGCATAGTCCAGCTCAAACCGGTTGCAGGGGCACACACAGCCCCTGCTCTGGCGCGAAACTGGACAAAGGAAATGGGTGTAGCCACCCCTCTTTCCTGACCCTCCCATAGGTGGGTCCCCAGAGTTTGTCCAACCCCTTCCTTGGGTATAAAGTAGGAAACCCCGACTACAGGACTTTAGATTACACCTGGACTAAACTCTGATACCAGAAACCAAGAACTTCGACGATCTGCACGACGCTGCACGACTGAAGAATCTCCCTTGGAGTAAAGGAGTTACTCCCCTGCAAAGCAGGCACCTTTAACGCAACTGACCGATTGGCATCTCCGACGGACTCCGAAGAATATTGCGACACAGGAGGTGGGTTTTCCGAGGTCTCTGAGGTCGATCTGTGCCCACAGCAAGTCTGAGGTCCGTATCCCTCGTGGAAGACCGTGCAACCCGAACCCCTGGACACCGCGACCATTTGCAGAAGCATCAGCTTTCCGGCGACCCCTGAGGCTGAGCTTTGGGTTACTTGTAGCCCTGACCCCAAGCAGTAATTGCACCGAAGATTGCAGGCCTACACTCAACGAGTGTTCCGTGGGCTGCCATTTTGTGATTCCTCTCGAGGTCCCTTCGCGATCCCTGGTCTGTTGATCTGTGGGCCCCCAAGAAGGCAACTCTAACTTTTATTGGGCTTCCCTGGTTGCTCCAGACGTGCCCTGACTCTCCATCGCTTGGGGAGTCCCCAGGACCTTGCTGGTCCGCACAGAAGCATCTTTTCTCTTCCTGCGTGGGTTGCTGTTGCCAAGGCTTGTTGTCGTCAATCCGATCACCGACACCCCAGCACTCGACATCCTTCGTGGGACAGCTCGAATCCGGCTCCTGGTCGTCGTCTCCGGGGCCCCGTGGCTGCAGAGTCAAGCTTCACCTCTTCGCACCTGAAGCACCCGACATCGGTGGGCATTCGACTATCGTGCCCCTGGTCACTGGCTAGTGACCCAGGCTCTGTCCCCTCTGCTTTCAGGTTCTTCACATCTTCGATCCAGGCTTGGATCACCCCGGACACTTTTCTTCTTCACGGCAGCAGCACTTTGCAGCAGATCGCCATTGAAAACGACGACGATTCCCGACACCCTTTGACACCTATGCACCCAGCTTCCCTGGGTGAGGTAACTCGAGTACTCCGGTGCTCCCGTGGGTGTTGGCCCTATAACCCCTTAAGTCAAAAGGGGTTTGCTCAAAGTCCTCTCCTAAGTGTCCTTTTGCTTTAAAATGCCAACCGCGACTTTCCGCATTGAATCCTACGGCGCTCGCGGCTGTGTTCTCACACTGCACACGTCCCCCGTGGGTCTCCTGTGTCACTACCTTGGGAGGTTCCTTGGGGTCTCAGCGTTTCTACGTGCTCTAGGCACTGTGTCTAGTCAAGTCGTGGTTCTTATACCACTTTCTTAGTATATGGTTTGGTCTCCCCTTGGAGCCCACTGTGTATTGTGCTATTTACTATCGTTTTAATACTGTGAGACTGTGTATCTTGAACTCTAATCTCATAAAGAGATTAGTAGTTAGTGTTTAGAAATAAATACATATATTTTATATATATCTTGTGTGGTTCTCCTTTCATTTAGTTATTCAAGAGGTTATAATCTAGTAAACCAAGCTGCTTTACACTCCTTCAAGACTTAGCCTGAAGGCTGCTCTCCATAGCTACCACTAGGATAGCTTTCAATAAAGGTTGTCTTTAAACCTATCATCAATAAGGGTCGTTTGTCTGGTGCAAGGTGCCCACTATAACTAGTGGACAGCATATGCCAGGCCAACTTCTCACACCACGTTCACCACTACCATCGCCGATCTCATCGCACCCCACGCCATCGCCTCCATGGACTACATGCTCATCGGAGACCTCAACTTCCACCTCGACAACCAAAGCGACCCAAACTCCAGCACCCTCCTGGACAACCTCGCCAACCTCGGACTGAAACAACTCGTCACCACACCCACCCACAACGCAGGACACACCCTCGACCCCATCTTCGCAGGAGGTAACCACGTCCACTTCAGCCACACCACTCAACCCCTATGGACAGACCACCACTGTGTACACTTCCGCATCAACAAACCCACAGCGCCCAAACCTGCACCCCGCCCTCCACGAAGAAACTGGAGCAAGGTCACCGAGGAGCAGCTCAACTCCACCCTCAACCGCAAGGCCCCCACCACCTCGACCGACGCCAACCTCGCAGCCAAAGAACTCCACAGATGGTTCACCAACTGCGCAGACGAGCTCGCACCCCTAAGTAACCCCGACAGACAGCGCCCCAGAAAGGCCACCTGGTTCACCGCCGACGTCCAAGAATCCAGACGCACCTGCAGACGTCTCGAAAAGAACTGGAGAAACAGCAAAACTACGGAAGACAGCACCACCTACAAGAACGCCATGACAGAATACCACCAACGCATCAGATCCACCAAAAGGACCTTCATCCAGAACAAAATCGTCACCAACTCCAAGGAACTCTTCAACATCATCCAGGAATTCACCAAACCCCCCAGCGAAACCACGGACATCACCCCCTCCCAGGACCTCTGCAACAAGCTTGGCTCCTACTTCCATCTGAAAATCAAGTGCCTCAACGACCAGACACCAGACTCCGAAACCACTCCCTCCTCCAGCAACGCCAGCCAGCCCACCATCTCCTCCTGGACCCCAGTCACCACCGAAGACACCGCATCAACCATGAGAGGCATCCACTCAGGAGCCCCCACAGACCCCTGCCCCCCCCCACACATCTTCCATAGAGCCGCTGCCATCGCTATGGAACTACAACGCACCATCAATGCAACCTTCGAAACAGGCATATTTCCCGACAACTGGAAACAAGCAGAAGTTAGACCCCTTCTCAAGTTCTCAAGAAGCCCTCAGCAGATCCCACGGACCTCAAGAACTACCGACCCATCTCCCTCCTCCAAAGTCACCGAGAAGACCGTCAACGTCCAACTAACGAAATTCATCGAAGAAAACTCCATTCTCGATCCCTCCCAATCCGGATTTCGCAGCAACCACAGCACCGAGACCGCTCTACTCGCCGCCACAGACGACATCCGCACCCTCCTTGACCAAGGACACCCCGCAGCCCTGATCCTACTCGACCTCTCTGCAGCCTTCGACACAGTCTCCCACTGCACACTCACCGCCAGACTCCACGACGCAGGCATACAGGGAACCACCTCCGACTGGCTCCGCTCCTTCCTCACCGGCAGAACCCAAAGAATCAGACTGCCACCCTTCCTCTCCGAACCCACGGAAATCAACTGCGGAGTACCCCAGGGATCATCGCTCAGCCCCACGCTCTTCAACATCTACATGGCCCCCTCGCCGCCATAGTCCGACAGCACGGATTCAGCATAGTATCCTACGCCGACGACACCCAGCTCATCCTCTCCCTCACCAAGGACCCCATCACCACCAGACTCAACTTCCAGGAAGGAATGAAGGACGACGCATCCTGGATGAGCAGCAGCTGCCTGAAGCTCAACTTGGAGAAGACAGAGGTCCTCGTACCCTCCTCCTCTGCATGGGACAACCCCTTGTGGCCCACCGCCCTCGGCAGCCCCCCACCCTCACGGACCACGCCCGAAACCTCAGCATCGTACTCGACTCCTCCCTCTCCATGACCCGACAGGTCAACGTCGTCGCCCCCACCTGCTTTAACACCCTCCGCATCCTCCAAAAGACCTTCAAATGGATCCCCCCCGAATCAAGGAAGACCATCACCCACGCTCTCATAACCAGCAGACTAGACTACGGAAACGCCCTCTACGCCGGGATCAACAAGTCTCTGCTTCGCAAACTCCAGACCATACAGAACACCGCAGCCAGACTCTCTCGGCATCTCTCGACACGAACACATCACCCAACACCTGCGTAACCTCCACTGGCTCCCCGTTGAGACGAGAGTAACTTTCAAGATACTCACACACACCTACAAATGCCTCCACAACACCGGACCCCAATATCTTAACAATAGAATCTCTTTCCATGTACCCAAGAGGAACCTCCCATCCGCAGACCTTGCCCTCGCCGAACTCCCACACATCCGCAGAGCAAGAACGGGCGGAAGAACCTTCTCCTACATCGCGGCCAAGACCTGGAACGAGCTCCCGATCGACATGAGACTCGCCCCCACCCTGCACATCTTCAGGAAGACCCTCAAGACCTGGCTCTTCGACTGACCGGAGCTGCCCTTCCCCCCCCTCCACACCCCCTCTTCAGCACCTTGAGACACTCACGGGTGAGTAGCGCGCTTAAGAATTCCCTGATTGATTGATGGGACGTAGCGTGTAGCAGTGTGGTGGATGATAAAGTGTGAGAGACAGATTTGCAGTTGTATGGTTTACAGTATGCCGGTAGCTTTGAACAGCTCTGCAGGTCCCATTATGGTATTTCTTAGGTTTCTACTCAATGCAATTTTTATTTATTTTTTTGAAACCATGACATGAAGCATTACAATCCATATAGACATTTTGTCAGAGGGATCACACTATAGAAGAGAAATAATACACAGGTGATGTATCCAGTTGGTAATATTTCACTATCAACTATACATATAGTAATAAGTCATATAGCTAATGCAGTTAAAGACCACTAAGATGATGTCTCACTCGGGGATGGGTCTGGAAGAGGCACTTCATCTTCCAGAAGTGTGTCTGTCATGAATGTCCTCAAGGACCTTCTCAACTGTCTGGACCATTTTTATACATATTTCCTCTGCCAGCAGCCTTTCTCTGAGATCTTTGCACTACATCTGTATCGGAGTGCCACTGGGCATAATTATCATCCCAAATCGGAGTGTATCTCTTTGAGGATCCAGCATCAGTAGATTTCCTCTAAGGTACACCTTCATGGAACGGCACACAGTCCCTACAAGTAGTAGCACTGAAAGGATTCCAACCGTGGGGTATCATTGGAATCTCCAGATTGGGCAATACTGAGCAAAATTAACAAGACTCCCTGGTGGAAGTAAACATTACGACAGGGGGGATGGGCAGGTGGCGCAGGATATCACAAGTGTAGCATTCACTGATTGTGAAGTGACCAGACCAATTTGGAACATTAGCTATATTTAGCCAGGGGAACGATTGCACAAATGGAGTCATTATTTCTGTTGGGTGAAAGCAGAGAAGAAGCCTTGCAGCAGCATTTTGGAAAAGTTTTATTTTGCATATGATGAATGCGGGTGTGTCAAGGTATAGGCTGTTGGCATAGTCAAGAGTGGAGATTACAAATATAAGGGACTGCTTGAAGTTTATGTTGGTATGCAGGGTATGGTAAAATGTGACAGAGTGTTTTTATTGTGTAGAAGGCACTCTGTTACTTTGATAAAATGCTGTATCAAGGATAGGTCTGAATCTATTGTTACCCATAGGTTTCAAACTTCTCTTGATGTTGTTGGAGGGTCTTCAAATTCATTAGGCCATATGGCAGTTGGCTGGTACTTTTTCATTTGGAACATTATGGGCCCGGTGGGAGCCATGGAGGATGAGGAGAAGGTGGAGGTCAGGATGTCTGCTTGCCTCCGTCTGCAGTGTCCTCTTATGCTCTAGGAGCAAAAATATAGATGCTGTACGAAGGAGAAGTTAAGCAAAACCCATAAAGGGTTCAACCACCTTTGTATCACTGACATCAGTTTAAGCTTACTCGTAGGTACTACTTTGCCTAAAGAGACAATGGGCAGCTCTCAATCATCAAACTGTTCCAGATGCAGGATTGATAATTGCAATTATTTCCATGTTGTAAGGAGCTGCCCAGAGATTACTCAATTTTGATGATCAATAGAATACACACTGTCACATATACCGTGACGCCTTGATGAGTTGTACCCGATTGTGACCCTGCTGGAGATCATGGGAGAATAGGAGGGTACACATCACAAACACTGGTTGGGATGCTCATTGGCTAAAAGTGACAATGCACACTATTGGCTTAGCAAAAACTCCCCACCATTTACAGAATGGCTTCGATGAATATATAGGTATGCAGTTACCGAAAAGGGGATACACTAGGCAAGAGGACGTCCACATAAATACCAAACGATCTGGGGTCCCTGGTAGAAACACTTTGATATGGATAGGGGTTAACCTGACAGACGTATATTACAAAGGTGTGCCTATAAATGAACAGGATTTTTAAAAATTTGCAAAACTATACTGTAACCCTATTATGAGCTTTAATGCAGAGTTATTATAAACATTGTGGTAGGTTGTGATCTACTATATATTGTAAGTAAGAAAAAAAGCAATAAAAATTACTTATAAAAGACTTCAATTTTTAATAATATTTAGCACATATTTGTCATATGTTCTCTTGGACCTCTTTGCCATTTGATTTGAGATCTTTCCTGTAAAGGACCTGTAACTAAGGAGGGGAAAAGAAAAGTTACTGTTTGGTACTTACAGGGGCATGGCCTGATGCTGCGGAGTGCTTATATATTACTTTCTCTTTTGGCTGTTTCTTTATAGCTAACATTATTTTGGAGCTGTGGCTGGTGTCAGTGATACAAAGGTGGTTGAACCCTTTATGGGTTTTGCTTAACTTCTCCTTCCTACAGCATCTATATTTTTGCTGCTAGAGCATAAGAGGACACTGCAGAAAGATAGGTCTATTCTTCACTTCCTAGAAGTCCACAGACTTGGAGAATCTATCCCAAAGAAGAACACAGTTACTCACTTGTAACTGTGGCTCTCCGGTATTGGTATATTTCATATATTCACATGCTTGAATCTTTCCCGGTCGTCAAAATGGGAGTCCCATGGTAAAACTGGAAAAACAGTACAATGTTAAACATAGCCTAGAAAGGCTATAGAACCTTCAGTTTAGTAACATATCACTGTCTTTTAAAAGACCCAACAAGTCAGGCTGCAGCACCCTTAAGAACACTCCCCACAGAGGCTTCCTTCCTGCCGATTTTCGAGCACTAGTGTAAACATGAAACAGTATCAAAGATATGGTAAGCCTCTCAGGGGAAGAGGGTGGGACGCATGTGAATCTATGAAAGATACCAATACTGGAGAACCCCAGTTACAGGTAAGTATTGGATTTTACATAGATTCACATGCTTAAATCTGGATAAATAGCAGTTAAATGTTATATATATTTTTATAGATTTGGTTTGCCCCAATGTAGAATTTGTGTTGCCAGAATCTCTTGGTTTATTTCCCATTTGTGGCAGTTGTTTTTCATTCTGCTTAGTGTGTTTGCTAGAACATTGTGTCTTCCAGGTACATGCACTGCTTTCAGCATTATCTGCTGCTGTATTGACCATCCCCATCATTTTTGGGCCTCTTGAGACCAAGGTGGAGATTTAGTGCCACCCTGTTTGTTGATATAATGCATAGTTGTGGTGTTGTCTGTGCGCAAGAGCACGGCTGACCCTTTTATACTCGGAAGGAATGCCTCTCAAGTTAAAGTTCCTGCTTTGAGCTCCAGGAGACTGATATGCAGATTTAGCTGATATGACTCCCATTCGCAGCTGATTTCCAAAGATGAGCTCCCCGACCTGTTAGGGAACCACCTGCTGTAACTACAGTGTGTGTAACTCGAGGTATGAAAGTCAAGGCTTTTGATAGATTTGTTTCTTGAATCCACCATGAGAGTGCTGTTCGCATCTTTGAAGTGAAGTGAATTGTATTGTCGAAAGTTCCTTGAGTTTGGATCCATTGCTGGTCTAGTTCCTCGTGAAACTGTCGCATTTGAAAGCGGAAAAATGGCATCAAGGGAATGCATGAAGACATCATTCCCAATAAGAATATGAATAGTCAGACTAAAACTGGCTTTCTTTGTGATGTACTTGCCAAGTGTATTAACTTGACTCGTCTTTCTCTCGTTGGGTATACCTTATCTTCTACCGCATCTAGGGTAGCACTCAGGAAAATTATTTTTGTGGATGGCCGATGGACTGATTTTTGTCGGTTCAGCAGATGTCCTAATTTGTTGAAAAGACTTAGGGCCTAATAACAAGTTTGGCGGGCCATCGGACTGCAAACTCGTGGCGATGGTCGGGGACTGCCACACTGGCGGTCCGAACACTGTATTAAAACTAAGGAGGTCGGACCGCCACCGCTGCAACTGCCAGGGATCTGTGATCCCTGGTGGTGGCACAATGGTGAGAGGCTCCAATATGCTTGGCAGTGCCGCTGGGGCGCCCCCAAGCATATTTGGGGTTTCCTCACTGCCTCAGTTTTCATGGCTGTGAGGCCACCATGAAAACTTGGCAGTTCGGGCTGGACTGTTCCCATGAGGCACAGGGTCAGACTGATTTGCATATGGCCATGTCTGAACTGGGGTGGTGGAGTGAGCTAAAGAATGATGATGGATTAAACCCAGATCAGTTGACTGGGGGTGAGTGTTTGATTGGCTCAAACGTTCCGTCCATCATCCCCTTTTGTATCACCATGAAAACTGTGGCAGTGAGAAAACAAAGGGGGCCCTGCAGGGCACCCTGTTGCCTCAGGGCCATGGGATGCATGCAGGGGGCACATGGTGTGCCCCCCTGTCTGCATGCACCTCCTTGACTCCACAGTCCATGCCGTGCAGGAACGGACTTTGGCGCTCCCACTGCGGTGCCTAGGCACCGCCATGGGAACGCCAAAGGACCGCCCACCAGACCACGTGGTAACAAGTAATGTGGCGGACGGCCTGCTGTGAGGTTGGGCGGTGTGGGAGCGGAGCGGTGGCATGGCGGCCTGCTCCCACACCGTCAAACTCATAATCAGATCCTTAGACATGTCTTGGTTAACTTATTTGCAGCTTGGTGAGATGGTGCAAGGTCTAAAACCCACCAATCTGTGGTAATTGCTCTCCATTCTGCTAGGTAATTGGAAATTCGACCTCCGAGAAATGACGGAGAAGACTGAACTGTAGGCGGCGCCTGTATTTCATCACGGTCATATTCCTGAGTCTTTACCCTGTGGCCCTGGTTTTCTTCTCTGGGTTTGCCTTGAGTAAGCGGATGGTGGAGGTTGTCTCTGAAGGTATTGGGACCGAAACAGTTGTAGAGTAGGTTTGTATCTTTGATACTTGTATAGATGATAACCTCCCCTGTAAGAGAACTGTCTTCTTCTTGCTCCACGAAAGGGTAATCTTCTGCATTGTAGAGTACCTAAAGATTTTGCTGTATCAATATCAGATTTTATTGATTGCAAAGCGTTGTGAACATGCTTCCTGAAAAGAGCTTCACCATCGTACAGTAGATCTAAAATCTTGCTTTGCACCTCAGGTCTGAGGACGTGGCCTTCAACCATCCTTACCTCCGTAGAACTGCCTCTCCTGCTAGCTGTCTGAAACCGGTGGATGCAATGTCAATAGCGCAATCGATTATTTCTGATGAAGCTCATACTCTTTCTTGAAGGATTTTCTTTGCCTCTGATCTAATGGTGTCTGGCAGAAGGCCAATGTATGATCCTATATCTGACCACATCTGTTGGTCATAATGACCAAGTTTTGCTAATGAGTAGACTGACAGAGGAAAAATGTTTTCCAATATTATCTAGGCGCTTACCTTCTCTATCAGGTGGCGCAGATACTGGTGCTGATGGGGTGCTGAGCTGCCTGTGTCACCATTGAATCAGGCTTCGGGTGTGCAATTAAACAAATTAGGGAAGTTTTTGGAGCTTTAGATTTTTTTGTCCAATTGCGGCAAGACTACTGCAACTGTGGCTGGATTCTTCACTGTCTTAATGCCTTCTTCCCATATATAATTCACAATTGGAATAGCCCTAACTATTTTGCGAGAGGGTTCTTTAAAATTATATAAGAAGCAGTATGACTGCTTTGTGGCCATTGGCAGTTCAAACCTTCTTGCCGCTCTTTCTAAAAGGATCAAACGAAAGCTCTGAGAGGCAATATAAACAAACTTTCAAATATTGAAGGCACAAATGCTAGACAGATGCACATGAGACGAGAGGAAATCTTTAGATTTTTGATCCTTTATTTCTGATGTTTGAGATAACAAGCCAATACAGCCAACGCGTTTCACCCGTGGCGGGCTTCTTCAAGGCATCCAAGAAGGAGAGAAGCTCCTCTGGAGATACATTTTCAGTTTCAGCACAAGTAGTGAAGGGAGACGAACCACCCGCCGTATGTGCCAAAAAATCTTGTGTGGTCCAATATTGACAAACAATTTTAGAGAGTGATATTCCTACAATGAAGAGCCTGAATGTGGTGCAGCAAAGTAAGATTCCTCAAACGGAGAGCCTGTTTTGGCAAGAGTAAAGCCCATCGGCATCTAAAAGGATATGAAACACTCCTATATCCTCCAGTGGAGAATCAACAGGTTGTAGCACCGGTGATGATAGAACAGGAATGAAATAATGTAGGAAAGTGGAGTGTTATGTGGTGAAGCTGGTTAGGTTCCACTGTGCAATACTCTCACAATACCCCAAAGATGGTCCTTGGATTCACAATAATACATCATTAGCTGAGTCCTGGTAGAATGGCAAAGTGCAGTCAGGTTTTACTACAGGAACATGTGTTAAGCATTTCAGCCTACGAAAATGAACGATAAGTAATTGACACGATTCGAAAGAAATCGTACACCAATTTATAAAAATAAAGCAGTTTTTTATATAAATTTAGACACCAAATGAAGTAAATCAGATAAGTATAACCGAAGTTATGGATTTTAGAAGTATAATTGAATCAGTGCAAAACATTACTGCAAAACGTTATCATTGCAGTCAATGGTAAAAAGCACTATTGACAATCGGTCACTTGCAGGTTGGGTTGTGTGGATCCCAAGGAAGGTAAAGATGATTCGGTCCCAGTACCAAGCCGTGATAGTCAGTTCGATTTTACCTGGCTCAAGAAGCCCAGGTGCAGAGTTATTTTAGCTGTCCGTGATGCTGAAGCGGGAGCCACAGGGGAGCTGGTTTAACCACTTCATGGTGCTGGTGGGGAACAAGGAGCAAAAAGTCGACAACACAGCCACTGCTGACATCGGATGAAGGTTTTGCAGAGCTCCCTCGAGGTGCAACGTCAAGTAAAGGGGGTGGTTGACGGACTGGCGACCAACAAGTCTTGCTAGCCGAAAGGTCAGCTAAAAGTTATTTTGACGTCCGGGGAAAAAAAGTAGCTGCCTGAAACTTTTTGGAAGTCAGGACTACGTTTTACACAATGCGCTGGGCCATCTACTTCTGGGCGATCCCTTGGAGGGCCCGACCGCCAGCGATTCTTTGGTTCCAGTACGTTATTTTTACCTGCGGTGTGCAGGGGACTTGTGTCACGAGTCCAGGGGAGTCTAGAGTTGCCTTTGGCTCTCAAAGGGGTCCCACTGTCTGGGGGAACAGAGATTAGGTCTAGGACGAGTCACAGTCGTGTAGTTCCAGGAACGTTTCCATAGGTGCAGGGAATCACAAATTTCCTTTGTGCAGATCCTAGTGTTGCAGGCACGGGTCTCCTCTTTGTCCTTTGTTGCAAGTCAGATCAGAATTGAGGTTCCGGTGTCAGTAGTAGCCCTTAAATCCTAGATTTAGGGATATTAGGGGTGTGGGTGTAAGTGGCTAATGGGCTACTAGCCCCAGCGGCCAATCTGTCCCGGAGGTGACCACATCCTGTGGTGTGTTTAACCTTTAGTACCCAGAACCTCTATTGTACAACTTTTTAAAAAGGCAGAAGTCTTCCTTAGCTGTACCGACCAGGTAGCCCGCCCCACAGGTGCGGCTAGCCTTCTGGGAGTGTACACCTCCTGAATACCTAATTCTCCCACCTGCTCAGGTACAAATGTATCTAGGGGCAGGAGGAAGGCCATTTCCGCCTGTGGGAGGCAGCCTGGTTGCATATCATAGACAGGGAAGTCTTTGAAGCTCTCCACCTTGACATGCCACTTTACTAGCCATCCTGTCAGGGAGGGCGGTGTGACTTCCTTCCCTTACAGGCCATTGCTTCGGACTCCTGGGAGAGTTCACGCCTCCTGGCAGGGGGCCAGATGCCTGTCTTGGCTGCAGCAGCTGTGGGCTGGCAGCCACAGCATAGGAAAGGCTGGGGCAACCAGTTGGGCAACCTTTAAAGTAGCCACCTGGGTTCTGCCACATCATCCCCGACACAAGATTAGTGTCAGGGGTAATGAGGCACGTTGTTGGATACCAAACATGACATATTTGGGTGGTACCATAATAGAGCTGGCGACCTAGAGTTTGCCTGGGTGCAAGCCCATGTTATCCTATGGACCGCCCAACACTTATAGTAGCCTTTAATGGTAAAGGCCACTATAGGAACATATAAGCTTGCACTTACGTGACCATACCTTTAATATATTTCACCCTGCCTCCTGGGCTTAGGAGGCCTTCCTCAGGGGGTGACTGTCATATTAAAAAACAGTGCACTGACCTCGACACACATGGCGAAGGCAAAGTAGAGTTCGAGCAGTTTGCACTGCTCCTGCAGTCTGCAATGGCAGGCCTGCTGTCAATAGTTAAAGACACACAATTGATGGACGGAATGCAGAACAAATCAAAACATTCACCCCCAGTCAGGAGATCTGGGTTAAATCCATCATTCTTTTGCTCACCATGCCACCCCAGTTTAGACCTGGCTATATGCAAATCAGTCTTGACCCTGTGCCTCATGGGAACAGTCCAGCCCGAACTGCCAAGCCAGGTCCTCCCTGGACCGGAAACAAGCATCCTAGCACTGGTTTCGGGGTTTCACCCCTCATCAGCCAGGATAGCTGGATTCCAGTGGCACAGTGAGCCCAGGACCCACGTCTGGGCATACCTGGCACACTTAGGGCGAGAAAGAAAAAGACACACAATTGATGGACGGAATGAAGACAAATCAAAACATTCACCCCCAGTAAAGAAATCTGGGTTAAATCCATCATTCTTTTGCTCACCATGCCACCCCAGTTTAGACCTGGCTAAATGCAAATCAGTCTTGACCCTGTGCCTCATGGGAACAGTCCAGCCCGAACTGCCAAGCCAGGTCCTCCCTGGACCGGAAAAAAGCATCCTAGGACCGGTTTCGGGGTTTCACCCCTCATCAACCAGGATAGCTTGATTCCAGTGGCACAGTGAGCCCAGGACCCACGTCTGGGCATACCTGGCGCACTTAGGGCGAGAAAGCAAAAGACACACAATTGATGGACGGAATGCATAACAAATCAAAACATTCACCCCCAGTCAAGAGATCTGGGTTAAATCCATCATTCTTTTGCTCACCATGCCACCCCAGTTTAGACCTGGCTATATGCAAATCAGTCTTGACCCTGTGCCTCATGAGAACAGTCCAGCCCGAACTGCCAAGCCAGGTCCTCCCTGGACCGGAAACAAGCATCCTAGGACCGGTTTCAGGGTTTCACCCCTCATCAGCCAGGATAGCTTGATTCCAGTGGACTGTTCCCATTGGGCGCAGGGTGAAGACTGATTTGCATATGGCTGGGTCCAAACTGGAATGGCATGGTGAGCAAAAAAACGATGGATTTAGGCCCAGATCTCTGTACTGGGGTGAATGTATGACATTGTTCTGCATTCTGTCCATCAATTGTTGTTTTTGCTGCTGTCAATAGTTTACTTGGGTCACTCAGGCTGGCACAAACAGTGTTTCAGGTTCTGGGGACTCATTTAACACCCATGCCCTAGGTACCACATACTAGGGACTTATAAGGAGGTTAAAGTCCTTGCCAATTGGGGTTGCCAATTCACACATCAGTTTTAGGGAGAGAGTACTGCACTGGGACCTAGGCAGCAGGCTACAGTACACTTTCAGAGTCATAACAATCTCCATTGGAGCAAAAAGTGAATGTGTTGGGGGGGGGGGTGACCATACAAATAGGGCTCCTCCCTACAAATAATCATCCATTCAGTAGCAAACTCTTGTCCTTCCATTACTTCTCCTTCCTCTCTTTCTTTATCTGAAGACATACTATCAACTTCTGGAATAGCTTTAGATTGTGGTGTATATCTTTGAGAAGTAGCGGATGGTAAATTACGAAGCATTTGTGGAGTTGATAGTTGTACGTGTGGAGATTGAGCAGGTACTGTAACTTGTCTAGGTGAAGTTGTTTTTAAGGAAGTTGGAAATCTTTTTAATAATCTGTAAGCATTAGCCTTAGGTCTGTAACTAGTGCTTTTGGCACACATAACTTGTCTTCTTGATATTGATATTGTGAATATGACTGATACTCATCCATATATTCCACTACTTGTCTCTCTTGTTGAGAGGAGTAATTTTCCTGTCCATAAGAATCACTTCCTCCATCATCTCGCTGTTATTTGACGCTTAGCTCTGTGGACTAGGTGACACACTAAACGGCCCATCATCGTCGGAATCATTCTTATCTAGAAGATGACTAGGGGGTAATGGTGATACCTTGCTTGGAGATGTATGTTCTGGTGTTAACAAAATAGAGACTTTCTCCATTTCTACCCCTCTTTTCTCCCTTGTCTACGATGTTCTCATAGGTTTTGTCGACAGTACTGTTGATTTAGTCGTCGACGATGTTACACTCAACACCATAGTCACTACTTTTACCATCAGTGGCATCATCACTATCGGCTGTCGTCGGTGATGTGGCTGTAGTTGTTGTTGAACGGACGGTAATTACTGCCATCACTGGCATCATAGTAGATGCCACCGTGTAATAAAGCGAGGGAATCGAGGTTTATATAAAAACATTCTTCTTTATTCTAAGTGCCATGAAAGGACCCACTGGTGTAAGAGCCAAGGCGTCCACTCCAACCAAACTCCAACCGCTTATCCCTTTCAAACCCAAGCTCCTGCATCAGTGAATTCTCTATTACACCTACACGTTCCAAATGACAAACAATAGGGTAATGACATGAGACTCTATAAAGAAGATAAAGAAAGGACACAATACCACATGTATCCTTTTAACATAACCAAATAAAACAATTATTCCAAAATATAATCATCAAATTTCTTAGGCATCCTAGTATTTCTTTTTTGTAACACAGAAATATCCTCAATCGAGGAATCCACACTGTCTTCTACATTAGATTCTGTCTGATATGCACCAGGTATATTGAAACCTTCATTCCTCGTATAATTTTGAGGAAGAGTACTACAAGTGCCATTCGCATCAAACCACACATCACCATCTTCATCTTTTCCCCAAAAATATTCTTGCCCCGGTTTAAGAACCACAACAGAACTTTTGCTCCACCAGCCTTTGTCCTATAGTAGAACAGCAGTATCAGTCACTCTTTCTACTTTGAAGGGAAGAGTGAATTTGGATGAACCCTTACGGTTCAATGTTGGTTTAATAATACGTACCCAGTTGCCAATTTCCACACTTTTACTCTTTGTTTTGTGACATATATCATGATAAGATTTACCAGACATACGAGAATCTGTTATATTTCTTCTGGCTTTGGCAATAGAGGATTCAAAAGCTTCCCCTCCAGCCTTCTTTTTAAACATAGGTGTCAACAAAGATTTGACCTGTCTACCTCTCATCAACAAGTATGGAGACACCTGTGCATGCATTCGGCGTTGTGGTAACTCCAAACTTTTTCTTTTAAAAATTCAAAAACATCAAGATTGCTCTCCAAAGCTGCTTGGATCCCTTCTTTTAAGAACCTGTTGGCCCTTTCCACTTGACCATTGGCGCGGGGACAATATAGTGGCGCCCTTTCAGAATGCACACCAAATTTATTCAAAAATAGTTTCATCTTAGTAGAAATGAATTGCACCCCATTGTCGGACAAAAGTGTAAGCGGCGCACCTTCAATTCTGAAAATATGCTCCAAAAATACAATAACCTCATCAGTAACTGGATGTTCCACAAAAGTGTAATACATCCATTTGGAGAAATTGTCAATGACAACAATTAAAAATCTCTTCTCCCTGCCTAAACACTCATACGGACCAGAAAAATCAATAGAAACTTTCTCCCACGGTCCCCTAGGAGCTTCCTGAACTGATAAAGGCTCAGTAGATACTTTCCAATGTTTGTCAGACTTGACACATACAGAGCAATTATCCACAAACCTCTCAACACACGCATCCATGCCCGGCCACCAATAGTGAACTTTGAGCAATTTTTTAGTACCAGACACTCCAGGATGCCCAGAATTAGCTAATTGGATAATTTTATTCCTGACACCAGCCGGTGGCACAAACAAATCCTGCCTCAATAAGATGCCATTTTCAATACTAAGTTCACTGGCAACCTGAGCAAAGCTTCGGAGAGGAATCTCTAAACTTTTGCAAGACGGCCACCCATTGGTAACAAAATGCTTGACCTTGGACAAAATGGTATCAACAGCTACAAAGTCGTTCCATTCCTTTTCAGAAATCACAGAATTACACGAATCAACGGCATCTACCAAAGCCACAACACATTCATGCTGGTCAATGATCTCATTCTCACACTCTTCCACAGGTGGAAGTCTAGATAAACAGTCCGCAGTGAAATTTTTACCTCCAGGAATGTGTTGAATTTCAAAATTAAACTCCTGCAATCTAGCAAAGAGCCTTACAAGCCTGGATGAAGCCTTCCCACTTCTGACACCATCCATCATGTAAACAAGAGGCTTGTGATCAGTGACAAGAACAAAAGGTCGCCCCCACAAGAAATTTTTTAGTTTTTCTACCGCCCATACACAGGCCAAAGCCTCTTTTTCGATGGTACTATAATACCTCTCTGCCCCTCGAATCCCCCTTGAAATGAACGAAATGACTCTTTCCTTGCCATCCACCATCTGTGTAAACACTGCACCTAGTCCGAAAGCACTAGCATCAACAGTAACATAAGATCTACCTTGAGGATCAAAAGTATTGAGACCAGGTGCTTTAGCTATTAGTTTTTTGACATTATCAAAGGCTTCATCATGGATATCTGTCCAAGTAAATTGAGACCCTTTTTTTAAAAGTTGTCTGAGAGGCTCAACAACAAGAGCATATCCCTTAACAAATCTGGCATAATATTCGCCCAACCCCAGAAAAGAACGCAAGGAATCTTTATCTTGAGGTCTGCTAGCTTTCTCCAAAGTATTAATGAGATCTTCCTTGGGAAATATGCCATCAGGAGTGATCCTGTGACCCAAATAATTAATCACATCTACCAGAAATTTACACTTCTCTTTACTCACGGTCATCCCCTTGCCTTCTAAAATTTGTAATACACTGTCAAGAATCTTGTTGTGTTGCTCACAAGTTTCAGCAAAAATTAAAATGTCATCCTGAAATGACTGCACACAACTCAAACCTTGAAACAAACTCTCAATTAATTTTTGAAAAACACTGGCCGCTGAGGCCAGCCAAAACGGCATCCTCAAAAACCTGTAAAGACCAAATGGAGTGATGAATGCTGTAAGATCTTTTGAAGACTCATCAAGAACCACTTGGTGATAAGCTGACTTAAGATCGATTATGGAGAAAAATTTGCACCATTAACAGCTGCTAACATTTCTTGAATTCTGGGCAAGGGGTAAGTGTCTACTACAATATTTTTATTCAAAGACCTAAGGTCCACACACAATCTCAATTCTTGATTTTTTTTAAGAGCGATAACTATAGCAGAAACCCACTCAGAACTATCAGTGGATTCGATGATGCCCTCAGAACACAAAGTATCTAAGTGAGATTTTAACTTATGCCGTATGCCTAGAGGAACCATGCGTACTTTATGTTGTATTGGCACAGCTCCTTTTTTAAGTTTGATTTTGTGTGTATAACCTTGTACTTGGCCCACTTCATCTTTAAAAATATCACTGTGTTTCTTTAGAATCATCTCCAAAGAAGATTTATCAACAGAAACACTATTGACTGCTAAATCTCTTAATTGGATAGGACGATCTGATCCTGGACATAAAATAACACCCAATTTCCCCAAATCATACCATCCCACTATGTTTTTTCCATCAATAGCCACATAAATGTTGGTAAGCACTTTACGTCCTTCAAATTCTAACGTATCTTCAAAGAAACCCAGCATACAAATTTCAAAATTACCAAACGCCTTGGGGTTAACATCAGTTTCCTTGAGTTTGACATCCATCCAATTATCTTTAAAAAAAATATCAGACAGAATGGTAATGGGCGAACCTGAATCTGCCATGGCTTCAAAAGCCACATTGCCAACTAGTACAGTACCTAAAGGCGCTTTAAAAGGAATAGAAAGATTGTTCACAGAATCATCAAGCAAATGATCATAAACAGTTAGGAGTAAATTTTGCAAATCATGCTCAACACTAGAAATATTATTAACACTAGTGTTTGAGATCCTCTTTGGTGCTTTGCACAGTGATGAAAAATGACCAACTTTGCCACATTTGGTGCATTTTCTTTTTAAAGCAGGACAGTCAGAATAATTTGCCAAGTGCGTCTTAGAACCACATCTGTAACAACTTAGTTTATTATCCCTTGTAGTTTTGACACTTCCCTTATTGAAAGATTGTATGGCACAAACAGGAGAAGAAGGAGTAGTATTTCTAAATTCACCAGTGATGACTTGAGGATATAATGGACCTTTCAATTCCTTTAGCTAAATCCAACACTTCACCTAACGTAGGATTGCGACAAGCAAGAAGTCTTTCTTGTACTTTCTTGGACTCACAGTTAAACACAAATTGATCTCTAATGCAGAAATCGACATTTGCTCCAAACTCACAGTTCGCAGCCAAAACTCTTAGTGCAGCAACATATTCTTCGATGGTTTCATCAGGAAATTGCTTCCTTTTGTGAAAAGAATGTCTTTCAATCAAAACATTAGGTTCATCCTCGAATTGTTTCTCTAGCCTTGCTACAGCTTCCTTATATACATTCCACCCATCTCCTCCACTACCGGGTGGCGCTATAGGAATAAGATTTTTGAATATTTCTATCGCTGCAGTGCCAAGAAAACTAAATAAAATAGCTTTCAACCTTTCAGGTGAAAATTTAGTGCCATCAATGGCTACTATATAGTTTTCAAAAGATTCAAACCATTTTTTCCATCGCAATTTTGGTTTGCCTGGAATCTGCAAAAAAATAGTAGGCTGATTGCAAATTTGAGAAGCTGCCATACTCAAATGGAAAGTAAGAATGTGAGAATTAAATTATTAAAACCACTAAAATGCAATTAAAAGCTTTATAATGGAGTGTAAATATCCCTTTATATTTTGCAAATAAAAGCTGTATCAGGATAAAGTGTGCATATCACTGTAGAAGAAACATGCACAAGTAATTCTAAAAAGTGTGCATATCACAGTTGTAGATATCAAAAGTTTACTTATCAAAGGTGTACTTCAAAGTGGAACACTTTCAATGGAGCAACCGAACCTCAAACTTTGTTGAAAGTGTGCGAATCACTGAATCCGCAAAACAGATTTAATATATTCCAGAACTGAAGCGTTGCACAAGAATTGACAGTAGCTTGAACCAATGCGGAAGAGGCCGCAGTAAGCCTTGCCGTAACTGAGCAATTGGTTTCAATGTGCAAAGCTGGACAGTATGGCCGCGACGTAAAAAGTGCAAAACGTCCTCCCAAGATTGCCGCCAATGTCGTGAGTTGCGTTGAAGCACGTCTAACGAATGAGAGAGGTAACTTGTCAACAATCGTCGGGCAGGCAGAGGGACGTTACGAGGAACACTGAAGAGCTCTGAGCGCGTTGCGAGACCCAAGCGCGAGCAATGTCACGAGCGAGCAACGGTTCCAGCAAGCAGCCAAACAACTTCAAAGTACAGTACCTTGACTTGACACGAACCTTGACTTCACGCGAAGAAGTAGCCGTAAAGGAGGGTAGAATTATGATGAATATCTCGAAGAATCAATCCAAAAGTAGTAGTAAAAAGATAACTTCAGAGAATCCATGTAAAAAAATAAAAGCACAGTGGGTCGGCACAAAATATTAAAAACCAACCGTCGCCATTGTAATAAAGCGAGGGAATCGAGGTTTATATAAAAACATTCTTCTTTATTCTAAGTGCCATGAAAGGACCCACTGGTGCAAGAGCCAAGGCGTCCACTCCAACCAAACTCCAACCGCTTATCCCTTTCAAACCCAAGCTCCTGCATCAGTGAATTCTCTATTACACGTTCCAAATGACATAAACAATAGGGTAATGACATGAGACTCTATAAAGAAGATAAAGAAAGGACACAATACCACACACCGTCGACAGTGTTGTAGACAATATTTTTGTTGACTGTGTGCTCGTCAATGAATTGTCCGTCAATGGCGCCGACAACATTTTTTTAAATTTCAGCTGTACCCGAGTAGATGGTATGGTAGGTTCAGATTTGGACATTTCTGATTTTCTGAGGAGAGTTAGTGTTTTTTACGCTTATGAAAGAGTTTTCGGATGGACTTCACTCTTTTGAAGTTCCATGGTGGGTCTTTATCAAAGCCTTTTGTGGAGGTTCTTGAGGCAGCTGACCTTCTGACCTCTCTCTTCTGATCCGTTTTAGCAGATGAAAAGAATCCTCACTATCTTCCTCAAAAACTGGGGTGTCCTTGGCTTTTAGCTTTTGAAGGCATAATAACAATCTCGCTTCTCTGTCTTTGGAGGAAAATGTACTACATATTTTACAATCCTTTACTTTGTGAGATAGTTAGAGACAGTATATGCAGTCCTTGTGCTGGTCTTCAGAGTGTAGTCTCTTCTTTCCACAGGTTCCACATGGCCTGAAAAGTCCTTTTTTAGTCAAGTTTGACATTGTAGGAAGTCAGATTTCTCCAGAAGCTAGTAGGCTGTTGGTAGATCAGACTGTACTAACTGTAATCTTTCTGTATCTAGTAAAAATATAGTTCAACTAAGCAGAGCTCAGGGGAGACTTACTTCAGACGAGGTGCAATAGAAAATCAGAGGGAAGGAAGCTTCTAAGGGGGGAGTTCTAGATGGTGCTGCAGCCTGATTGGTTGGAGTTTGGTTCTTTTAAAAGATAGGGATATGTTACTAAAGTGAATGTTCTATCGCCTTTCTAGGCTATGTTTAACATTGTACTGTTTTTCGAGTTTTACTGTGGGACTCCCATTTCGACAATGGGACATGATTCAAGCGTGTGAATATATGAAAGATCCAATACTGGAGAAAAGAGTCATCATACTTATTTACTATGAGTAGAGTTGCTGCTTTTGTGGTGGCCAGAGTAAAGAAAATGCTTGAAGGGGGAGAAGCAACTGAGTTGGTGCAAAATGCTTCAAAGTTTCGAAGATCAGTCAGTATCTTGTTTGTATATAGGCAGATTGAGTTTTGCTGCTATGCTAGACAAGACTTTGTGCAAAGTTTACAACATTGTTAATAGATGAAATTCTCATAGCAACTGTCAATGGATAGTTAGCAGAGTGGATATCCCACTGGATTCTGGCAAAGTGTTCTGATCAGCGGTAACATCTCTCTTGGAGCATGAGGTCCCTGGGGTATGTAAGATCATCTTGAGGTGGCAGATCTTCTTAATATATGAGATTGTCTACGTATATCATACCTCTGCCTTGGGGTGAATAGTTTTCTGTGGGACCAGGCACTCTTTTTTTAGATACAACTCCTCTGCAGCATGAGACACCCTTTTTAAAAAAAAATTATAGAGTAATGGCATCTCTGTGCTCGGAGATTTCCTCTGAGGTGTATGAGACACTTTTCCATTCACTATATATTGCAATATACAGTTCAAAGCCAGGTTTTGGTATTTTAGCCTTCTAGATCTCTATCTTTTTTCTCTATAGTGAGTATACAGTGCTTTCCACATTTTCAGACAATGTTCAATGTCCAAGGGGCCTCTGATGTGAAAGGTTATCTAAACATAGAATATGATCTGAACACAGAAGAGTTCTTTGACGTGGTGTTACCTTGACATCAAAGTGCAAATCAGTGTGGAATGGGTCCTTGATGTGGAATGGGTCTTCAATGTCGAAGCTCAAACAATGAGACCATGAGCATGAAGGTGGTAATCTTTTCCTCAGCACTGCATGCCTCAAAGGAGAACAGCAGCAACAGTGGTGATGACAGTCGTGGCACCCTTTTCATAATCTCTACCTCTGGAGGATAGAGGCAGACATATTCTTGGCTGTAGGGGGTGTGTCCACTAAGTAGATTACTAGGCTGTAACTCGGAGCTAGCTTCTGATACAGGGAACTTCTGGAGTCTTAACTTGATACTCCCAGTCATTGATGGTGCTCAAGGACATATTATGAGAGTCAGGGAAAAGCAATAATAAACATAGGACCCGATTCACAAAGGCAATCTAAGACAAAAGACTAACTTTATGACTTTTGGTATTCAGAGGTCATTTATGAGTTGTGTCTTTACGTCCGCAGTCGGGTCGGAATCTCCTGCTCAAGCCGTACTCTCCGGCCCAAGGCGTACTCTCCGGCTCGGGCCAGAATCTCCAGCTCGGGCCGGAAGAAGTGTAATCAATAAGCTGGAATGCAATTTTTACAAAAAGGAACATTAGGAACGCGAGAAAGGGTAGAGGAGGTCATGAAAATCAGTTTAGGAAAGGAAAAGGGTTTGGGCAGACACTGCATCACATCTCAGAAAAGTTTGCTCCTTTGCTTTATGGTACATACAGTCCACAATTTGACGACACCTTGCTTCTTTCTAAGTCACCCATGGGCATTCAGAGAGTTCTTGATGGTTTTGTAACATTCTGTACAACTAGAGGGTTGGAGATAAACACGCTAAAAAACAAATTTATGGTGTTCAATCCACCTAAAACTTCCCGCCCCAGCCCCTCTTTAAATGGCACTATGCTTGAGAGAGTGACCGTTTTTGATTATTTAGGCGTAACACTGTCCGAAAATGTTGATTGGGGCCCCCAAATCGCCAAAGCAAGCCTCAAACTGGCCCAGACAGTGGGGGGAGTACTAAAAACCTACAGAAACTCCTTTTGTAAACCAGCTGCTTCGGTGGCCAAGATATACAAAGTCCAAGTTAGGAGTGCTGTAATGTACGGGCGGAGTTATGGGGCCACTGTCCTGCTGGTGGTTTGTCCAAAACTGAGATCAACTTCATGAGGCAGTTGTTGGGTCTTCCAGTAAGCACCCCCCTTATTCCATTACGTATGGACCTGGGTATTAGACCCATAGCTGAGGAGCTTGGTCTTCGTCCTTTAATTTTTTGGCGGAGACTGTGGGCGCTGCTTACCAGCTAGAATTTAAGGCAATTCTGGGTCTTCTAAAGGTGGGCAACCATCTGTGGCTCGTACATATTAGGGATACATGCTACAAGTTAGGTCTCCCAACCCTATGGACCCATCCTCAGACAGAGTGTCCGGCTACTCCTCGTATAGCTCTAACCAGAGCATATAGAACGTTCAAGCTAGATGCTATCCAGGGGAACTCTCAAATTGGTCATCTAACAGTCGACTTTCTGAACATCAAAGCTGATTACGCTCTGGAGTACTTTATGGAGGCCATTAAACCGATCCTGGCTAGGAAACTCTATTTCCAGTTTAGACTAGGGACCTTGCCGCTTCGTGCCTTTACCAATAAATGGTCAAAAGCTCCGCCCCTGGGGTGTCCTGTTGTAACCATGCCGAGGAGACTGATGTACATGTTTTCTTTTTTTGTCCAGGGTATAAAGTTGCCAGACGGTGCTGGCTAGTTCCATTATGTAGAAATATGGGGTGTAGGCAGTTTGTGGAGGCTTTTAGAATATTGCGGACGGATACCCATCCACCCACTGTTTTTGCAATCTCCCGCTTCCTGAACCTTATGTGGCACAAGCGGAGGTTTTGGACAAAAGTACCTGTGAAAGTATAGACTACTATTTTAGATGAAACCTATTCCGACAATGCTTATTGACATGGAGTAATTCTTGGATTTTGACTAGCTGTTTTTTAATTCTATTAATTCTTTTTTATGATGAATTTTAACTAGGTTTTTAATGTAGTTTTGTTTTACCACATGCCGAAACAGGTATCGTTGACAAAGCAGCAGATATACTTCGGTTATATCTAATTAACAGAGAACAATCTGTAATACTGGACGAGCATAAATCACTCCCCTATGCTATGCCATGTGTGGTACCTCAGGGATCATCACTTTCCCCGACCTTGTTTAACGTATATGTTACCCCATTGGATAAACTTATACGCTCCCTCTGTTTCTCTGCCATCTGCTACGCGGACGACACGCAAATTGTTGTCTCCCTAGCGTCAAAACCAGAGACTGTGGCAGCACGTTTTAACCTTTGCATGAGCCATATCATTAGCTGGATGCAGGATAACTGCTTGAAATTGAATACCGGGAAGACTGAAGTAGTTATGTTTGGAAGGGACACCTCCCTCTGGAATTCCGTTTGGTGGCCAGGGACAGCAGGGCCATGCCCCCAGCCCGTAAAGAAGGTAAAAAACCTTGGAGTCCTGATTGACGACCATCTATCACTGTCTGACCAGGTTAACAGTATCACTTCCTCGTGTTTTTACACTTTAAGAATCCTTCGGAAGATCCTTCCTTTTATTCCTATGCCCCTCAGGAAAATGGTTGTCACTGCCTTAATTTTGTCAAAAATAGATTACTGCAATTCGCTTTACCTTGTAGCCAAAAAGACTGTGATACATAAGCTGCAGACTTTGCAAAATGCTGCCGATAGGCTACTATTAAAATGCCCTAAATTCAGTCCTATAAGTCAAGTCATCCGGGAACAGCTGCATTGGCTGCCCATTCTGGCGAGAATTCAGTTTAAATCTATGTGTATAGTACACAAGACCCTGTATGGGGCTGGACCTGCCCAGATTAGTCAATACATTAAGCGCTACACCCCACAGAGAAGCCTCCGCTCGGCATCGGCGTCACTGCTTGTAGTGCCGAGAGTAAAGACGCTGAAGTGGGGTGGTAGAAGTTTCAGATATTTAGCCCCTAGGCTATGGAATTCCCTGCCCCTGCATCTTAGAAATCAAAACAATCTGCTACAGTTCAGGAAGGAACTTAAAACCTGGTTATTTCATTCGCACTAAACTGGCTGGTTGATTTCCTGGTATACCCTCTTTTGTTAGCAAGCGCTAAGACGCCACGGCATACATGTGCTCTATAAAAACCTTCATTTCATTTCATGCTGTCAGTGGCTAGCAAAAACATGAAACTACATACAATGGAGGTCTTTTCAGTGAAGAAAGACTCACAAGCGAGGTAAATATTGAGACATCACAAGGGTATTTAATACTAAAAACTCAGAGGGTTTATGGAAAGGGTAGAAAGGCTAAGCCCAGTGCTCGGAGGCCCTGCTCATAGGGTGAAACATTAATTGAGATTCAACTGCCACAATGAGCATTTTGGTCAGCGGAGCTGCTAGCTCCTTTAACCCCTTCACTTTCGTGATATTTGTGGCATCCTGCGCCAGATGCCTTCTAATTGTTTGCACTGATCTCGTATACCACACACAAAGAATAACTGAACTGCTTCGAAAAGCTTTCAGGGAGAGATTTGTGGTGTGTGGCTTAAACCTGCTACAAGTTGCTCTTAACAATGATTGTGTATGGGGTGGTAAATTTTTACAGTTATTAAATATAGTCTGCAAGGTCAGTGTGTCTGTGCATAGTTTTCGGGTGCAATTTACTGTAGCCAAGAGGGGTTCCGTTGGCTCCAGCAGCGAGGGGTTGTGAATGGGCTTTGACTGCTTATCGACACTGGTTTTAGGCATTCTATGTTTAGATGCTTTGGTTTTTCTTCAGTCGTACCTAATCAGTTTAAAATGTATTTTTTGAAATTCATTAGGTTAGCAGCACTGCCAAGGGGGGGGGGGGAGGAGGAGAAAGAAAGGAGGGAGTGAGTGAGTGAGTGAGTGAGTGAGTGAGTGAGTGAGTGTGTGTGTGTTTTTCCATACTCTGGTCACCAGACCAAGAAAGGTCATTCTCTTCTTGACTTGCAGTGGGGTCTGAAATGGTTAAAATGTTGCCCTGATTAGAGCAGTGGCCTGGTTTGCAGTGTGTGATTTTGTTCTGTAAATAAACTAGTGCTGGCCCCTCCAGGCTTTTGTAGGTGAAGCAAATTATTTTGAAGCAGATTCTGGTTGGGCTGCAAGCCAGTGGAGGTTTCTGCAATAGAGTTTTACTGGCTAGTGTTTTTAGCAGTTGAAACTGATGTGTATAGTAGTGTTTTCAACTCTTTGAAGTCTTTTTAAATGGCAATTGAATAGGCCTGTATATAAGGGGTTGCTCTAACCTACTTAGGAATAGATAAGAGCACCTACTTCCATTTGGTAGTGTTCTTTGGAGATGAAGGGAGTTTTTTTTGTTTTTTTTAAGTACTTTTAGTTGGTAGAAGGTGGACTACTGGGGATCAGCATCCTATATCAAACCTAGGTTTCTGACCTTCTGGCTTTTAATTAGGACAGGTCTCTGAAGAACATTGGGGTTGGGAGCGCAGAATGCTGAAATGTTTGAGTAAAGCCAGTAAACTCTTCTGTAGAGTGCCTCAAGGTAGATCCCTCAGCCCTACTCCACTAGCCAAAGTCATCTGCACCCACGGCATCAACTCAATCTAATTTGACGACACATAACTGTCCCTCTAAGACAAAACCCCCAACACAAGGAACAAGTTCACAGTCTGCCTGACTGATGCCGCCACATGGATGAAGTCCAACTGTCTAAAGCTCAACACCCACAAGAGAGTAGTAGTTACCTTCAGAAAAACATCTCACCCAAGGACTCCACCTGGTGGTCCGCCAACCTACACTTTCCCAAACCTCCCAGGCCAGGAACCTCAGGCTCATCATTGATAACAAGCTGTACCTGTCCACACAAGTCAATGCTGTCACTGCTTCCACACCCTGAGGATGCTGAGGAAGATCTTCAAATGGCTATTTATAAAATTCCCTCAGAGTCCCTATGCCTACAAATGTAAGTATTCACCTACTTGATTCAAAACTCCACCCTGGCAAAAGCAGAAACTGTACCACAGTGTGAGTGGAGCAGAGCAAGTTACTATCCAAAGGGACACACAAAGCCCAGCTGCTTTAGGTCATAGCAAAGGTCTTATCAAAGGAATTAATTATCCAGGAGCCATGAGGACCTTGAAACCCAGCAGATTAGAACCAACCAAGGCAACATCTGCTTGAATAGATATCTAGACCCATGGAACTGTCTCTTTGGTGGTTCTTCTTCAACTCAAACCTGCCCAGTCCTATCCCTGACTTAGTATCAGCCATTTATGACAGTTTGCTGCCCCAGAGAGATATCCTCTTCCTCTGCACCTTTAGATATTTGTCCTGTTGTCTATAACTGGTCATCCTAGTTTTAGAACCATTCGAATGACCCCTCCACAACTTACTGTTCCTTATTATTTGAATTTCCAGTGCCTGTCAATCCAAAATCTTGACCACAACCTGAAAGTTTGTCTATGGGCTTTTAAATGTTACTCCCTCCCCTTAGTTCTGGGACCTACTTTGGGGGTAAGCCCAACTCCTGCGGAACCATCTTTTTGAACTGTAACTGAGAAACCAATTTGGACTTTATCTGATCTTCCCCCTAACCATCCACTGTTGTGGATACTAACTACTGGACACCTGGTAGCTATTACCTGAACAACAAGACATTACCTGAATAACAAGACATTTATCAACTGGGACAGTGACAGTGTCACTTTTGGCCTTGAGTTGGGATCCTAGTTCCTCCTTAGTGCTTTTTGTTCACTTCGGTTTTTTGCGTTTTTGGACCCCTATCTTTTATTTCAACGAACTTTGCTCAAACTCATGGAATTGAACTACCTTTGCACTTTGGGTTGCTGACAAATTTTTAACATAGGGCAGGTATATCACAGCTAACGTGATACCTTGTACCATTCTGTTTAGCATCCCCAACTGTGGTAAATAAAGCTCAGAAAAACCCAATATTTTAGGAAGCCTGAAAACATCACCATATCATTTTCTTACAGGATAACTCAGGCCACAAAACCCAATGTTATTGGTAGTATAGCGTTTTATAGAATGAGTGCTTTAAGGGGCTGATTTAGCGTTTGGTGGAGAGGGTACTCTGTCGCACCAGCAGCGGAGGACCCTCTCTCTCTCTAAACTCAGAGCCCACCTTTCCGATTTAGAGGTGGGCAAGCCTTAGGTATGTCGATGAAGGAGCCTACTCCGGCTCCGTTGCCAAGATACTCTTCCAACGACCCTAAGGAGCACAGACCATTGGAAGTTAGCCATCTGATTGACCACCCAAATTAGAGTGGGTGATTACATGGCGTTTTTTGCTGGCCATCACCTGGTGGTGAGGGACAGTAAAAAAAATAATAATAATAACGACACCCACACCATGCGAGAAAACTCATGGTGTGGCGGTCATTAGGTTTTCATTTATCAAAAACAAACTCCCGCTTTGGGAGTTTGTATTTGAAAAATGAAAAACTTTGTAAAAATTTTGACGAGCGGCCATTATGTCTGATGGAACCGTCCGTCAAGCTTTTACAATCGTTCTCGCTGCTGTGTAGAGTTATCTGTGGGGCTGGCGTACAACTCTAAACATCGGAGGCAGAGATCCCTTTGGATGGCAGAAGCAATGTTCCCTGTCATCCCGACAGAGTACCCTCTTCTCGCCATACTCAAAATCTCCCCTAAATGTTTTGGAGGGGAATCTCAGCATCAGAATGTCCAACAGCCTTATCATTTCTAATTTTAAAAGTCTTATTATCCTTCCTGCAAATAAAATATATATATTTTTTCAAACCTATAACCCTGAATGGACACTGCGTTTATTGAGTGTAATTACACAGATGAAACAGGATTTGAATTCTAAGCTCTCTACCACCTCCATGAGTTAATGATATCTGAAATGCCACCCTTGTGTCGAAAGGGAATAACTTAGTTATCCAAAACGAGAGAAACAGAGCCTGAGTCCATGAGCCATGCGTGGTTAAAGAAAGCAGCAAGAGTTTATTCTGCTCAGAAACCACGGACTGCTACAGGACCCAGAAAAAAAGATCCCACTTTCCTGTCAACACATATGAGGTCTGTAAAGACACATGGTATCTCCTCAGTGCTAAAAAAAAATATGTATACCAGCTCTCTCCAACTCTCCTACAGACCTATGTAAGAAACCTTATAGGTATTCCTGTGTGCATATATGAGGTTGTCACAATATTTGCAGGAAGATATAAAAGCATCTGATTAGTTCTCTTAGGTAAGACCTATTTTTGGGTTCTCCATACACAAAAGATTCCTAGGAGTTCAGAATTCTATCAAAACGAGTGAGAGGTATCATTAGTACTGCTAACATATGAGATCTCATTGCTACTTTAGGAAGGATGTAAGGTCCCCCGCTCCGTAGACCGGATCAGAGGAAGATGTAGTTTGTATCAGATCCCACAATTTCTTCCATGTTGTCTAAACAATGAAATGGGTACTATTGCTTAGACAACATGCAAGTCAGTAATGATAGCTGGGCAGTATTGCAAGTATGAGTCGGGTAATACATCATGTAAGGAGAAAAGAGAAGTGTTTGTACTCACAGGTCAAATATGAGATAATGGAATCCTTCTTCAGATATACTGTCATGGAGGCGAACTGAAAAGAAAGGAATGGAGAGTGAGGTCAGTTTATTTAGCAGGATTTTTATCCACTCCACACTTGCAAACATGGCTCCACTTAAACTCAACTTCTGAAGCTTCGCCAACCTAGAAACTATAGTTCATACCTCAAGACAACTCCATCCAGTTTGACCCCACCTCAAAACAACCTAGCTTCACCCAAAGTCAGAACCAGCTTAACAAATCGCAACACAAAACAACTTGCCTCTTAACCAACTAAAAATGCCCTGGCTGCGCGCCAAGGTAAAACCAACCATGTTCATCCTTCATCCCAACTCTACTCAACTACAATGTCAATCCTAGACAAAATCACCTTTAGTGACCACAACACAATACCATGTGATATTATTCTAAAACAAAATTGTCGAGGTCCACCCCAACTGAAACTACTAAAATGCCATGGTGTGGTATCTGAATAGTGTTGTCAGAATATTGTGTCCTAAATATCGTCTTCAGAATGTCATCCAAATGGAGTTAACAATAGAAAGTCTACACCCAATGGGATGAAGTCTTTGTAGATTATATTTAAGACAAGATATTTATGTCACACAGCATTTCTCAATACAATATTCTGACATACAACCGCCCCACACCAAAACAAATCCGACTAGCCCCACCTAAATTCAAAACTACCTGGCTAAAACTCAATTCAAAAGCACATAATACCAACCTCAAATCAAACCTACCTGACCTTGGTTCAACTTCACCTCCAAACCACTTGATCCCACCTATGGTTCCCACCTGGCTAGCACTTTACTGGCCTGTCAGTATTTTCAAACTAAAATAGGTAATACAAACGGTCAAATGGACAAAGTCCACTATTTTTCTCATCGGAAATATTACACTTAAAGCAACTAATGCAACACAAAAGCACATTGAAAGTATCCTGGTGCTGTCTGAAGTACTCCTAAATGTTTCCTGAAGCAAACTGAGGCTGAATTGCAGTGTTCCAATAGAATGCAAAGGATTTTATAATAACTTTTAAGTAGCATCTCCTAGCCAATCCAGAGCTTTAAAACACATACAAGTGAATGTGTTTTATGAGAAAGGCGATGACCCCGGTCCCACCTCAATTCAAAATCACCCATCTTCGCTCCAACTCGAAATTCACTCAGCTACACCCCAACTCAAAAACATCCATTCTGCCTACAACTTAACATTACCCTCATTCCCAGCACAAACGGTTAGGGCTGCACCCAAACAGGTCTCACCCCTAATTCTAGACCCCCAATTCTAACCCCAAAGTAAACCATACATCTTCGTACCCCAAAAATATTACTCTTCACCTCTTTTAAAAACACACATCATTCCTACAATTCAAACTTTATTTTCCTCACCCCAATTCAACATCACCCAGACAATACCAGTCAAAATTTTTTTAAAAAAAGACTCAGCCCAACCCAAATTCAAACCACCAAGCATGATTCCAACTTAAAAATACATGGCCCACCCCTAATTGTAAACTACCCTGTCTCAATTGAACTCAAACGTATCTAGTGCCGTGCCAAAACATACGTCAGCTGACACCATCCCCAACACCCAACTCTTCACTGCTCAAATAGACCGGTCCCCACCTCTACTCAAAAGCAAGCATCCTCAACACAACTCTTAACATTTAGGCCGTAGCTAGATTAATTCCCATCCCCATCAAAACCACCAAGTCCACTCTAATCCAGATCTCCATGGAAACACACCAATTGAGACTCGCAACACTACACGACAATTCACACCTCCTTGGAGACTTGTGTCACGCACCCAAAATCAAAAACGATCAGCTTCATCCCAGTTAAACACCACCTAACTAAAATGTGCTCATCCTCGCCGCCAATGAAACATTCTTTGCCACACACAACCTCAAATATCACCTCAAACCCCATTCTAATTCCAACCCACGCAGCCTCACCCGAAATGCTAATAGGCCCACCACCACAACTGAAACCCACATGATGCTCCTATGCCAATTTAAAATCAATCACTGTAACTCCATTTCAAAACTACTAGCCCCAGTCTGGCTTAAGTGAACTGGGTCCCGCCAGGTATTAAAAGTCACGCTGAAATGGACCGCTTACTTTACAAGCAGAAACACGGATCCATTTCTCAACACCGACTCTAACCACTCGAGATAATCCATGTCAGTAATGCAGTCCTTGTTTACATTTCACGTCTTACTTCAACTTGTATTTCCTATGACTGTTTGCTTTACCAGATGTTGTGCTTCTGTAGTTTGTTTTGTTCAAACAACATTCGACTCTTGTGCAAACCCGAGGCGCCTCAGACGTCTGCGTGAGTTCAGGTTGTGGGCGTGATTAAGGGGCACGCTTGAGCGCGCTGAGGCTGAAGGCAGTGTGTTTTTCTCACAATGCTTAGTGTCAGTGGGTGAGGAATAGGGTGACCAACTGGCATGGGTGCAAATTCAGGACAGTCAGTGTAAAAATTCAGGACAAAGGGTCAAAATTCAGGACAAAAATTCAGGACAGGAGTTCAAAATTCAGGACATTACTTAGGGATAAAAGATAAGTTTTACAGACTCATCAGAGGAGGTCGCGCAATAGTATAAAAGTAAGTAAATAGACAACCACTTAAGTACAAGTCAAAATAAGTTTATATTAGTTTGAAACAATTGTGCACTTCACAGTTTTTCAGTATGCGGGCAGCTTTGAGCAACTGTGCAGGTCTTTTTGTGGTATTTCATATGATAATAATCTTTGTATATGGTTACTGCACTTGGTTGTCCACTCTGATATTTTGTTTACAATTCATGGTCCTGAGCAGGCATGTTTGGTGAGAGAAATAGTTGGGAAGATCTACTGGGATAGACATTGTGTGATGTTAAGCGGCCCACATAGGATGCAGCTAATTTGGACCTGCAGTGCTGGACTAGAGTACAGTCCTCCGAGTGACCAGATTTATTTGTCAGATAGCTTCAAGCATTCCATTTCTGTTCAGCTGGTGATGACTGGTACAGGGGCTGGTATAGTATTGAGTGATGGATAAGACCCATAGCGGAGAGGTCTTGTATAAGGGTAAGAGCATTAAGCAGGAAAAGGGAGTTATTAACCAGACTGCATGAGCTATAATTGACTGCACACTGCTGAGTGTAATGGTATTATTGTGGGTCAGAGCGGTTAGATAGGTGTTGACATTGCTATATCATGCCCTGGCTAGCCATATATCAGTCCTCCTTATTTTAGCTGTAGATTGGAAATAGTATACTGATTGGGCCATTTCATTTCTGCGAGTTTTAAACTGCAGATTCTCATTGATGCACAGAAGTGTGCTATAGACTAGAAACTGTATACGCTGTTGAGGCATTATTGTAAGGCAGAAGGAGGCACTATCTGTTACATACAGAACGTTTTCTATTGAAATGGAAGCAAAATGCCATCATTCAGTTTTACTGATAAATCGATATAGCGCACAAATACTAATGTGTGGAAATGTGGTTTCAGCAAATATGTATCATTTGAACATCACCACGTAAAGTGTCTTGATTGTTTTGATCCTATTAAAACTCTGTTTCCAGCACACTTCTGAATTACAAACAAGGGGTCCATTTGTCGTTTCCTAACTGCTGATATGTTTTGAAACATTTGCACAGTTTATTTACTGACATTTAAAAGTTGTTGTGTGTTACAAACTGACAGCTCACAGCCTTTATTTTCGCACCCTGAAGAAAATTTGGGAAAACATGGTTCATTCTACAACACATTTGTCATTATATATCAATTGTATTAGCTTCTAAAGCATAGTAAATAATGACTTTACTGTGCACCAGGATATGACAATCTTTGATGGGGCTCTTCAATGATTGCCTCACTATCACAAACAGTGCCTGTCATCTTTCCACAGCCCCTCTCTCGCATGTATTTCATTTTTTTATAGACCTTCTCATACCAGTATAATATGTTGGCGCACTTTACATCACACACATACAGAGACAATGAATCATACATGTGTAAATCAGTGTATAGAACATGTTACATAAGGCAAAGGACACTACAAGGTGTAGGATGCACATGTCACCTATACTGGTAGGCATTTTTGAAGTACGCTTGGTCTGAAAAAGAACAAACTCAGGATTCAGAACTTAGCACCGTGATTAGAGTTAACTTTAATGATAAGAATTTATTCCTACCCTAACAAACCTTTTTAGCAACATCAGGATAATGAAAGACTGGGAAGAAAACATAACTTTGTAACCTGTACCATGCAGATTGCATGCAGCTCTTTGATGGAAGTTCATAGCTCCCTGCTAGATTAAGTAGGTAATTTATGAAATGCATAGTAGCAAAAGAATCTCAGTGACAAAAGTAGTAACCCACTGAGATCTGCACATAAAATACTATTCTATGATATGCATAGTACACTTCTTTGCAGCAGGCATATTAACCCTCTGTGCTACCTTAGATGATTCAAAACTCCCATCTCGCTCCTGCAGGTACATTAGTCACCAGACACTGGTGAACCACACCTGAATATAAGTGAGGCCGCTTTTTTATTGTTGCCCGAAAACTGCTGGATTTACAAGGAACTTTGCAGTGCCAGCCCCCAGTAACAAAACTGCCCCCCCCCCACCTTTCCAGCCTCCCAGGGAAACGCCTGATGCCCGGTCCAGCCAGTCCTGCCTTGCTACCACCCTCCAATGGTGCCCCTCATCTTCACATAGACCCTCTCTCATGTGTATTTAATTTCTTTTATAGTGCTTTTATAGTGCTTTTATAGTGCTACTCATCCCAAATATGTTACATCACACACATATTATATACAGACGATGACTCATATAAATGTGAAAGTCAATGTATAGGAAATGTTGCTTAAGATAATGGGGGTTACATGGTGTAATCATAATTTCATCTATCATTCAGTCTTTCACCATTCATTCTGTCCTTCCATCTGTGTGCCCATCCATGTCCATATTCAACCATTTACAAACCTATCCATCATGTATCCTTTCATCCATCCTTTCACTCATCCATCCCTCCATCCACCCTTTTACTCATCAATACATTATCCATCCATCCACCCTTTCACCCTATCCATCTGTACACTCATCCATCCACTCTTCCACCCATCCGTCCATCCAGCCATTTACCCATCCAGTCATCCTTTCACTTACTCATTCATCCACCTAGTCACTCATCCTTCCATCCATTCACCCATTCAGTCATCCATCCACCCATCCTCCCTTTCTCTCTCCATCCCCCTTTCACATAGCCATCCACCCACTCATCCATCTACTCATCCTCTCATGAAGCCATCCATTGACCCTACCACTCATCCATCCTTTCACTTATCCATCCATCCTTTCTCTCATCCATCCACCCTTTCACTCCTTCACTCATCTATCCATCCATTTGTCCATCTACCCACCCTTTCACTCACTCATCCAGCCTTAAATCCACCCTTTCACTCATCCGTCCATCCATTCACCCTTTCACTTATCAATTCATCAAGCCATCCATCATTTCACTTATCCATCCACCCATTCACTCGCCCATCATCCACCCTTTCACTCATCCATCCATCCTTTCACTTATCCTTCCATCCTTTTACCCATCCATCTACCTTTCCACCCATGCATCCATCTATTTACCTTTTCTCTCATCCATCCTTCCACTAACTCATCCATCCATCCTTTCTCTCACGATCCATCCTTCCTTTCATTCATCCATTCACCCTTTCACTAATCCATCCAGCCATCCATCCCTTCACTTACTTACTCACTCACCTTCTCACATTAATTATGAGCTGAGCTTTTGTCTGCAGAGTTGCAGACAGAAGAGGCCCATCAAGAACTCCACCCTCGCTGTAGTTCCTAAAGCAAGGGGTGGGGATTGGGGAGGGTTCACTATGCCCCTGCACATAGGTAATCTGAAAAAGAGGAAGGCATGAGTCATGCATGATGCAATGTGCCAGGACGTGAGGCGACTGTGACATGGTGTTGGTTCCAGAGCTTTAATTGGGATGAAAAAACTAGGGGGTGGGGGAGTCTCTCCAAAGGGGGTGTTGGATAAAGGGGAGCACGGTGAACTGAAAATGCTCGAGGCCTACCGTGAACCGAAGGTAACGCCGGTGGGCCGGCAGGACGGGGATGTGGAAATAGGCGTCCTGCAAGTCCAACGCTACCAACCAGTCTCCGGGGTCGAGGGCAGTCAAGACCTGAGCTAGGGTGAGCATCTTGAACTTCTCCTTCCGGAGGAAGCGATTGACGTTCCGGAGGTCCAAGATAGGACGCATGTCCTCCTTGTCCTTTTGGGCACCAGAAAGTAGTGGGAGTAGCAACCACGCCCTACTTCTGGGGTCGGAACATGCTCGATGGCCCTCTTGGCCAAGAGGGCCGTGACTTCCTTCTGTAGAAGCACCAAGTGATCCCCTGACATGCGGTGGAATTGAGGTGGCATGGCTGGGGGGTGGTCTCGAAGGGGAGGGAGTAGCCCCTTCGGACAATGTCCAAGACCCACTTGTCCGAGGTGATGGGACGCCAGTGGTGAAGGTGATGGCGGACCCTGCCCCCGACTGGCGTGCTGTGCACCTGAAAGGAGGGACTAGGAGGGCTTGGAGGCCGCGGACGGGTTGGAGGTGGTGGCCTGACCCGCACGCTGGTTGCCCGAACCGCCACGGCGGTATCCACGTCCTCGGCCACGCGAAGGCGCTTGCTGCGCGGGCCGTTGGCCGGGCTGTGGACGTGACTGGGCGCCCCTTCCGTGGCCACGAAAGGGGCGAAAAGCAGACGTTTGCGGAGGGCGCACAACAGCAAGGCCCAGGGACTTAGCAGTAGCCCGTGAATCCTTGAAACGCTCCAGCGCATGGTCCGCCTTTGAACCAAAGAGACCGACTCCATCAAAGGGCATGTCCATGAGAGTATTCTGGACATCCCCTGAAAAACCAGTGGTTCTCAGCCAGGCGTGGCGACGCAGCGCCACCGTCGTTGCAAGCGATCTGCCCAGCGAGTCGGCGGTATCAAGGCCACAGCGGATGGTATACTTAGCCGCATCACGCCCTTCCGCAATAGCGCGGGTAAGCAGTGTCTGGACCTCCTCAGAACACTGCGGCAAAACATCAGCCACCGAATCCCACAGGGAGTGGGTGTATCGGCCCAAGAGGCAAGCGGTATTAACAGACCGCAAGCCAGCACTGGAGGAAGAGAAAGCCTTCTTCCCAAAGTGATCCAGGCGCTTGGATTCCCTATCCGGAGGGGCGGTAGGGAAGGCTGTTTGGGAGGCAGAGGCTTGGACAACCAAGCTCTCAGGGGTGGGGTGTTGGGAGAGAAACAGGGGGTCGCCCGGAGCCGGGCGATGGCGTCGGGCCACGTTCCTATCCACAGGAGCCCCTGTGGTGGGTTTGGACCAGGCACCCAAAAGAACGTCAGTGAGTGCATCGTTGAACGGCAGCACAGGCTCCGAAGAGGAGGCCGCCGGCTGAAGCACTTCAGTCAGGAGGTTAGTCCTGACGGCCACTGTAGGCAACTGGAGATTTAAGGCTCCAGCAGCTCTACGCAACACCGTTGCAAAATTAGCCCCCTCCTCCGTTGCCACGGGAGGAGACAGCATGCCAGAGTCGGGGAGGTATCCAGCCCACTGGCATCCCCAAGTTCCTCAACCCAGTCCGGGTCAAACTCGCACTGTTGTGTGAGAGGGTCGTCAGACCCCTCCCAGCTCTCCTGGTCCTCCTCAGGTTGAAAAGATGGAGGAGGAGGGACATAAGGGACCCAAGGCCTCATCGGGCGCCGGAACCGGCGTCGGGCGACGCCGGTCCGGCTCCATGTCCGGACCCGGGGAGAACCGGGAACGACGCCGCCCGGAGCCCCGGACGGCGTCGGAAACGGCACCGGGGACATCGGCGTCGGCGGAGGCGTGGTTAGGTCAACCGGCGTCGATGGAGGTTGCGGCACCACCGGAACCGGGGTCGAGGCCGGGGCCGGAGCCGAGGCCGGGACGAAGGCTGGTGGGACAGGCGACGCCGGGACCGGAGTCGACGGCGACGCCGGAGCAACCCCATCTGGGCCCGCGGGGCCCGAAGGCGCACCGGAGGGACCTTGAGGCCCGAAGAGGCGGGCCATGGCCGACAGGAATTTCTGCTGCTCGGCCGGAGTCGCCCCCGAACCCGGGAAGGACGGGTAATGCGGGGGCAACTCGACAGGCACGTCCGGGGCCGCGGGGGCGGGGACGGTGCCGACAGGGACCTCAGCCGAGTCGCGCGACCGGCGAGGCGAAGTCTTAGAGCGATGACGCCGCTTAGACTTCTTGTGCTTCGACTTACCGGAGGAGCGCGAAGACTTGGATTCCGACGAACGGCGGGGACTCCGCGTCCGGCCCCTCGACCTCTCCCGGGACCGGGGCTTGCTGCGGCGCGGAGCCGACTGCCGGACTTCAAGGAGCTTTCGAGACCGCTCTCGCAAAGCCTTCGGATGAAGTTTCCGGCAGTCAGGGCACGACTTCGTGTCGTGGCCTCGGCCGAGGCAGAAGAGACACTCGAGGTGGGGGTCCGTGATGGACATCATACGACCACATACCTCGCAGGGCTTAAAGCCGGGCATCCCTACGACACCTTAGGAGTCGTGAAGACTCGTTGAAGAGAACAGTGAAAAATTTCACAAAAAGATAGTCAAAAAGTGACTAGGGCACTGCTCTTCCCGGATCTGCGCTTACTGGCGCGGAAAAAGAAGAACTGACGTCAGCGCGCAGGGGCGGCGCCTAAGTACTGCCCGCGACGTCATCCCGGCGATCACGACGCCGACGACGGACGCGGAGCCGCACGACGCCGCCTACCGACGCGCAAGGGTACTGCTACGCAAAAAACTTTCCGGATCCAGCCTGACGCCTGGGGATATTCTAAGGTAAGGAATCTGTCACTAACGTGTCTCTTTCAGATATTAGCAACACCAATAGCTCAAACTTTCAGTAATGCGAGACCTATTACATTGCAAATGCTTCTGTGATTCTGGGCAAATCACTTAATGTCCACATGCCTACCAAAAATGAATGTGTCCTTGTGTAATGTAACTCTTCCTCATGTAAAGCACCCCAGTACCATCGGGTCGAGTTTGCGCTATATAAAACTGCAACAAAAAAAAAATTAATATACACACTCCCCGGAGCTACATTTGGACATGCAGTTGCAGAGATGCCAATGTTTCTTAGAAGTCCTCGTGAACATAAACACTGCAGAAGGTAAAAGACAGCATTCCTCAAAACACATACAAAGCAGCTCAGACATACCATTTCGTACATTATCACGGAGCTCACAAAAGTACCAACCACAATGGAAAACATTTAAATTCATGCTGAAAAGAAATGCTCCTATTTAATTACTAAGTCACTTACTTGTAGCATGTAGCTGCCGCCCTTTACACATACAGCTCGACATGGCTGCTGCCATCTCACAACGCTCCGGCTGGAATTGATTTTGGGGGACAGGACGGGGAGATTAAATGAAGTTGAAGCCCCACCCCTCCCTTGAAAGGAGCTGCGCTGATCGTTTGGCAAAGGAAAAAAAATGCAGAGTCCGAGATGATGGTAAAAAAGGAGCCACCAGAGCAGTGCTCTTATTTAATAAGTTATTTAATTAGATGTAGCTGCCGCCCTGCCTGGAAACGCTTGCAGCTATTTAAATGTAGAGTCCAGGGTGAAAAGTGTTGTGGGGGCTGGCAGCTCAGGGGGTGGTATGGCGCACTATAAAGTGAGTATGCTGCGTTTCAGTATTTGCACGTGTTTTTTTTTTCCTTTGTGCGTCATTCTCTCACTTGTAATTAAATTAATTGCAGTTTAAAGGGTAGCGTGTTACCAGCCACGTCTGCCTGCGCGATTGATAGTGACTGTCAGCGAAGAACCCCGCTCCTCTTAATCCGCTCGTTTTCTCTTAATCACAATTCTCTCCAGTTGCTTTTATGGGAGCTCAGTGGGCAAGATGAAGCATTAGTTGACAAACTCCTATACAAGGGACACGTTCGCAAGGTCACTTGGGTAGCTAATCACGGAGCAACAGCTACATCCAATATGGCCGTCACGCCTGTTTGGCTATTTAGTAGTATGTGGTCTAGTTATCAATTTACTCCTCCGCCTTCTCTTTAGAGCCGCACGTATGAGTGAGGCAGTGGCTTACGCATGCGCGAACGCTGGCAAAGCGGTAGCTGAGGCGACGAGTGGCAACAAACACCGTACATACGAGCGCAAAGGCGGAATCGGTAGTAGCCGAGGTGGCGGCTGGCAGCTCAGGGGGTGGTATGGCGCACTATAAAGTGAGTATGCTGCGTTTCAGTATTTGCACGCGTTTTTTTTTCCTTCGTGCGTCATTCTCTCACTTGTAATTAAATTAATTGCAGTTTAAAGGATAGCGTGTTACCAGCCACGGCTGCGTGTAACACTCGCAGACAGGAGATGTGCACACGTATGGTGCGAGCAGGAGTTGTGATAACGCCACGAGCCGTACGCGTGCACATCTCCTGTCTGTTAAGCTTTGGCACAGACAGATGATGTGCACGCGTACGGTTTGCGGCGTTATTACAACTCCTGCTCGCACCATACGCGTGCACATCTCCTGTCCAGGACTTGCCATACACGTGCACATGTCCTGTCCCCCTTCGCAGGCAAGTCGGCAACAATAGATCTCGCTTACGCGAGCAGCGCATGGCGCTGCATCGCTAGGCGAGACCTAAAAGGAGTATAACCAAAAGACAGCTCACTGTCTGTATGGTATTGGGACATAGGCACGAGAAGGAAATTATCCTTTCTTAAAAAGACCCCTCACTCACCAACCTAGTTGGTGACATGCTTCATCATTGGGGTCCCACCCGAATAGCCGAATGTCATCCGGGTGTGCTGCGACACCTGATTACAGTGGAGCTGGTTATTTTAGTGATGTGAAAGTAAGTGACTAAGTGATTAAAAATTGGCCAGATATGACCCGCTAGAAAAGCTTTATTCTGGGGCAACTGGACAATGTTAAAAAGATGGTTGGGATGTCATGTAAGGTTATATTGGCCCTTAGGTTTCCCTCAGTGAAAAAATGTGTATAAGAGAGTGCAATAAAAGGTCTACATGTTTCAACCTCTAGTTGGTACTACTAGGTTTTCTTCAGGACCAATGAACTTGACCCGGGAGGTATACACTCGCTAAGGTGTACCCTACCCTTGGTCAAATGTGCCTAACCATGTACTCACGGTCAGGTATCCTTTAGTTCCGTTCGAAAAAAAAAAAGGGAAAAATATTTAAAGCGCGACCTTCGCGTGCCTCATGGGAGTCGGGGTCGTGGCGAATAACTCTATGCACGATTTCGTGAAGCTATTCACCGGCTGCTGCGCCTACCCATATGGACCCGTCGCCACTCGTGGCCTGAAATCGACTTGTGCTGAATAATTTGCCATTCCAGAATGAAAGAATAATGTGAAGGCATGACTAATGATAATGAAATAACGATAATGGACTAGTCGAATTGTGTTGACACAGTATGGATCTCCCCGATGCGCCGGGATGTTTGTTAAGGTTATTGTTCTAAGCATATTATACTGAAATGACCCCTCCATGCCGAATACGGTAATTATCAGGAAATGCGTAATACATGAATGTACTTTGAATACTGCTATCTTTTCATATATATTGTGCTGTAAAGCTAATAAAAAATTGGTTAAAAAAAAAAAAAGGCAGGAAGTGTAGGGTGGAGAGAGAAGCGCGAGGTGGAAGCATAACTATATAGCTTTTGGTGTTTGGTAACCCGGGTGCTTCTAACAAAAAACTCTGGGCCTATATAATGTGACCCTTAGCCGGGCTGCAACGACCCTTAGCCAAGCTGCAACGACCCTTAGCCGGGCTGCAACTGCCCTTGCTATTCCATTTCATGCACCACATAGGTCTCTGCAAACGCACCGGATTCCTGGTCTTCCCCACCCTGTGAAACCCCAATTCTGGGACCAAGGAAAGGCTCTGCCAATGCTCCTGCTTCCTGACCTTCAGTGCCTCTGCTATTCCAGCACTCGTACCCCATTCAGCTGTCTGTGCAACCCGCCTGCTCTGCCTCACTGCTGCCATTAAAGCACCAGAACCCAGACACAGACCTGCCAACGCGCCTCACTCCGAACCAGCAGGGCCACTGCTGCTGCAGAGCGGGGACCCACGCACCTCTGTGAATATACTTGTTGTAAGAGAGGAATAAATAGCTACTAATTCTGTGTTGGGAAATTCTCACATCAAGAGAACGACGAAGGATCGTGCAAAGCCCTAGTTGGAAGGGTATTCACCTACATCCAGAGTCCCAACAGAAGTCTCCAGTACTTACAGGGTACTGAGGACACTGACCAACTCTGAGCAATGTACTTGAAGAGCTGCCCAGCTTTGATAAGGTTCTGACAACACTGCCCAGCTCTGACAAGGTACTGGGGACACTGCTCAGCACTTAATGTAGTGAGCGAGCTACTCAGCACTCAGCAATGTACTTAGATATCTGTCCATCACTGACATCGTATTAAGGAAGTTGCTATGTACAATGTATGAAAAGAGCTGTGCGGCACTGAGCAATGTCCATCCATTCACCCTCAAAGTACTGGTGAAGCAGCCAGCTACCTTCACAGCAGCAGGCGAAGGTACTGGGAGCGGGGCAAATAATCTATCCCGAAGGGCTTGGTCATTTCTCACCTCTTCGCTTGCATCTTCATGCTGAGAGCATCCAGACATCAGCCTTCTCAGTCGATACAATCCTCGAGCCTCGTCCAACCACCACAGCATGTCTATTGACTGGCCTGCTCTGGAGGTGCCAAATCCTCCTGGAGGTACCAGCAGCTAGTGAGGTTTTCAGACCACTGCGAGCCATGCCCATGCTGGGATTTCTCCCCTGAGAGTCAGAGTCTGTGTTTAGCCTATGGGTCCTATGGAGGTCCAGCCAAGGCATGACGTACTGAGAAGACATCACCTCTCGCTAGTAGCACATTGTCCACATGGTGAACTTGTCTCCTCTGCTTCCAATCTCGTATTCTCCTTGATACTGTAGAACTGACAATCCTGGAACGTTTCACTTTCACTGATCACTTTGACTCGCCCAGTTGTAGCACTGGCAACAGGATTTATGTTTTTGGAAAAACTGAATATTGTGGGAACTACAGACGTCCTTGCAGGTTTTAAGGATACGAGGTATAGTAATCCTACCTCACAGTTTCACAGAAGGGTGATTTTCCCCCGCCCATGGTATATAGGCTTGATGGAGCAGGAACTCGCAATGAGACCTGCTCGGAAGCAATCTCCTCACCGTATTAATTTATTAAACTTTGTATTGTTCATACTAACAATTGCATACACGAATACAAGTAGAAAGGAAGCTTGCCTATGTGTTTTAACTAATAAATAACGCTTGTCTAATCTAAAATGGCCGCTAAAGCACGGGAAACCTATTGCGCATGTGTCAACCATATCACGTGGTGTGACGTCTTTCTTTGCTTGGAGGGAAATCCTTGCTTCTGCGCAGTGTGTATTAAAATGGCTGCTTAATGTTTTCATGTGCTGCTGCTTGCTCATATGTTGCAATTAAACTGTGGTATTCTAACCCTATTAATGCGGGATAGAATTTATAAGTAAATGGGAATAGAGTAGAAAGAGTGGGTATACAGTGAAACAATTTATTTGTGATTTTAATATTTTCTTCTTTGACTTTTACTAGTTCGTAAATTGGGCCTGGGGTTGGTGAACTGAAACTCGAGAGACAATGGTTCTGCGCATGCGTCCTGCGTGGCTGCCCAGAGGAAAAGATTAAGTCAACCTGGACGTCGTCCAAGGCCATGACCTGCTGGCCAACACTATTGTACCCACGATGTCCCTACCGAAAAGAAACAATTTATATGAACAATGTATTAAACTTGTCGTGAGACGGGTGGGAAATAAAGCAAATGTATTAATTGTGATGGGCGGTATTTCTAAAACAATGGGCTTAAAGAAATTGAATTAAATCGATATGGTGTGAGGATCAACCCCCTGTCCCCGTCCAATCAGAAGTAGTGGGCCCATATTTTTGCAACATTAATGGGAGGTACATGGGTGTAGAAGGGTATAACAGATATAGAATTAGCTAATTAGAGAGAGGAGAGGCTAGCACAGAAGCACAGAGAACAGGCGTTGGCATTAGGACGCACGAGCTCCAGTCATACAAGCTGATCGATTGCAGACTGAATCGCTGTCCAGAGAGGTCCTGAGGAGGGGGCGGCGGAGTCCATTAGAAGGAAGACACAGGAGAATTCGAGGAGAAGCGAAGTATCAGAGAGGGGAACGACGCAGGCGTCGTTGATAGAGAGGTCACCGGTCCTGTCCTGAACCTGGAGGAGGTCTTTGCTCTTCATCCTTCCTGGGTCCTATTTTTCCAACTCCTTGGCCAAGGGGTTTGGTTCTCGCACTTTTAGGTAAATATAAATGCAACCCTTAGTTGCGCTGCTGTCTCTATCTTCTTCTTTCTGAGGGACTGTCATTGATCGAAAATTGATTAATGGGCTTCATCCTTGATATGCGATTAAGTATCATGTGGTTCTGTACTTTACTCTGCTAAATCTTTAGATAAACATTTAAAAAAACTTCCTGACTCAGTGATTATTTCAGGATTGTGAATTGTAATGAATGTCACTCATTTTAAACTTCCCAATTAATAAGGGGTCCATCGGTAAGTCATTACTCTTCAATCAAGAAAAGCAATTGGTAGCAGGGATTTTGATAAAGAGTACAACTGACCCACCAGCGGAAAATGCTAGCGTAGTATGAATGTATGGGCCCAAGTGAGTATTTGGTGTATGAATGCTCGTTGCTAGTAACCCGCTGGATCAGTTTTCTGGCTAGCAGAGGATGGTTTTGGTTATACTTTGTTAACTGGGTAATGAGAATTGTACTTTTATGAACTAACATCCGTTATTTGTTTAAAAGTCTGTTTTATGTTGTCCAGAATTCCCCGGAGGAAAATTGAATAGCGGGTGGTAAGTGGAAGCCATACTGCAGTGAGGTTATCTGTCAGGCAGAAATAGTACTGAAAAGTTAAGTAGGGCTATCAGTACTTGTTAGGGACTCTGTGTGTAAGTAATAGCAAAGGAATACGCTGGTAAATTTGATGTTATATCACCTAGAAAGGGTAACATTGAAGAAGTAACAGGTATTTCTGATGCTTGCGTGAAGAGTAAGCGGAAGGTTTTTTTTACTCGTAGTGTATGTTTAGTAAACGGAAAGGTTTTACTAAGTGTGAACGAAACTATCTTTTTCAATTTAGAGAAACTGGCACGATAGCGAATGTTTTATGTTGTTACTGAATTTTAATAAGAAGCGTAGAGAAAATAAAGTTTTGCGTACGACTTTGTAAAGGGAGGGTTAGTTGCCGGAGAGGGAACTGACGTTGCAAAAAGCAGCGCTGGGATTGGTTGAAACAGCGGGCGTGGAACGACTCTTGTAAAGGAGGGGTCAGTAGTCAGGAGTAGTACTGACGTCACAGGTACCGCGCTGGGATTGGTCAAAACAGCGAGGGACAGAGAAGCGCAGATTGTAAAGGAGGGGTTGGCAGACAAACGTCACAGAAAGGCCGCGCTAGGATTGGTTCAGAGACAAAAGTTAGCTGGAATTTGAATGGTTGTTACTATAGAAGTCGAAATCCTAGTGGATAGTGGAGATTGTATGTTAAAACGTGATCCAACTTTAATAGGAATTCGTCCGGATAGGAGATTCCTAGGCTTTGCAGAATATAATTTTATACACCGAGATTTACCCAAAATGTACGGAGAGAAGAGAAAAATGTCATTTCTACAAAAGATTAAGAATTATTTTAAAAAGGATAAACCAATCAAAACTAGAGAAGGAATTATCATTCCACCAGCTAAAACGCCCGCTTCATTCATGTTGATGGAGAGAGGTTATCATACATGCGTATGGTTAGAAAATTGGATAGAATGTACCAAAAATGATGGAATATTAGCATTCCCCGAGAATGGTACTTTCAATGGGAGAAGTCTTCAAAATTTGAGATTGAGGATGAATGACTTAGAGCCCAGACCAAGATTAACCCAATACGAAGCCCTAGAGGAGTGGGAAACCGAGGCATTTGAACGTGACCGATCCAGAAGTAATAGGGGTTATCAGGGATTTTTTCCGAGATACCAAAATGAGTCAAGGGACGGTCAGATGAAACAGTGGAGAAGAGCGATGCTTACAGAAGGTTTATATCCAATATTAATGGCAGAAGAATCGTCAGGGAATAAATGCACCGAAAAGACAAAACACTTGACTAGATTTGGAGATTCCGAAGATAAATTTATGGAAGAAATATTAAAGAACCCGCCACCATATCAGGAAGGGACAAGTGGATGCACCCCAAGTGCACCACTGTTAAAGACCCCATTGGTACCGTAAGTATTACATAAGCCCCCAGTTAGTAGGGTACTTCATGATAAGGAAAAGGAAACAATAGATAAAAACAGAGCAGAATTAATACAGAAAGTAACACAATTGAGTGTTCATCCTGATTCACTGACCATACCTGTAACAATTGGTCCAGTGGTTCCCTTATATGGTGACAAAGTTATCCGAAACCATTAGCGATGCCCACACCTGTAGAAATGCCAAAACCCGACCCTGTAATAATTGATGATCAATTTAGTGATTGTGAATCTATGATATCCTTAATGGATTTGCCTATTCGGGGATCTATAAATAGTACTCCTAGAAGAATAACACCTGCTTGCTCAAAAGATGTGAACATAGTAACCTCATCAGGATCCAAAAGTGCCACCGTAGTTACACCAGAAGACTTAGAAAGGTGGGCACAAGGATCAGACAAACAGAGTTCTCCTACAAAGATTATGGACATTTACAAATTAAAGGTTGAGTTAGAAGAAATGATAGCAGGAAATGTAGGGGTAGATCGTCTAAATACTTACGATGAAGAAAAACTATTGTTCGTGTGCAGAAGTATCACAAGAAATGTAAAGATATTCCATGAGAAGTTATCAGATTTGGCTTTACAGATGGGAATTGAAATAGGGAAGTCAAAAGTGTTACAGAAACCCTATAGAGCAGATTTTTCTGACAAAGATTTAGAAAACATGAATGCCTCTGGTCGAAAATTACAAGTAAAGGAATTAATGACAGTTTTACAGAAATGGGGAGACTTAGAAAAATGGAAAATTAGATGGACAAAGAAAAAGGAAGAGGCAAGATACAGTAGAACCACTTCTGAATATTTAATGAAGGAAACAGGGAAAGCAGATCAAATGTACCCGATGCGAGAAGTTCCAGGAGGAGGATATGTACATGTCCCATGGAGCAGACAGGATATTTTGTCATTTACGAATGATTTTCCAAAGTTGAGAGAAAAACCAATAGAATGGTACAAGCAGGTTGAGAGGTTTGTGAAAGTGTCAAAAGTATTATTGAAAGACTTGGTTGTTTGACATAGTGGTACCTGCCGATTTATGGACAGATTGTAAAATCACAGTCGATTGGCCAAGTGAAGAGTATCCTAGAGATCCAAAGACAGGTGCCCCGTCAAGTGATGTAATGAAAAAGTATCAGCAGGTAATAACTTACCTGAAGGGGAAAATACCACCAAAAGAAACAGATTGGGTTTAAATAGACAGAACTACCCAAGAAGCCAGTGAATCGGTACATGCGTATTACGAACGTTTATTGCAGGTATTCAAACAGTGTAGTGGATTTGAGGATATTGTAGATAAAAACATGAGTCAGTTTGTTTACCGATTTGTTTATGGACTAAAACCAGAGATTTGTCAGATGATTAAGCAGCACATGTTGTGCTGGCAAGGGAAACCGATTGACGAGATCTTGAAATATGCTAAATATTGTGGAGATGACATTGAGGATAGGCACAAGAAACTGCAAGAGAAAGTGATGTGGGCTCAGGTAAAAATGGCTGAGCGACAGGGAATTAATTTGGATAATCCAAGTGATAATCAGGGAAAAGATTCTGGAACGAATGGTGACACTGGGAATGGTGGAAAAATGAGAGGACGAATGAGCAGAGAAGAGGCTAAAAAGAAATTTCCTTGTCATGGATGCGGAAAATTGGGGCATTGAAAGGATGAATGTAAAAAGATTCGAAATAATAATGGCCCAAATCAAAATTTAAATCCACAGACGCAGAATGACTCACAGCAGGGTGTAAATCCTCAGAGTCAGTTGCCACCTGCACCTATACAGGGTAATGTAAGCAGAGCAAAGCACGGTACAGACGTCGGATATCAAGGAGGAAGTGGTAAGAATGATTATGTAACATCACAATTTCTTTTACAGGACGACTTTTGTCCATATAGTCAATGACGGTGCCTAGGAGAGGGGGAGAAGGAGTGCGTACTTGGCGCATCCTTACCGGTAGATCAGTCAGGTCCATATGTCGAAGGAAATGTGAAAGGTAATGATATTACTTTCCTTTTGGACACTGGTGCTACCAGGTCTACTGTGAGAACAGCAGACATCCCAGACCTTCCTCTCTCTGGAGAAGCTATCCAAGTTGTGGGTGTAGCTAATCGAAAGATTAGAACACCTCTTACTGAACCAATGGAAGTAAAAATTGGAAATTTTAGAGAAATGCATCAATTTGTAGTGTGTGATTCCAGTCCAGTAAATTTATTGGGCCGAGATTTATTGTGTAAAATGAACTGCACAATTTTCTGCACGCCGGATGGTGTGGCAGTTCAGACCCCGGATGAAGACCATGTATATAAATTTATGATTGCAAAGCAAGGTACAGAAGTAGATGAGATGTTCTCTTTGATAACAAAAGTCGAGTTGCCAGAAGAATTAAAAACTACGGTAAATTCATTGGTATGGGATTTCACAGGAAAGGAAGTAGGACTTATGGCCAAAATAGATCCAGTTAAAATCACTGTAAAAGAAGGTGCAATTTTCCCAAATACCAGACAGTACAAAATGAGTGCAGAAGTCAAGGCAGGAGTCATTGAAGAAATTAACAGAATGGTAAAACAAGGCATACTAAAAGAAGTAATGAGTAGCCCTTGTAACTCACCAATCATGGGTTTGAAGAAACCTAGTGGAAAGTATAGGATTGTTCAGGATCTGCGAAAAATAAATAAGATTGTGGAACCTTGTTGCCCTATAGTGCCAAATCCTGCAGTAATTCTATACCAGATTCCTTGGAGTGCAGGATGGTTTACTGTGATTGACTTATGCCAAGCATTCTTTTCAATACCATTGCATCCGGATAGCCAGTATCTGATTTCATTTAAATTTGAAAACAAAGTCTATGTGTGGAATCGTGTTCCTCAGGGGTACACAGAAAGTCCTTCCATCTTTAATCAGATATTGAAAAAGTGCCTAGAAAAACTAGTGATGCCAGGAAGCTCAGTCTTAGTACAATACATAGATGATTTACTGGTGGCATCTAACACCAGAGAGGACTGTGTTGTTGACTCCATTGCATTATTAAATCATTTAGCTGAAGAAGGGCATAAAGTTTCACCTGAAAAGTCGCAGTTTTGTACAACAGCAGTTAAGTATCTAGGACATCAAATTGAGAGGGGAAAAAGAAGGTAACCTCTGAAAGAGTAAAATTAATCAAGAAAATGCAAATGCCTGTCTCCCAACGAGAAGTGAGAATGTTCCTTGGAATAGTGGGTTATTGTCGACAATGGATACTAGGGTTTTCTCTGCTAGCAAAGCCATTAATTCAAATGACGAAAAAGAAGGCAAAGGACCCAGTTGAGTGGGATGATGAGTGTAGGAGTTTTTGTAAAATTGAGAAATGCTTTGTGTACAGCACCTGCCCTAGGCATGCCTGATTATAAAAGAAAATTCGCATTATTCTGTCATAAGAGAGAAAATTGTGCACTTTCAGTCCTAACTCAGAGACATGGTTTGGACAGACGTCCTATAGCATATTTTTCTGCTACACTGGACCCAGTGGCAGCCGCATTGCCAGGCTGCTTAAAAGCAGTAGCGGCTACATGTTTGAGCATTGAACAAAGTGAATCAATTATAATGGGACATCCTGTCAAAGTATTTGTTCCACATTCGGTTGTGATTCTGTTGACAAGAACCCGAACTCAGCATCTTACTCCTAGTCGGCTGACTTTATATGAAAGAATAATATTAGGTGCTGAAAATGTGACTATTGTAAGGTGCACAATAGTAAACCCTGCTACCTTACTACCAGACCCATATAATGAGGAAGTTAAAGATGATGAAGAGGAACACGATTGTTTACAAGTCACAGAATTGTGCACAAAACCACGTCCTGACATACAGGAACTACCTCTCAGGGAGCCAGACAGGGAGCTGTTTGTGATGGTTCGTGCCAAAGGCATGAAGATGGTAAACTAACTGCAGCATATGCAGTATGTGAATTAACTGGAATAGTCGAAGCATCCTATTTACCAGGAGTAAAATCTGCACAAGTAGCTGAATTGATTTCTTTAATAAAAGCCTGCAAAATTGGGAAGAACCAGAAAGTAACTATATTTACAGATAGCCAATATGGTTACGGGGTTGTGCATGATTTTGGCCAATTATGGATGCAGAGGGATTTCATGACTTCAGGATCCCCCATTAAAAATGGACAGTTCGTAAAGGAACTACTGGAAGCAATACAATCACCAAAAGAATTGGCTGTGGTGAAATGTGCCGCACACCAGTCAGGAGATGACTGGGTGGTAGTCGGTAACAGATATGCAGATTTGGTGGCTCAACATTGTGCCAAAAACAGGTTATCAGTTAATAAAAGGGTTGAAAGAATGGGAATCAGCTGCCAACTTATGCTGTATGCACCTCCTGAAACATGGAATGATGTGAAACGACTCCAAGATGATGCTGATGAGAGTGAAAGGAATGCATGGATTAAAATGGGATGTTCTCAAAAGGCAGACGACGATGTATGGATTTATGCCGATGGCAGACCAGTCATGCCCGACTGTCTGCTTTCACAAATGGCCAGAATGTATCATGGAGACACACATGTAGGGAGAGATGCAATGATTAGGCTCTTCAGACAAAATTGGTACAATCCAAGGTTTAGGGCTGTAGCAGAGAGTCTTTGCCAGAGATGTTTAACTTGCCAAATGCATAATCCAGGAAGAAAAACAATAATTGGTTTTGGGAAAATTGGAAAAGCAGAGGGTCCATTTGTGAGATTGCAACTTGATTTCATTCAGTTACCACCATGTAGAGGACTGAAATATGTACTTGTCATAGTGTGTCTGTTTTCAAAGTGGGTGGAGGCTTACCCTACCAGAAGGAATGACAGTATTACAGTCGCAAAGTTGTTGTTACGAGAACTCATTCCTAGATTTGGTTTCCCAGTAACTTTGGAATCAGATAGAGGAAGGCACTTCAACAGTGATGTGATTAGAATAATCTGTGAAGCATTGCACTGTGCATATCGTCCAGAGGCTTCTGGAGTGGTTGAACAAATGAATGGCACAATAAAATCCAGATTGGCAAAAATGTGTGCATCAACATCGCTAGATTGGCAGGATGCATTGACACTTGTTTTGATGGGACTCAGAAGCATTCAGGGAGAGGAAATTGGGCTCAAATCAACAACGAACCAACAAATTTTGAGCAGGGACAGACAGGTTTAGAAGAATGCGGTCAGGCTGCAGAAGTACAAAGTGCAATAAGCCCTGATCAGAACCAGTTAGATCTAGAAAAATACATTCAAGAAGAAGATCCCGAGAATCTCGAACATGAAGACATAAATCAAGAACAAGGTCAGTTACTAGAAACTCACAGTGGAGCAGCTGAAGAGAAACCAATAAGACCTGAAAAAGAACAAATAAAAGAAACTGAAATTGAAGAAAACGAGACTGTGCCACAACCTGAAAATAAAAGAATTTCTGAAGAAGAAATAAAAAGTAAAGAGACAGTGCAAACAAAGAAAACCAGAAAAGGTGATCATTGGCCTAGTGTCATTAAAAGAGTAAAATACCGCATAACAACCAGAAGTGAAGATCCAGAACAAGTAAACGAAGTGACAAGCCAAACGGGACAAGAAAGTGGAAGTGAAAAACGAAGAAGCAAAAGACAAACTTGTAAACAACAAATTTAAAGGTCCTGATTGGACTTATATCATCCTTGAAGACTACGAGAGTTCAGAATCAAGTGAAAGTGGTGACGAAGGAACCAGTGCGGAACTGACTTATGAAAAAGAAATAAAACCACCTTGATAACGTAAAGAGATTTGAAATAAAGATAAGAAGAGAAATCTTCCTTGTCAAAAATGCCTGACGATAGAGTTACTGGGAGATCAAAACAGAAATGTTGTAAAAGATGCTGTATTATCTGCATATGTAGTTTGGTAGTGGTGCTTATAGTATGGTTAGCTGTGATCATAGCAATTCCTTATCTTCTGATAATGGATAAAAAGATTAACAATGAAACGAAAGGAAAGACAGAGAACTTGAAAAGTAATAGAGTAGAACTAAAGGCAGAGGATGAACCAGAATTTCATCATGAAGTAACAGACGACACTAGTTTGAATGTTTTCACAAAATTATTGTTTCAATATGTAGATACAATGGAGGTTAGTAATTGTTATGTCTGTATGAAGTTGCCCGAATCAGTAGCAGAAGGGTTAACATATCATCACTTGCCATTAACTTATGGCATATCCTGTAGTGTATTGGCTAGTTTATTTTATAGAACAGGGAGACTTCAGTATTATTATTCAAACATAGATGTGATATTTTCTGAGGTTCCGATTCGAAAGAGTATGAACCCAGTGCTTAGTAGTCAAGATGCACAGTTTATGGGAGAATTTTTCCTAACAATGAAATCGATAGATATAACACATGCACATAGAAGCAATCTAACATGTTCGTTACATGAAGAAGAAAATATATTTTTGAATTTAGTAGAAGATAGAAGACAAGATTTCCAAAAGAAAGCTTCTGAGCATAAGGCTCATCTGCAACCTTGGGCTGAGAAAGAGGGTAGTTACACACCTGGCAGGGCTCAAGCTGCTATGGCTCTGGATTTTGTAAAAACAGGGAACATTTGTCTACATAGGTTAAAGACTGAGTATAACAATGTTTTCATCGGTACCAGTGAATGTGAACACAATTTCTTAATTCTTGGAGGTTGGGGACTCAAAGGAGGAACAGATTCAGTTTTTCCTGGAATCTATTATGTGTGTGGGAATAAGGCTTACTTTAGGCTTCCTGCACGTTGGTATGGAAGTTGTTATTTTGGAATAGTTTTTCCAAAAATATACCATGTAAAAAGAAACACTGGGAGCAATGAAAATAATAGTGAATTAACACGTAGTAAAAGAGCTAGTTTTTCAGAAATTGTAGGTGATATATTTGGTGCATTGATGCCTTCAGTGGGGATAATTCTGAACTCAAGGAAAATATGTAAATTATCTACAGTGGTTGATCGTTTATCAACAGACACTGCTGGAGGATTTTTAATGATTAATGCGGAGATGGTTGCGATTAGGTCTATGGTTATGCAAAATCGACTTGCTCTTGATATAATATTAGCAAAAGAGGGAGGAGTCTGTAAATTATTGAAGACGAAACACTGTTGCACTTATATACCTGATAAAAGTGCAGAAATTGGAACATATATACAGAATATAACGAAACTTGAGAAGGAACTAAAACCACTGGAAGTTGATAGTGTATGGGAAAAATTGACGAATAGTATTACGTCAATTGGTACCTGGTTTGCTAATGTAGGGAAAGGACTTATAGGTCAAATATTAGTACCCTAAGCAGGGATAGCAATAATAGTAATGTCAAGAATAATATGGTGCAAATGTTGTAGAAAGAATGAGACGTATAGAGTGACAGGAAAAGGAAAGAAAGTTTGATGAAATTGAACTAGAAGATCTGAAAAGTGAATTATACAAGAAACTGAAAGGAGATGTGAAAAATAGAAAATGTAAAAATGAAGCTGAGACAATTCTATGCTAAAAGTTGGCATCTGGTTATGGGTAGTATTTGATGGCTCAGAAACGCCATCAGAGAGGGGATTGATGGAGCAGGAACTCACAATGACACCTGCTCGGAAGCAATCTCCTCACCGTAATAATTTATTAAACTTTGTATTGTTCATACTAACAATTGCATACACGAATACAAGTAGAAAGGAAGCTTGCCTATGTGTTTTAACTAATAAATAACGCTTGTCTAATCTAAAATGGCCGCTAAAGCGCGGGAAACCTATTGCGCATGTGTCAACCATATCAAGTGGTGTGACGTCTTTCTTTGCTTGGAGGGAAATCCTTGCTTCTGCGCAGTGTGTATTAAAATGGCTGCTTAATGTTTTCATGTGCTGCTGCTTGCTCATATGTTGCAATTAAACTGTGGTATCCTAACGCTATTAATGCGGGATAGAATTTATAAGTAAATGGGAATAGAGTAGAAAGAGTGGGTATACAGTGAAACAATTTATTTGTGATTTTAATATTTTCTTCTTTGACTTTTACTAGTTTGTAAATTGGGCCTGGGGTTGGTGAACTGAAACTCGAGAGACAATGGTTCTGCGCATGCGTCCTGCGTGGCTGCCCAGAAGAAAAGATGAAGTCAACCTGGACGTCGTCCAAGGCCATGACCTGCTGGCCAACACTATTGTACCCACGATGTCCCTACCGAAAAGAAACAATTTATATGAACAATGTATTAAACTTGTCGTGAGACGGGTGGGAAATAAAGCAAATGTATTAATTGTGATGGGCGGTATTTCTAAAACAATGGGCTTAAAGAAATTGAATTAAATCGATATGGTGTGAGGATCAACCCCCTGTCCCCGTCCAATCAGAAGTAGTGGGCCCATATTTTTGCAACATTAATGGGAGGTACATGGGTGTAGAAGGGTATAACAGATATAGAATTAGCTAATTAGAGAGAGGAGAGGCTAGCACAGAAGCACAGAGAACAGGCGTTGGCATTAGGACGCACGAGCTCCAGTCATACAAGCTGATCGATTGCAGACTGAATCGCTGTCCAGAGAGGTCCTGAGGAGGGGGCGGCGGAGTCCATTAGAAGGAAGACAGGAGAATTCGAGGAGAAGCGAAGTATCAGAGAGGGGAACGACGCAGGCGTCGTTGATAGAGAGGTCACCGGTCCTGTCCTGAACCTGGAGGAGGTCTTTGCTCCTCATCCTTCCTGGGTCCTATTTTTCCAACTCCTTGGCCAAGGGGTTTGGTTCTCGCACTTTTAGGTAAATATAAATGCAACCCTTAGTTGCGCTGCTGTCTCTATCTTCTTCTTTCTGAGGGACTGTCATTGATCGAAAATTGATTAATGGGCTTCATCCTTGATATGCGATTAAGTATCATGTGGTTCTGTACTTTACTCTGCTAAATCTTTAGATAAACATTTAAAAAAAACTTCCTGACTCAGTGATTATTTCAGGATTGTGAATTGTAATAAATGTCACTCATTTTAAACTTCCCAATTAATAAGGGGTCCATCGGTAAGTCATTACTCTTCAATCAAGAAAAGTAATTGGTAGCAGGGATTTTGATAAAGAGTACAACTGACCCACCAGCGGAAATTGCTAGCGTAGTATGAATGTATGGGCCCAAGTGAGTATTTGGTGTATGAATGCTCGTTGCTAGTAACCCGCTGGATCAGGCTCACAAGTTGGTGGCAGTATTTTGTTTTTTAAATTAATAGTGCTTCTGAGATGTTTCAACTTGGTTGTGATCCCGAAGCCTGTCTCTACCCTATGGCCCGCGACACAGGAGATGTAAACCCAGCCAGGAGAGGAATTGTGTTACCCATGTTTGGTTGGTTCAGTTACCATTTCTTTTGACAATTCAAGTAGATCAACGAATTTAAAAAAAGGTTCCATCAGTCTCATGTGTCCCTAAGATAGTGTAAATCCTATTTCTCAGAGAAAGTGACTCAATGAGCAAACCCTACTGTGGCAGTCCATCCCAGGTCCAATTTTAGGGTGACCTGTGACACAGTCCTCTACAGAGTTATGCTTAAATCATTCAACCACAGCGACACACAGGGAACAAAAGCTGTAAGGAGGCTATTGTTGTCTTATGATAACTTCTCTGTACGTCAGGACTTGAATGTGATGACAGACCTAGTGCATCCCACCTTTTAAAACAATAGAGGACTTCACCTTGCTCCAAAATGATATACTGCTGAACATCTTGGTGGAATGCAATTAGACCACAGTAAACACACATTCCAAAGGGGTTAAAATAAAAAATACTGTTTAAAATCCATGACCTGAATTGTCAGCTGAGACGCCTGAATAAAGACGAGAATGCGCCTGCGGTAAGTAGCACTATTTAAGTAAAATAGGAGCTTAAAAAGTGCGACTATAAGGGATTTATAAAATGAATAGATTTGGAAACGGGATAAGCGTGCTCACTATGATAATGTGAAAAGACATTTTGCAGCAGTTTGAAAGTGATGCTACTTGGTAGACAAGGTCCTTAAACTCTAACTGGCTGTAACCTATGGTTAAAATGGCCATAAAACTGAAAAGCGTGATACAGAGAACATGATGGAGAAATACCAACAACAGTTTAATTTGATTATTGAAGAGCATCTGATAGAAGTTTGCTTCCCTGACCTGATGGTCGACACCCAGCTGCTACTTAGGGCGACTAATGTCTGGGTTGCCTACAGAGTGAATGGGAAGGACACAGGATCTAAATCCAGGAATAAGGACTGACCAAAATAAAATGTCCAAAAATGACAAGTAAGGTAAGTGCTTCAATAAACTTGAGAAAAGGGTTGGGGATCACCAGGTACAGGAGAGAAATTAAAGGATATTTTAAAACAGTTTAAAGCATGCTGCCACTGTGAGTACTGAGAACGCCAGATCAGTGACTCCAGGTACTCTGCCAGAGTTGCAAGAGCTGCTCATCACAGGGCGTAAAACTCCACACAACATTGAAGTCTACAAGGTGCAGTCTCTCAGCAGCACTCTGAAGTGTTTGGGCTAATACGCCTCTAACCGGGAAGATGCCAAGGCATTCTTTGTCTTCTGGTAAGATGGGCTTCTCTTTTGTTAGCCCAAGGATCCTAAACAATCAATCTTCAATAGCCTTAGGCTATATCTGCTAAGATTGGAAGATCAGGTCCACTTCAACGAGCACAAACGAGAGAAGAAGGCACTACAGGGGCTGCCTCCACACTTTTACTGGAACAGCATGGGCATAATCACAGAAAGATAGCTTAGAAGTCACACAACACAGTGAGTGAGTGGAAATTTGGGAATTAAGACCAATGTGTGAGTGGCGGGTGTGTTTTTAACTAAATTGGATAGACACTGTTTGGCAGTTGATCCTGGCAAAAACTTTGGGCAACAAAAAGATTCCTGTAGTGTATGGTGTGCAATGGCACCAAATACATCCAAATGTTTCCCCTCAGGAGCATGACCGTCTCAGCGACAGCCCGTGCCCACGCTATGCTATTTTTGTTGTTGGATTGCACAGGGAAGTCTTTTTCGTCCAAGTGTCTAACTTTATGTTACCATTAATTAACGCAGTGTGGGACAATATAGGAGTGACGCACAAGTTCTATTAAGCGTACCACTCGAAGATTAAATGGCTCAATGAGAGGTTCATCAAAACATTGAAGAGTGTGACAACATGCGAGATGTAATGAATTAAACTTCTGAAGGAAATACAATACCCTCCTCCAGTACTTGCTGTTCATTAGGCAGGGTTCAGCACATGTGAACTCCTCCTTGGACAGACTCTTAACCATCCTCTCTGCCTGGTGAAGGAAGTTATGAAGGAAAGCCAGATATTTCAAACAATGTGGTTTACAGTATGTTGGCTTCAAGGAAGGCCTTATTTAGCTGATGCATGGGGAAAACAACAACCTGCACTGTAGCCAGGATCTGAACAAAAAATCATATGATCAGAAAGCTAAGCCCACACTGAAAAGACGAGAACACTGTCTGAATGGAAAGCTTTTTTAGGTCTCGCCTGAGCCAGCGCATGCGCTGCTCTGGCGAGAGTTTTAGTAAGCGGGTTTTGGAAGTGCAAACAGCAGTTTGCTGGCGACCAGCTTGCGTTCACGCGAACGTGCGATCAGGCGCCATATGGCTTCCTTCGCGATTACTTTCACTTTCGCGGCCGTGTCAGTTTCACAGCCGCGTGGCCATTGCTTGTTTCCTTAAGGTTTAATCGTCTAGTGCAGCCTCTGAAGTAGCGCCTAGCTCCTGGTTTCCTCAGACTCTGATGTCGACCTGTTTCGAGCCAGCTTGTGTGTGCCTGTCTCCATCGCGTTCTATGGTCCTGGGGTTGGCACTTCATGTATGCCTGCACTTGGAGGCTCAGGCAGTCTGTCTCCAGTCCATTGTCACTCGCCCTGTTTTGAACAAGCACGCCCGCGTGTGCGCCTGTCTCCAGCCCACGGCCCCGTGCCTGCCCGGTCTTTGCTTGCCTTGTGATACATAGATGCACCTGTTTACAGCTCGTGGTCTCTTGCCCTGTATTGGCTTGTGTTTTTCCTGCCTTGGGACGCCAGATGTGTCTGTTTCCAGCCGGTGTCCCCTCCTTCTGTGAGGTCATTGTTCGCCGGTCTTGGGATGTGCCTGTACCAGCCCATGGCCACTCGCCCTGCATGATTCCATTGTTTGCCTGTCTTGGGGTGGCCAGGGGTGCCTGTGTGTGCCTGTCATTAACCAATGGTCACTGCCAGGCATTTGTTTATTGTTTGCCTGTCTGAGGATATCCAGATGTGCGTCTTTGCGCCCTTTGTAGGCTTGGTCACTTGCCCCGTATTTCCTTATTGTTTGCCAGTCTTGGGATGCCCAGAAGGGCCTTGTACAAACCTTACAGGGCAGTTGTTTTTTATGTGCAGGGAAGGAGCCTACAATAAAGAATCCATGTGATGTCCCCCTCCCTCTGTGCGTTTTGAGCACCCAGGTCCCCTTACAAGAGGGGCTCGTGGGAGCCATGGGTTCGCTCTTAGTGCGCACCATCTGAGTGAGTGCAGCCACCCACATTTTCACTAAAAGCCTGTGCCCCGCTGAGAGCTCATGAGAGAGCCCCCTACAGGCCAGGAGGCACCGGGCGATGAAGCATGCCACTGGCTGTGGGTGAGGGCAGCCACCCTTTATTAATGTCCACCAAGGACTATAGTATCACGAGCTCCTAATCTCAGTCCTCATCGCAATGATCGCGGATTTGTCAATCGGCACCCTGTAACTTTATCTCGTTCACTGTCTTGGGATGTGTCGGTTCCAGACCATGGCCTCTGGTCCTATATTTAATCATTATTTGCCTGCCCTATGATGTCCAGATGTCCCACTCCGGCTCCTCTCTCGTATTTGCATATCACACCTTAAACTAGGATAATCCTCAGTACCACATTTTGAAAGACTCACGTAGAATTTATAACTCTCTAAAACTAAACGGGTCTCTCTAGCAAACCCTATGCCCATGGGACACCTGTCAGACAATGATGAAACATAAATTAACGAATTAAGAGCTTGCTTTAATAACCCAAGCACTCCTAATGTACTCATTTATTATTTAAATTCATCAGCTTTGGTGTCAGGGATACATAGAACACATTTCTGTGATCATGTTAGGTTTTTATTAGCATCCTGAAGCAGCCTCTTGATTGGTTGAGACATATATGATCGGAACCAAGGCTCTAAGGCTTGCTTCCTTGGTCTGCTGCAGGCCCCTCCAGTTGCTGGTGGAAGGGGGGGCAATGAAGGCAAGGGGAGTCGAGTGGCTTTGAGCCCTGTCGGTCGTACAGTTGGTTGTAATGGTGCAGGATATCGTCGCAGTGGCCCCAGGGCCTGTGGCTGGGTCCAGCGCATATTCGTATTGTTGGGCTACAGGGGCAGCGCTTACGCCTTCAGCTGGTGCTCTAGCCAGTAACACTGTGACTTCATGATTTAATCTCCCCCTCCTTGTTGTTGTTCCGTTTCCTGTGGGATTGCAAGGATGACCTGTGACTGGGCCTGTTCAGGCTGTCATCTTTAACTCTGAAGGGTAATTCCGACCTGGGAAACCGGGTTCGAGTCTCGGCAACGACGCTCAACATCCTGTGATTCTGGGCAAATCACTTAATCTCCCCGTGCCTAACAAAAACAAGCATTGGCATAGCCAATAGGTCTCGCCTTTGGGACCTTATAAGTGTTTAGTTATCCAGCACAATATCCTTGGTGCAACAGCATCAACTGTTGCATGGCTAAACACTTATAAGGTCCCAAAGGCGAGACCTATTGGCTATGCCAATGCTTGTTATTAGTAGCTTGCAAGATGACCATCAGGCAACAAGCAAAGGAGTAACTGCTCTTCTACAAGGAGATTACAATATTCAGATTTCTTATTCCAATAAATAACGACCTGGAGAAAGAACTGATAGACTAAGATCAAACACATCTCCCTCACTTACAATATTCAACCACCACAAAGAGTATAAGAGACACTTATCAACTGCACAAACCATACACACAAATACACATATACACCGTTCAAGAACTCACAAGAACACAATATCTACAGGAATGTGTACATCATATAAAACTTTTATTTGGTTGGAGAAAAATGCTTCCTCGGTTATCTCCTTGGGAAGCAGACTCCAGATAACCTGTTCTCTTTTTGATCACTAATCCATCCAAGCTTCTACAGTCTCCAGAGTCTTTGATCTCCATCATGACATAACTCCGGAAGCTCCGACAATCAAAACATACAACTGACAACTTCTGCTTGTTCAAAACACCTTCGAGCATCTAACTTCACCACACAAGCTCTCACACAGACTACTCTCTTCAGTGATGAAAAATGGGACCCCTCTTGGAGTAAAGCTCAATTCACGAACAATCATACCATCACATTTCATTTGAGCATGTCTTTTCCAGTTACATACATTACACATTGTCTCCAAGGAAGCTCTCTTCTACCCATTCACAATCTATTCAATTTCGAGCCCAGGACTCTTATTCTCAACACAAAAGGTGCAACTGTGGTGCATATAGCTCATTAAGGATTCATTAGTTCTCAAATACAAATCACACTGTTTGCCACAGACAAAAGAATGTTTTCCTTGATGACCCTGTTGGATCATTCCACCAGCTCATTCTTCTGCAGTGGGACAAGGAAGAGATATATGATGCTTGAATACAAAACTCCTAACAATATCTGCAAAATTTGTTGAAAGGTAATTAGGGTCTACTGTCTGCGACAATCTCTTGAGGCACCCCTTCCCTAGAAAATTAATTCTCCAGAAATTCTCTGACTTTGCCTTCAGAGACACAGTTGAAACTGGCCTAGGGCCAAAGGGGATGATAATCAATAACTAGAATTACATACTTGACCACTCCCTTCAAGACATACAGAGGATTAATATCAATTCCAAACTTGGACTAGGCCTTCTTTGGTACCGGAACCGACTCCACCAGGTTAGGGAAAGTAAACTGGAATTTATCACTGTCTGCAGGACATACATTACTTGACAATCTGTTCCACTGACTTATCTGATCCCAGCCACCAGAACAACTCCGTAAATCTTCTCTTCATTGCACACAAATCAAAATGAGTATCATTTGCCAATTCCACTACTTTGGCCTGGAAAAAAAACATACTTAAGGTGTGGAGCATTCTTAGGAAACCGTTGACTACTGACTACTCTGGCACAATGTACTGGTAAGCATCCACTCTTGTAACTGGATTTCTGGAAAAAGGCCATCAACCATGTGCATAGTCCTCTTGAGAGACTCATCCTCATCTAGAACCTGAAACCACTATTTCTGTGAAGGCACAATAGGTGGTATTAGTCAAAGCACTAACTTTATCATCTTTCTGCACATTTCCACCCATTCCATCGGAATCCAGGAGCAAGCCTGTAACGCAATCCATCATGATATTTCTTACTCCCGTGTATGTACTCCATGTAGTAGGCAAACTCTTGTAGTTTAAACTGCAGGGTCAAGACTGATTTGCATATGGCTGGGTCAAAACTGGAATGGCATGGTGAGCAAAAAAGCGATGGATTTAGGCCCAGATCTCTGTACTGGGGTGAATGTATGACATTGTTCTGCATTCTGTCCATCAATTGTTCTTTTTGCATTTGTCACCCCGAGTGGGACGGGTATGCCCAGACGTGGGTCCCGTGCAGACCTTGGAATAAAAAATGCGTAGCACTCAAGCAGACCAAGAAAAGGTTGCACTGGTTCCTTACACTCTGGCATGGGTTCATTAACAAAGGCACAAATTAGGCTCTACCTTAGTGCCACACCTCTTAACCAAGATAGTCTACACTAGCCACCAAAAAATTATATTTATCCACCCTCAACATAATCCCTTTCTCTTTTATTAAGGCCAGACGTTGTGACAGCTTCCTATCATGCATGACCATGGCCTTTGTATATATCAACAGGTCATACTGGAAACATGTAAGCCCTTTAATACCTTTAAATAAATTCAATTTCCGTCAGACACTGGAACACCGCGAAAGCCAGACCAAAGTGCATCCATTTATGAAAAGTCCTTTCCTGGGTGTCAAATGAGATCATGTGGTGAGATTCTTCATGTAGGACAATATGGGAGTAGGCAGAGGCCATATCCAGGTTAATAAAACATTTTGCCTTCTTCAGAAGTGCCAACTCTATGATGTTGGGCAGGAGATGCCCATTTACCCAAATTCTGGCGTTTGGGTCTTGAAAGTCCACACATATTCTGAGGAACCCATTGGCCTTGTGGGCCAACACTGCTAGGGACAACCATTTGGAACGTTCTAATGGCTCAGTAATGTTTTGTGCACACAATCTTGCAATTCAGGTCTTACTGCAGGCGGTACCCATCTGACCCTATGAACTACATGTGCCACACTAAATTTCAGCTGAATTTTATACTTGAAGCCCTTCAGCAGGTTCATTTCAGCTCACCGTCAGACCTCGCCAATAAACACACTCTCAAACACGCTTTCCTTAAAAGAACTTATTCAAGATTGCTGAAGTCTAAGACAATGTCCAGATTATTTTTTTCCCAGCCTTCCCATTAAACCTGATCCATCCTTGCCCACATAAATAGAAGCTAGCATAGTATCGGACTTGAAGGTCAAAAAACTGTCAAATTCTCCCAGAACATCTATAGGCTTTCCTCCATATACAACTAGTATCACAGTGGACTCCCTCAGCATAATATTTTGAAAATTGGCCCACTCACTCACACCTATTGATGTAAAGGAGATCTTGACTCAACCATTATATTCACTTTCATGCCACTCTCAAAGATATGGCTGTATGGCCTCCTAATCACATTCAAACCCACCTTCAAGACAAATTCCCCTTCCCCAACCCTCTCCCTCATTTCAATTGGAAGGAAAACCACACACAACACTCATCTCCTGAATCATTCATTGGAAATCTTGTCAATGTCACCTGGGGCATTAACAAACTAAGGGCCTGATTTAGAGATTGGTGGATGGGTTACTCCTTCACAAATGTGACTGACATTCAGTCTGCTCTAGCTCTATTACATGTGCCATAAGATAAAATGCACTTGCAATAAAGCGGGCAGGATATCCGTCATATCTGTGACTGACCACCAAACACCAAATCAGGCCCTTAGCATGTAGTCTTTTCACAGTCCTGCAAACTTTAACAAAGTGGCCCTTGTTTTTTTACACCTATTACATAGTCTGTCAGTTGCAGGACAAGCATTACCCAAATGGTTGTTATTTTTGCAACAGTAGCACACCAACCCCTAAGATTTGGCAATGGCCATTTACTCAGAGGTTTAGAAGCATTAGCAACAGAATGGGCAGCTGGAGTTTGCTGTGTCAAATACAATTCTGCCTTACAGGGTGCAGTACTTTCAATCCCTGAAGACATTTCTATGGCTTTGCCCAAGGTTAAATTGGGAGAATTTTCCTATTTGTCTTTTTCAAACATCTGATCTGTTATATTTCCTTCTCAAAAGTCTTATATTCACATATTGAGGTCAAAACAGTTATGAGAAGAGGTGTGGTGCAGCGGCCAGTGTGGCTGACTCCGGAACACATAGGCTCACGGTTCGATCCCCGGCTCCGGCAGCAGGTTAGCCCAGCACCTTGTGACTCTGGGCAATAGCTCGCTTAATCTTCCCGACGGCCCCCAGCACTGGACACCTCGCCTGAGGTAGCTGCGTGCTTTACAAACGCTGGTATTATTATTAGCTGTTGTATAATAATGTTAATTCCCAATGTTTTCTCACAAGTAAAACCCTTCATATATAATGGCATATAAATAAAATGATGTGCACATCACTGGATACATGTGCGCACTATAGGTAAATTTATTGAATTGTACCCTCCATCAATAGTCCAAGTTGCACATTAACACAAGGTTAATAACCATAGCACTGAAAATAGATGAATGCGGCAAATGATCTAAAATGGTTTCCACACCACCAGATGTGTGCACACAAATTATCTGATCTAGGTTGCGCCTATCTGATATGCACATCACCGCCAGTTTAACAAGGAGTACAAGTGAAAATAGATTGTGTGTGTATCACCGCTTAAAGAGCGCTTGTTAAAGTGTACAGCAGAGTTTAGAAGGCGGTGTGCACATCACCAATCAATCCATAACATATGCCCAAAGGACTCCCAACATAATGTATTGCCACATTGTCCATGCAACAGTTTTCACCCGATCGATAATTCCAACATGTTGGCACACAGAATGTTCAATGCAATAACATCACCATGTCACATAGATCAGAAACACTTGCATAATATGGCGGCTGATGCGGACATCACTGCTGCCTGTGCTGGAACGCAGATGAGTTCCAGACTCTGTTTCGTAAACGTCAATGCCAGAGGACTCCTACTCACCAACTGGAAACATTTGTTGTGTTTTTGATTAAATCAGGGTGGCAGGAGAGAAAAGTTTGGTGGTCCGAAATATCAGAGCATAACGGGAGTTGGAAGCACCATCTCAATAGCAGATGGCTTACTCACAAAAATCATGGGTCCAGGAACCAGCTTAGATCACGACCAGTAGGGAGCAGGCACAAGAGCAACTGCTCTTCTACACCCTAATGACATTCTGAATTCTTATTCCAATATGGGACGACCTAGAGAATTAACTGATAGACTAATACCCAACACACACATTATGAAGTAGCTAGATTTGTGCAAAGTCAAAATTCCACCAGTAATGTGCAAAATTCTTTCAAATTTAACACTTTGTGAAGCTGCAATTTTTGTGAACTTCACCTACAGGCAAATCTGGATTTTTTATGATGACACCCCTTTCTATTAAAAAAAAAAACATTTGTTTGCAGGATCATAATTTCCAAACCTTTTTTCTGTAAAATTTTCCTGCTAGCCTTAGAGCAGGTTTATGCACACAATATACTTTTTAAAGGATTTTTCACTTGCTTGAATTTTAAACTTTGCAAAGCTCCTAAAGTTCCCAAAGATTGTAAATGTTTATAATAGTGCAATTACGCACTACTCTGATGCCCTGTGGTCAGAACATGAGTGGCATGATCATCCAGCGACCCTGGAAAAGACAGATGTTGAGATCCTCCTTGACATATCTGAAAAGTAGAAGCCAATAATGAACTCCTCTATGACCTGCTTCATAGAGCTTTGGAATGTGGTTTGGTGGCAGTCGTTGAAACCTACCAACCAATTCTGACATTGCAATGTATTGCAGCGTTTTTATAACACTTACTACCCATATGCGGGGCCCTGAAGCGCTTGCCTACATGGGTAGCATGCTACACCATTTAGGGTGTGTGGTTGGAAAGATGTTGTCTTTATTTTGATTCCAGGTCATGTGTGATGACCACAGAGTTGCAGTTTTCATGTTATGGGACACAGCACATAGCAGTATTGTGGATAATGAAGTGTGAGAGACAGTATACTGGTAGATTTGAACAGCTCTGCATGTTCCATGATATTATGATATAGTCTGCTTAGTCAGTTACTGCACTGCGTTGTCCAATCTGAGATTATGTGTATAGATGTGGTCCTGAGTTGGCATGGTTGGATGGGGAGAGAAGTTGAGAGATCTGTTGGGCTGGGCATTTTTATTATCATCCCATATTGGACTGCCTTTGTGTGATGTAAAGAAGCAGTCAGATTGTATAGATATTTGGGACCTGCAGTGTTGGACCATATTAAAGTTCTCCAAATTGTCCAGCAACATGCGACAGACCTCTTCAGTTATTTCATGTCCGTTCACTTTTTTAGCTGTACAGTGTTGGTGACACACAACCCTCATAGCAGATATATCTTATGTGAATTTAAGAGGTATAAGTTACATTTTGCTGCTGACCGATGTGTAATATGGTCTTAGTGTTCTTGTGGGGCATAATGGTTATATATGCAAGTGCAAAACTATATAATGCCACAGCAATACCATTGGTCAGGGCTTTTTAGCTTACCTGCACATTGAAAGCAGTTTGCTGGTTGAGCTGTTTCCAAATCGTGGGTGGTAAGCGGAGGATTGTACTTTAGGGTGCAGCTATTTTTTGTTGCCGGGATGTGGTGGTGCAGTTATCTAGGAAACAGACATGTTTTCAACTATCTTCATAAGTGTATATATTCCTGGGTGCTTCTAATGTTGGCTGGTATTGAGTTCTAGAGCTTGTATGAAGAAAGTAGTGCCTCCTACGTATTTCTTAGGGTTTTTCTTAGGGTAAGGTCGTATGATAAGTGGTGCATACCTGGAGTGCAGTGTTCTGTTGGGTTTGTATTGCTTGAATTTAACTTCTAGGTATAACGGTCCTTTTCCTTGGCAGACTCTGGACAATGCAGAGTGCCTTGAACACAGCCCTTCTAGGTACATACCTCCAATCAATAGGATGCCTGTTGGGCCCCTTCAACCAGATTTATGGTTCAAACTCACCATTCGCTACTGAAATGACTGACAGCAGTGAACGCAGACATGATCAAAATTGTGCAGGCCTTATGCAATCTTGAAACTTTTCACTTTCTGGTTTATAAGTATAAAATTCTTAAAACATAGTTACCCATGGAGAAGGAATTTGTTGCACCACCCTGTGTCTTTTATACATCTATTTTGGTTGGCAGTAATACTTTTGAGCAAGGCACAACCCCGTTGTGCCCCTCAAGGACACTTCTACAGAAGGACCCATATCTCAGGCAGCTGAGAGCATCACAGTGTTCTGTTTCCTATACTGAAATTAATATAGGCATAATTTGTTATGAGAATCCAAGAATATCCATGAACCCCAGAAAAAGGGAAAGCCACTCAGGAGGCCCAGAACTAGAGTATCCAGAGTAATTTCACTCATGATCTACCAGAGAAGATTATCAAATGAGAGGTCACCAAACAGCTTAAGCACCTATCCCAGTGTGAACTAGGATCCAACCCTCTAAAGAGCTAAGTCACCAAAAGGTAGACTAAGGATGTTAGGTGTCCATTGCTTCTCTCATCAGCTCACAGTACTTTGGGGCCTGCGTAAGTTTAGTGGCCTTGCACATGCGGTCATTGGAGGTAGAAAGGCCTCCAAATTATCACAAAGAAACGGTCTGACAGCCATTAACATGCATTGGCAAAAAAGAAGTGCTAGCTATGTAGCACTTTGAGGGCTAGTATGTGAAGAAGAACAAGGTGTACCTATGGAAAAGGTACCTCTTTGTCTGGGGTGGGTCATGTACCCTGGAGTGGTTGCTTTTCCCAGCAGAGTTGAGCTACAGGGTGCCCCATCTGAACTTGGTGAAAGAAAGTTCTGCACTTCTTCACCACCTTTGTAGAGGCTGCCTCATACAGTGTCAAGCTTTACGAAGTACAAACTTAATGTTCACACAGAACTAAGTCTTGACATTCTGAGATCAAGATACTCTCTTAAGGAATTTGAATTCCCCACCCCTAGACTCTAGATCCATCACCAACCGCTAGTGAATCTAGTAGTGATACCCACCTGGTCTGCCTAAGATAAACAATTGGTCATGCTGACATCACTTTTAGACTTTTGCAGATGACTTTAGACAAACAATGGGCTTTTTTGCCCAGTTGCAACCCATTACTAAATCTTCGAAATGTAAATAGTGGGGAAGGATATTCACCTAACGCTATGAAGATGCTCTTGCCACAATAGCCGATATAAGCGCTTTCAGTTGTTACTTTGATGTTAAACGTTTTCAAGCATTACTTAAAGCTTGATCTGTTCCTTTGTTTGAAACTGTGTCACTGTGTCATGCAATCAGCTCACATCATCCTCAATACTGCTTATAGCATTGCCTTGAAATAAAAAATTTAACAAAAGTAGGCCAATGAAGTTAAGGAACCACTTAGAAAGCTAAACAGCACTGAGGAAGGTACCTCTGTCCTCACATGACAGAGGAAAAACCTTGAACAAAAGAAGATGTATCCACCCTCACTGTACTGAGAAAGCTGACCAGCACTGAAAAGGGTATATCCAACCTTGCTTTACTTAAGAAACTGTCCCGCAGTAAGGACGGTCCATCCACCATTACTGTTCTAAGGAGGCTGGCCAGCACTGAAAACAGTATATCCATCCTCAATGTACTCTGGAATCTTTCCTGATTAAGGAAGGTATATCCACACTCACTGTACTGAGGAAGCTCACTAGCAGTACTCTACAAACTGCTCTGCACTAATATCCAACTTATCTGTACTCAGGAAACTAACCTACACAGATGAATGTCCATCCACCCTCACTTTACTGAGGAAGCTGGCTAGCACTAAAAAAGGTTTATCCACTACACCAAGGAATGTCCATCAACAATCTCTATCTACATTGAGGGAGTTGTGAAGCACAGAAATTTTCAACCTTGTTCTCTATTCACTGAGGGAGCTGTGCAGCGTTGTGCAAGCCCATACATCAATGTACTGAGCAAGCTTTGCAATGATGATGGTAAATACACTGACACTAATGAGAAAGCTCTTCAGCACTGAACAATTTCCACACTCTCAATATATTGACAGAGGACCCAATTTAGAGTTTGGCTGTGAGGGTACTCCTGCTCACCAAATCCTCGGCCCCCTCGCCTCATTTAGAGACAGGCAAACAAACCTGGCAGTGAGGGACAGGAAGAAAACAATAACAACCCCCCCCAATACCCCAGGCAAGTCTCCCAAAATGTGGGGGTCATTGGTTTTTCAAAAACAAAAATGTAATGTTTGGTGGATGGCCATCAAAACGAGATGCAGTCTTCCATACCTTGCAAAACACCTATACCGCGTGTCTTTACAAGTTCAAAACTACCTCAATGTGCAAACATGATACTTTTTTAGTTGTCTAATTCACTAATGAGGACACTTATTTTGGTGCCCATGTCTATTTTGTTTATCCCAGTCCGACCCTGAGGGACACTACTCTGTCCATCAATCTCTAATTCAGACCCAGAGTTGACTAGCAATACCAAGTTAGATCCAACCTTACCATAATCAAGATGATGTCCTGCGCAGAGAGGGCCAGTCTTCCCTCATTGTTCAGAAAAAGCTGTAGGGCTCTGAGAAGCTCTATTGACCATCATTGTATTGAGGGTACTTCCTGTACTTAGGATGATTAATCACCCCTTGCTGTAATGAGACAGCTGAAAGGGTTCTGCCCACCATCACTGCTTGAAACAGATGCATAGCAAATGAATGATCATCCAACCCTACTTACACTGAGAGACATGACCATCACCTGGAAGATTGACCCATATAGAGCCTCAGGACATATGGCTTACCGTTTATAAATTGGCAGGCGTAGGCAACACAATCTGTTGGAACCAAGTTCATTTTGAGGAAGGAAAGACTGCCAATGGTCACAAAGTGCACGCTTTGCCTGGTGAAAGACTTTGCATCTTCGGAGAATGCCCTATGCAGCAACATTCAACAATGAAATTACATTTCCCAGAAATCTTTGTATTCCTATTGGAGATGGTGACAGCCACCCTGAATTATTGGATACAAGTTTCCTTGTGTTCCATGACTTCATTGTTAGGCAGTTATTCTACAGTGTGCTGCAGCCAGGAACTTGCTATTTGGATATGTGAATTCTTTAGATAACAGTGTGGGACTAAAGAGAAGTATTCCGAAAATCAGTTAACATGTGGGAAATAGACTTTGAATTATTTGAACAAGTCACTTAGCTTTGGTAACGCTTTTGCTGGTAGAAACTAACTGCAGATTCTTCAGCTTAGAATATTCCCCAGGCATCAAACTGGTGGCGTAAAATCTTGAGCAGTACCTCTGCAAGCAAGTAGGAAGTGTCGATGGGCTCCACGTTGGCGTCATCTTCATCGGAAGTGACTTTGTGGTGATCATATAAGCACAACCCTGCTGAAATCAGTTTCTTTCATGACTATTTCTGCACCAAAAACGCGGAGCGACCTAAAGAAACAATGTTTTATCAGTGTGCAGTATCTAATGGGATCTTAAGGGTGGAGAGTCGGTGAGGAATCTTCAGTTAGACAGAGTCTCTACCAGAAAAAGCGTTACCGAAGGTAAGTAACTTGTTTTTCTGATAGAGATTTTTGACCGCAGATTCCTCACCTTAGAATAGATACCCAAGCAACACCTCCCTGGAGGTGGGTCTGCGAACTAGTTTAAACCACAAA